>CM024797.1:5756630-6239130 GCA_014281875.1 Nibea albiflora
TGACTGAAGTACAGTCTTTTCACAAAGTCCAACCAAAACTTCTTCAGCGCTGCAGTACAAGTCCCGAGTCTGTCCTTATATTGAAAGATGGATTATGGACAGATTTGAACACAAAAAGCCTTATTTTCTATGACAGACCACTTCCAGTTATATCTACTCTATATGAGTGTGTCCAGATTCAGATGAGGGAAGGAGGAGGAGGAGGAGGAGGAGGAGAGGTTGTCGAACTACATCCAATTTCCAGTAAATGAACAAGAGGCACATAGACAGACCTTGTATTAATAAATTCAACCCAAACGGAGAAAATACAAACACAAGATCTCCTATTTTGTACAAAAGAGCTGCTGTACGTTTCAGATTACAGTTTTTTAAACTGAACAAGACGAACACAGGTCTGCTGGTCTGCTATCATGTGGAAGTCTGGATGTCTTCACAACAAATTAATAAACTCTTATTTCCCTCTATAAGACCAGAACAGTCCACTAATATAATATAATATAATATAATATAATATAATATAATATAATATAATATAATATAATATAATATGTCCTTTTATCGGAGTTGAGTGGTGCATTTGGGAAATTGTAACAAGCTGGTGGAAGGTCAACTACTTATTTTCCTTTCAATTAGAAAAAAGCACTTATTCTGATTGTATAGAGCATGTGTGAACACACACACACACACACACAAACACACTTTAGTGTATGTATGCATGTGTGCACACGATCCCACACATGCACACGCTCATTTTTATTTCATTTAATTTCCCTTTTAATTTGGACTTTTATTGTCCCAGAAGGTTTTTTTTTTCTTGTTTGTTTCTGGATAGGATTTATGATGAAAAACATACAATAATAAAAACTAATTAAACAGCACAATAAAACACACACAGCATGCAATTTATAAAGTAATATATAAAAAACAATAGCTCCAGAGTAAATTGCTCCATATAGTCCCATAAAAAGTTGATTATCAGCAGAAAATGTACGATGTTGTTGCGTTGATAAAATGCATCGTTTTGTCTGCAGATTAAGCACTAACACTGCAGTATGGACAACATAATGCCAGTATTCTTCTTACTCTTGTATTTTGGCACCCTGGGATCTTACCCAGAGATCTCACTTCCGTCCCTGAAGGGGCTGACCTGGACGGTCAGGAGCAGCATCAGCTTTCCTCGTCCATATGCTTCGCAAAGGTTGAGTCAGTTCCTCCTGCTGCTCGCCGGTAACCTTCCTGGCTACCTTTCACCAAGCTCACTAATCTGTTTTTATTGCTAAAGGCTGTGGAGCCTGCAGCTGCAGTTTAAAATGCTCAGAAATATGCAAACGGAGGTGTAATGAAACAGCAATTATAAAGTTTATCTGCTGTAGGAGAAGCAAACGCTGCAGAGCCAGTTTGCACGTCTGATTAACAACAGATATCCGCGGCTGCAGTTATCGCGGTAGGTTTCAGAAAATGTCGTGACCTTGTCCTTCGTGATGAAACTGCCACATCACGAGAGAGACACGAGTGATCAACACGTCATCCGTGCATATTTTCTGTCTTTTGCAAAAGATTAAAAATGACCTAACTTGACCCCTCACAACTCGATAAAAAAGAAAAAAAAGTCTATCTACATACTGGCTGCAGTTAGTGATTAGTGTTAAGAAAGTACAAGCTTGGAGAAAGAACATAACCCTGAGGGAGACAGAGGAAAAGAGATCTGTCAGTTAGAAAGTCATTTACAGGAGCTGCTCGGCGAGCATGCGAGGCTGGGAAGAAAAAAAAGAGCTGAACTTCACAAGTCTTCACACTTCAGTCTTATCAAGCCAGTTATAAGACATCGCAAATCAAATTAGTTACAGCCGACAGCTTTGTTTCAGCAAAAGTAATACATTTCAAGATATTGAGCTGAGCGAGACATCTGAAAATGTAGATTATTTGATGGCTTTTTTCCTCCTTTTATCGTATCTTTTTTATTCAGTCTCGAGTAAGAATGAAAAACAATGTTAAAATGAAACATTCGCTTCTGCTAATTGGGTCTGAACACCCAACTCGGCACATTTTAGCCTCTTTCAGATCATTGTTTTGGTTTCCCAGCTGCGGTGAACAGGGAACAAACAATCTACCCACTAAAAGAGACAGTAAAATAAATTAAAGCTTTGACACTCGCACGACTTTCATTTGTCTTTGTGTTGTGACTTTCAAACTGAGGCAAAACGTGGAAGCTCATCCAACTCCTATCGACGTATCCCAAATCCATATTACATTACTAATTCTTTACAATATATGCTGCATACTAAACATCATAATGTACTGTTTCAGCAGATACTTCAATCAAACTCCGACTTTGGAATGACACTGCCAATTAAAAAGGTCCAACGTGTCAGATTTAGGGGTTTTTATTTACAGAATATGGCAGAAATAGACTATAATATTCATAGCTATGTTTTCATTAGTGTATAATAACCTGAAAATAAGAATTACTATGTTTTTGTTACCTTAAAATGAGCCTTTTTATACCTACGACGCTGCAGGTCTCCACCACAGATGAACCGCAATGTTTTTGCATTAATTGTATTTCCCATGTGACCCTGTAATTCTTACCAGGGTCACAGGGGATGGAGACTTTCCCAGCTGGCATTGGGTGAGAGGCACACCCTGGACAAGTTGCAAGTTCATCACAGGGCTGACACATTGAGACAAACAACCATTCACACTCACGTCCACACCTACCCAGAGAGAACCCATGCAGGAGAACATTCAAACTCCACGCAGAAAGGCCCCAGCATGGGATAACAATTAGTATGTAGCATGGATTTTGACACTTTATTTCAAACTTGTCCTTATTTCTAAATAGAATGAGGTTGGAACTAACAATCATGTTAATATCTAATTCCACAAATGTTTGTTGGTTTTAGTTTTTAGTCTATAAAATGTCAGGAAACTGCAAAAAGTACAAGTAAACAAGTTTCCATCTGCATCATCAAAGTGTTTGTTTTGTCCAACCAACAGTCCTAAAACTCAGATGTATTCAATTTACAGCAATGTAAAAATGATAAAAGCAAAACATCTGACTCATTTATGACAATCTTGCTCGATAAATCAACCTTAAGGATTCATCATTTATCAAAAATGTTGTTGTTTCGCTCTCTGTCAATTGCCTCAGGACCAAAAAAACGCTTTTCTTCTGGAGACTAAAGTGGAGACTCGCCAGCTGAAATCTGTCTGTAGTTTGGTGAGTTTTTTAAAAACATCTTTCGGGTTGGTCTTAGTTGCTTTTCAACAGTTGTTTACCAGACTAAAATCTGAGTTTGGAAGATACAGTGCGGCCTTTGAGGGGTTAGTTTTTTACCTTGCCATCAGGCGTCTGAGAATTCGTCATGTGGGTTTTTGTACAATTCATTCTCACTGTGGGTCAGGCAGTTTTCCGAAACTCTTGAATAAAACTCTCTCTGGGCTTCGGTTAAAAAAAGCAGAAAGAGATTTTCACATGGCAACAAGGACAATACGTCCTGTATTTTTGTTACGATGCAGTAAAACCAAAAGCTTCTGACTTGTAATGTGTTTTAATTTGAGTTTACTGAGCAGCAATTTCCAAGCTATCCAGCAAGCCATGTTTAATGGACATCAAAACCCATCTTCAATGGCCTAATGCAACCCAACGACATCTTTAATGACATAATGCAAACCAATGCCGTCTTTGATTAAATAATGCAAATGTAATGTTTCGTTCTGTAATAGAATAATGTAACATAAATTCGTTACTTAATGGAATTATGGTAGCTGCAGTAATCACTTGTCTGATGAGATAATGCTGACTGAGGGAGGAGATCCCTGCGGTAATGGCCGGGGATGGCGGCTGTTCTGGAACCATGAGGGATTAAACAGTGTTGTCTGTGTTTCCCTTCTGGTTTTGTCACTGTCTTTCTGTTTGCCTCCGTCTGTCCTCCGTCACATTTTCATTCTGTCTCGATCGGTGTTTATCTTTCCGTCTCTGGTCCTCCCTCCTTCCCCTCCTCTTCTCCTTCGATCTCCTCTCCTAATGGCCACGCAGTTCAGGAAGCTTCTACAAATTTTAGAGACAAAAAAGTTCCGACTAACTGTGACGCACACACACACACACACAGCTGAGACCTCCACTGAAGGTCATGTCACAGATTGAATGTTCCCTACTTTTAAAGATAAATCAATCTTCCATTAATGGTGTGTGTGTGGGTGTGTGTGTGTCTGTGTGTGTGCAGAAGCCCTTAAAGTAAAACCCAGCATTACATCTGTGAATGTCTGTGTGGGCTTAAGATAAACTGCTGTATTAAAAGCTATGGATGTACTGTATGTGGGTTCGTAGAAATGTGTGTGTTTGTTTGTGCTCGTTCACTCAGACACTCGGATTGCTGATCAATAGTTGTGATTGAAAGGCCCATTAGCCATCGGAAGCGATAGAGACAGCATCGCTCCACATGACACACACACACACACACACACACACACACACACACACACGCACACACACACTGCATGACAGGTAACAAATTAAAAGCTTGAGTATGATGAATAGATGAATATACATTTGCCATAAATACATTTTATGACCCATACTGTCTGATTCAACAGTCCCACCTACACAACTGGCTTTATTTTACACACACACACACACACACACACACACACACACACACAACCAGAAACACACACTGTGTCGTTTTGTTTTTTTCACGAGTCTGAAGTCATGATTTACATTTGCGCAAGAGCGATGGCGTAAGGAAACCGTTTATTCATCCACTCTTACTGAGTGTAAACCTCACGTGTGTCACGTCACCCATCGGTTTGTGGACGGCTGTTTTGAAACCTCGAGTTTAATCCAAGTTTTCAGTCGTGAGACTGGAGCAGGAGCCCTGGAGGTCAAAATAACGTTACCTCTTCATGTCATAGCGTGAAAGGAGCGGGCGCAGGCAATCATCATAGTTCATTGTCCTCTTAAGGACCACGGTTAATGATATAGTTGGCTGACAGTGAGAGAGACCGATCACTTTGCATGCTCGCCTCACTTGACATTATTTATCGGGCCCCCGTCAATCTGCACAGAGCAGCTTGAGCTGGCCGGAAATCAGACGCAGAGAATCCGGTCAGATTCCACCCTGCCCTCATAAAAACATTAAAAGGGGAAATAAATTCACTACGTAAATCTGAACAAGTCTGTCGGGCAAAATTTGGGGTTTGAAGTCACGTGGAGAACGGACCAAAACAGCGTCACAGCCACCGCTTGATGGAGGTGTGTCCGATAGGGTTCGGGCGTAACCCTACGATCAGTCATAAGTTATGGTTAACATTTAATTTTCATAAAAATAATCATGTTATACAACGCTTGACAGATGTTTTCAGTTACAACGTCAAGAAATCCAAGACTAGTCTGCATCCTGCGAGCTCAATGTTTTCACAGTTTTATAAAAGACTATATAAGACAATGGGAGGAAACTAGATTAAAAAGTACAATTGGCCAAGCATCCTCCCTGTAGTATCATCTCTTTGTTTGCTTTCTTTTTTAATCGGGGAGATTCAGCTCAGCTTGTGTTTTCTTCCAGTTTTTCTCTTCACTTTCTGAATTTCGCCCTGTATGTGCATTAGTACCTTTTTGCAGCAGCAAATAAAAACCATTGTATGGATAACACTGAAAACAAAGAGCCATATATCTTGTTAATGGCGTAATGATTCTCAAGATCACCACAAAGACACAAAGATTTCCTATTTAAACCTTAATTTTCTCCTTTTCTCCCTTTCTATTCATTTCCCTCTTTCTCTGTAGGAGGAGGGAGACTCCAGTTTCTACTGCGAGCTGTGCGATAAGCAGTACGTGAGACACCAACAGTACGACAACCACATCAACTCCTACGACCACCACCACAAGCAGGTGAGTCACACCACCTTAACAATGCACTCAGAGATCTGGTTTATCCAGACACGCAACACCTTAAACCCCCCTGACCAAGGTCATGGATTTATTACATCCCGGAGCCACAATGAGCACGCTGCTCTGGTTTCCACACGGGCTGTGGTCGACACAAATCACACACCAACACCAACACCAACATCAGCTCTTATGACCACTGAAAAGTTCCACTGATTGATTTTATGACACATGAACACCCAACAAGCGAAGCTGAGATTTGCTTTTTAGTGTATATTTTATGTTTAATTTGTGGGCATATTGACATTATGGAGTGTATCATGTTCAGCATTGGACAGTATTGTGTTGCCTAATAATCCACTATAATAATATGATATGATAATGTAAATAATGCATGAATACTTTTCACTTAATACAACATTTGATGTGTAATTGATTCAGTTCTCCAAGCATTGTAAGCGCAAAGGGAGAAAAAGGGGCAGGTTCCACCTCGTGGTTCTTTGTTCTTCAGTTTTCATATGTGCTCTCCAAGGGTCCTGTGTTCTAAGTTCTCAATATGTACTATGCCAGGACTCTACGTTCCCATGGGGAACATTTCCCCATGTTCCCTATTTCTATATCTACGTTCTCCCTGTCTCCTGGGTCTTATGTTCCCAAGGTCCTATGTTCACCAGCTCTATATATGTGATAATGTTGTTGGGGCTGATGTTCACCACTGTTCTGTGTTCCCAATGGTCTTATATTCCCAAGGTCCTATGTTCCCTAGTGTCCTCTCTCCTCATCAGTATCCTACGTTCCCAAGGTCCTATGTTCACCAGCTCTACATATGTGCTCTCCCGGGGTCTTATGTTCCCATGGTCCTATGTTCCCCAGTGTTCTACGTTCCCAATGGTCTTATGTTCACCCAAGGTCCTATGTTCACCAGCTCTATATATGTGCTCGTGTGGGTCCTATGTTCCCCAGTGTTCTATGTTCCCCAGTGTTCTATACCAAGACCCTATGTTCATCAGCATTATATATCTGCTCTCCTGGATCTTCTGTTCCCAAGGTCCTCTGTTCCCCAGTGTCCTACATTCCCAAGGGTCTTATGTTCACAAGGGTCCTATGTCTCCTGGGTCTTATGTTCCCAAGGTCCTATGTTCACCAGCTATATATATGTGCTCTCTTAGGGTCTTATGTCCCCAGCGTCCTACGTTCCCATGGTCCCATGTTTCCAGGGGTCTTATGTTCCCAAGGTCCTGTGTTCCCCAGTGTCCTCTCTTTCCCAGTGTCTTATGTTTCCAACGTCCTATGTTCTCCGGTTCCATATAGTATCCTATGTTCCAAAGGTCCTATGTTCCCAATGTCAATGACATCGGACCTTGGGAACATAAATACGGTCTAGTGCTGAGGATGAATTTATGGTACAGCGTCCAATTCCCACAATTTGCGTAAATAACAATTCAGATTTGAGTGAGATGGTGCATCACCTAACTAACCTTTGTTTTATAACATAGCTAGCTACCCCTTTAATACTCCTGGGTGCGTTGTTAAACCACTGAGGGCAGTGCTGCAAATCAATGAGAAGAACTGCTTTATGGCAATATTGGATTTTTACATCAATGTGATGAAGAATTGTGATTTGTCAGCTATTTAATTTGACATTCCAGTTAGATATTTTATCCATAAGAATTGATATTCAGAGATATGTACCACAATTTTCTATCATAACATACATCTTGACAAACAATGGCATATACCGTGATACAGGCTTTCATCCATATCACCAAACTCTGCTTGAACTTAAACTGTCCTCTACTTAAGGAGGAAGCAATCTATGTTTTAAATGTTATAAATCTGACTTTAAAAGTTCTTAAAAAGATTTTAGCAATCCCAAATGTTCTTTGTTAATGTAATGCTGATATCTAAGCATCACTTTAGGTTAAATTGAATGTACATATTCAGTGATTACATAAAAGCACGCAGGTTATCAATAATGCACCCTGCTTACCTAATCACTTTTCTTTGTTCAGCCTAACTAAAAAGAGTTTGTTCTTGCATAGCGGGACGTGTAGGAGGGGGGATGACTCTGAGAACTTGCAGCTGTTTTGGGTGTTTACAAAATTATAGGTGCTGGGAGGAATATATTTGCTGCAATTATCATTTGTTCACTTGCAGGCGATGAAAGAGGCATAATATTTTTCACAGTTAGCTGTGTGTCAGAGTTATTAGGTTTACTTGAAGATGCAGAGCATTTAGGGCATATTGTTCAAGACTGCGACACTTCCAGGAAATGCATTTTTTCTTAGCTGTGATATTTGCCAGCTTGCACACACACACAGACAGACACATGGACCTATGCTGCCTGCTTTGTTTTGTTTGTTTTATTTGGTTCATAGTCAGTCATCGTCCCGTCATCTTTTGGAAATAAGGGGTCTGCAGAGAGGCTACGTCATTATCTCATTAATGTGCTGCTGGATGCAAATCAGACTGAGAAAAACAGCCATGCAGAGTTTATATTACATTATTCAGCCTAAAGAAGCTGTATGTTTTTCTAATTGAATATATAATTCATACAGCGAGATCTGTAAGCAGCAGGAAGGCGACACATTACTTGTTTTGTTAGCTCTGCATTCAGAACTCGGGATCTAAAAGGAAACAATGGCAGGGAGGTTAAAGTGCTGACTCTTAGCTCTGCTTTAAGGATATCTGCATTCACATCAGATGAGCTGTGTAGGAGCTGTTACCCTTTTTATACATAGGCACCTCTCCTCAGCTCTTTAATCTTAAAGCCATTGTTCAACTCAAGGACCAAGTGTCACCAGCTCTGCAGTGGTGGACTCAGGTTGTCTGAGGGAAAGGGGCGAAAGGAAATATAAAGGGCACCCTCTGTGGTACTTCATCTGTTTTTAACCACAAGGCAGGGCATCCCGGAGGGCCTTTCCAAATCAAAGTGCGGCCCATGCCATCTTTGCAGTCCTGCCTCCGCTGTCTCCTGGCTAATCTAAAAATGGGCAAAGACATGGATTGTGGGTAGAGCTGAGGTGGGCTGAACAAAGTCTGGTGGCTCAAACAAGCCACCTGTCAATCAAAGCAGCCACACTATATATAACTAGGTATACAGACAAAAAATGTTCATTGGATAGACATTTTAATATCAGGGTCTATGGAGATTGACTTGTTTTGTAGCCAGCCTCAAGTGGCCGTTTAAGGAACTGCAGTTTTTGGCTTCACGCTATGTCCAACCAGGGATTATTTGTATAAACGGGTACGCTGGAAAGGCTAAATCTGTAGCATTTAGTGTGTTTGGAGATATTCTGACGTACAACCGAGATTCCAAAAAAGTTGGGACACTATGTAAAACTTAAATTTATTTCATAAAATACGATTTCCACAAAAACACAGCACACTTTTACAAAGACATAATCTAAAAGGTGTTTTTAACTATATTTTTTGAGCTTTCAGCTCTATAAATTAATCATTTATCATCATTCTAATGTTAAATAATGACGACTGACATGTCATCTCTGATGACTGTTT
This sequence comes from Nibea albiflora, assembly GCA_014281875.1. Lineage (NCBI taxonomy): Eukaryota > Metazoa > Chordata > Actinopteri > Sciaenidae > Nibea > Nibea albiflora. The sequence goes on from CM024797.1 coordinate 5,766,037, forward strand.
ACAAGTACGTGTGATGAATTAGCCATACGCACATTATAAATAGCTACAGCCGAGCGTGGTGACAGGTACTGCTGCTGTTGGAGAATCTCACGGATGCGACGCTACAGTTTAACTACACGTCTTCTTTGACATTCTTCTCAGTGACGGGTTCAATGAGCGCCGGAGGCGGAAGACGTATCTCTGTGTAAACAGATGATTAGAGATGTATTTTTCATCTATTTATGGCGAACTGTGAGCGTGGAAATTAACTTGTGTATGTGCGTCAGGTTCAACGATCACTGAGATTTGTACAACAGAGTTGCGTGTACGCGTGACTTCATGAATGTGACGGAAAAGAACATACCGCTGGCTTTACTTAGTCATGAACCTGGCTCACAGGAAGGAGCAAACCTCATGGATCATGGCTGGTTTATCAAAACCGACATAGCCAGGGGCCAAACACATAAGTACATTAAGCATTAAGCATCTTAACCCTACATTAAAATAAGTAATGTCATTTGTTTGTGTCCTGGGACCCATTGTCTGATTATCTGTCAATGCACTGGATGATATTTCACATTTGAAATATTTTGTATTTCATCAAACGCGATTATAAGTCACTGCTGCTGAAGCAGCTCCCAGCTGACTCAATATCTGATATTCAAAAGAATTCATGTGCAGTTTTTAGAGCTGTTAGTGTGGATTATCTTGTTTACTTGTCAGGCCTCTGAATCTCATTGAATTTGGGGGGGGAACACTGTGTTCAAATAGAGACGTTTACAGCTTTGTAATAAATGTTACTTTACCACTCCGACAGGCAGGAGAAGCTAAAAAAGCTATCCATGTGATCAGCTCGGTCATGTGGTCAATCAATTATTTTACTGGCTGTATTATAACCGCAGGAGAAACATACGAAATGACATTTTAAAGACCTCCCTGAAAGGTCACGCTGCTGTTTCACTATAACATTACATTATGTGTGGTATTTTCCCAGATCAGTTATTAGAGATTGTCGTGTAAGAGCTTGCACAACCTGAAGATTTTCTTTCCGCATGATTGTCAGCAACATTTAAAAAATGTTATTTGTAATTAACAGATTATTTTGCATGTCCTGTGGGCAAACATGCACTTAAATAGAGGACATAATAAAAATAGAACTAGATACATTTAGGAGGATATAATGTGATATAAAATAAAGGTATTTTGTAAGAAGCTTATAATGCTCATTTTGCTTTGCCTGGTGTTGATTTAAGCCTGATTTTTTGAGTTGTTTTGGCATCAGATTGCAGTCTATTGTGAGGTTTTCCCTGTCCACCCCTCACACTCTATGTACACCTTCTAAGAAATGCTGAGGCTACACTGCAGGCTTTAAAATAACACACTTGATCTGTCTTCCTGCCCGTCTCTGTGTCCCTCTGTGTTTGTATCTGTCTGTCTGCCTCTGTATTTTATCTGTCTGTCTATTTTGGTCTGTTTATCTGTTTGTCGGTTTCTCTGCCCGCCTCGCTGTCTGTCTGTCTGTTGTCATCTGTCTGTCTGTGATATGAACCCACCGGTATATTATTAATATTATTTGTGACACACACACACACACACACATACTCAGTATCAGTATCTCCGGCTTGCAGACAGCTTGCAGACAGAGCTCAGTAAGTGAATTAAGCTGGTCTGGACTCTACTAAAGCTGACACTGGCTGACTTGGTACACACACGTAAACACACAAAGAGCTGACACACACACACACACACACACACTGTACACAATGTTATATGTACACACAGAGCAGATAAATAACTGCAGAGTGGCCGGATCAGCTCACGGGCACAGCAGCTAAATGCTGCATGATCAACTCACTCATTCAACATTTTACAGTTTTAGCTCCTTGACCTCTTCCTTTTAAAATAATACGATCATAATCCTGCCTGCTCGTCCTTTCAGCGCCTCAAGGAGCTGAAACAGAGGGAGTTTTACAGAGCGCTGGCCTGCAGGAGGCAGAGGAGACGCAGGGAGGAGAAGAGAGAGGAGAGAGCGCTGAGGAGGCTCCACAAGGATGAGGAGAGGACGACAGGAGAGTGGTGAGTGACGTGCCCCTGTAGACGGTAACAAATTGACAGGATGGGCAGTAAATAAGTACATTTACACAGTATGTGTAAAGTATGAGGTACTTTACTTTCTCCTTCTACTCCACTACACTACAGAAAGAACAAGTGTACTTGTACTTCACCACGTTTACCTGAGAGCTGTAGTTATTTTGTAGGTTTTTACATGCAGAGGTCTTATAAAACACAATGTTTTGTTCTGAATTAAAGCATTGTTACACTAAGTGAAGCTAAAATTGGTCGATTGACAGAAAATTAATTGGCAACTGCCAATACAATTGCAATAGTTACTCATTACTCACTAAAACGAGTAAATCACGAGATTTGCAAATTAGCTCCACCTCAACCGGCTGCAACAGTAAAAATCCTGCTTTTTCATTAATGCATGAGTCAGAATAATGTAATGGTATAATATATCAGAGCAGTCTCACTCCAAATAAAATAAAACGACAGGATACAGTGTCAGTGTCACATTTGCCTCTCCTAGAAGTGAAAAGAAAGCGTGTATCAAAGTGCAGTGTGAAAATGATTGTGCAGGGAGAAGGATCAGGTGGTAACGTAACCATACTGCAAACTGCGTCATGGCTGCAACGCTATTTCTGTCCGTTCTCAACTCAACTTAAAGCCCTACCACGAGCCTTTCAGAGGAGTTCTGCCTGCCAGACTTTGTTAGCTTGCTCAGATTTGGACATTTCTCTTTGCTCTTTGCTGAGCATGTACGCTAAATCAGTGTTTTTCAATCCTGCCCTGCATGTTTTAGATGTTTCCAGCTCCACCACACCTCATTCAAATGATCAGCTCGTCATCAAGTCCTGCAGTGGCCTGATAACGAGCCACTCATTTGAAACAGCTGTGTTGGAGCGGGAAACATCTAAAACATGCAGGGCAGCGTTCCCAGATGACCAGGATTGAAAAAACACTGCGCTGAATGCTGGTGGAGACCAAAACAGAGGCAAAATTTAGAGCGAATATTAAACTTGCATTCATCAGGTGACTTGAAACGCGACTCCAAGTTAATGCCAAAGCCTCTTTGTATCTGCTGGATGTTTATATGGGCATGCTAATCAGTTTAAATCACTGAAAAGTCCCAGTAATTGTTTTGGCTGGTCGGCCTTTTCTGGCCAGGCAGGTCAGGTTTTATTTTAGGGCTCCAGAACAACAAGAAACACATGTCAAAGTTTATTTCAAACACAGTATAAAGAACAACTTCAGCCTAGTTGGAGTTGTTGGACTTTTCTTCAAGCATCCTGGAAGTAGAGGAGGTTGTGCCAGAAGTCCTTTCTCCACAGCTGTCATTTTGATTTGTCACTGATGACGTTAATGATGTCTCTTCCATTCAAGCGTCCCAGTAAGCCTTGACAGGACCCTGAACTGAAATGTTTAATTTTGCTATGTACACCTGTATTTTTCTCCCACTTTGACACGTCAACATGTACATTATTAAATCGCTGAGCGCCATGCGCATCATTTCAGAGATTACAAACATGCCTCAGAGGGGTAATCCATTACAGGGAACATCCTGCTGTGTCAAAGTTATTTTACAGCTGTGTGTTAATGTCGCTGAAAGATCTACATATCTCTCTGTGTGTTCGTGTGCTGCTGGGAAGCTCCGACATCTGGGACTTTCAAGTGGGCTGCCAAACAGTGTTGCAATCACGTGCTGTTTGTCTTACAGAAGAGAAAAAAAAAAGACCCTGCAAGACAAATGATAAACAAACAAACAGGTCTGGAAACAGATGATGTGGAGTTGGCTGCTGCTCCTCGCTGAAAACATGTTATGAGGAAGAGTTCATCTGGCGAGCTACCAAAAGCAGAATTTGGCTTCTCAAAAAATATATATACGATCGCGCATGAATGCGAAATTTGAGCTGGGAGTCAAAACCTGAAGACACCCACGTCTCCGGCAGGAAGTGGTCCCTGAAGAAGCGATCAAACATCCCTGACTTCTTAATCCATGCATGAAAGTGAGAATTTCAATGTAGGTCTACTTGCTGACCGTCGTAGGCCCACATATAAAAACACATTATGTGCTGACTGATATGTTTGGACCACTTTATTGAGTACATGAGTAAAAATAAAAAAGAGGCAGATCAGTAACTAGCTCCCTGGTTACGCCGAGCGTTGGCACAGCAACCAATAAAATGCATCTTGCTGTGCTTAATGGGGATAATCAGCCCTGCGATAAAGTACTTCTGACCAATCACGTCGTGACGGCTGAACCCACTCGCTGTTCACAAAGTCGTGTATCAGTATCGGCTGTCACTGCCGTTTCCAGATTTGCAACAATGCAGTTTGGCTCCTGGCACAAAGAAAGAGAGGAAAGGCATGGTCAAATTGATTTTCAGCTGGATTTCAGATCCTCTCGCCCCTCCTCACCTCTTGTCTCCTTGTCTCCTCTCTTCCTTCTTTATTCTTTTACTTTTAATCCTCTCCTACACTCCCGTGTCACCTCTTTTCCTTCAATCCTTTCCTCACGTTTCCTCCCTCCTCTACTCTCATCTGTCCTCTTCATCCTCTCATTCTCATCATCACTTGTCTCCTTGTTTCCTCCGTTCATCCCCACTATCCTCTTGTCCTCCCATACTCTCCTCCCTTTTTCATTTAATTCCTTTACTCTCCTCAACACTTTTCTCCTCAACTCTTCTCCTCTTCCCTCTTCTACTTTTATCCTTTCCTTACATTTCCTCTTCTGTTCTCTCCCCCTTTTCCTTCATCCTCTCCTACTTTTCTCATTTATTCCCATCCTTTTCTCTCCTCCTTCTTCCCTTACATTCATCCATTCCTTCTGCTCTCCTTTCTTTCTCATCACCACTTGTTTCCTTGTTGTTGTTTCCTTGTTGCTGTTGTTTCCTCGTTTCCTCCTCACCTATTTTCCTTCTCCTTTCTTCTACTATCCTCTTCCCCTCCTACCCTTTTAATTTGTTCCCACTTGTCCTCATCTCTCATCCTTTATTCATTTCCACTCATCCTTTCATCCATTCCTCTTTTACTCTTCATCTCATCATCACTTGTTTCCTTACTTCTTCCTCTTATTATTATATTTATTTCTTTTCATGTCTACTTTCCTCTTGTCCTCCCCTCCTACTTCCTTTTGTCATCTCCTCTCCCATCTTCTCATTGCATTACTTCCTTTTATCCTCTCATCCTTTATTTGTTTCCTTTTATCCTTTTCTTTTTCTCTTTTACTCTCTTCCCCTTAATGTTTTCTTCCTTCCTCTCCTCTTACTATCCTTTTCACTCCACATTCCTCTTTTATTCTCCTCTCATTCTTATCATCATGTGTCTCCTCGTTTCCTTCTCTCTTCATCATCCTTTTCCCGCTTCCTTTCCTTTTTGTTTGCATGCTTTCATCCCCACTGTCCTCTTGTCTTCTCCTCCTCTTTCCTTTCATCCTGTCCTCCTCCCATTTCCCCCTTTTGATCCTCTCTTTCCTTCCTCTCTTCTTCCCATTTTAATTTGGTTCTTTTTATTTGTTTTCTTTCATCCCCTTTGCTTTCATCCTCTCCTTTCCCATCTTCCTCTCTCATCTTTCCTCCCCTCCTCCCCTTTTGTCCCCTTTCACCCCCTCTTTTTCTCTTATCCCCTCCTTTATTCTTCCTTCTATCCTTTCCTTCTTTCCTCTCATCTTTCTCATCACTTGTCATCTTCCGTTCCTCCTCCTTCTTTCCTTTCCTTTCCTTTCCTTTCCTTTCCTTTCCTTTCCTTTCCTTTCCACCTCTTAGTGCTCCAGGCTCTGGTCCCATGTTCCGGTCCACCACAGTGGCAGTGGAACCAGCAGACCAGTCCCGACCAGACTTTGTGCAGAACTGGGCCGACATCCATGCGGGCAGCGCCACGCTGGGAGCAAGTAAGCACTCTTATCAGCTTAAAAGCCATGTACCCAGCTGCTTAAATAGTTTATGAGCGTGTGTTTGGTTTTGGTGATGGAGATATCACTCTTGATATTGAGGGATTAATCAGTGTGTGGTCTGCTGCTGCAGGGTCGCTGTAGCATCCTGATTAACAGCGGACTATAGAAAAGGAAATGAACAGCTCTGAAATCTTTGCAGAAGATGTAAAATGCACACAAAGGGGTGGTTATAGTTTCGGGAAGAAGCTCTTTGCTGTAGTAAATCAGCACACGGGTTTTGCATGGTGAACTTTGTCGCACAAATGCCTACCACTGACCAACTGCATACTGTTTTGACAGCGCTGACCTTTTAGTGAATATAGAGCCCCGGAATAAAAGAAGCTATTGTATTCACCCCAAATTATATAACCCCGCTCTGCTGGAGTGTAAACAGCTCCACAAAAGAGACGGTTAGACAGGAGGAGTGGACGTCTAAAATACATTCCCTCGATGTTGTGTTCAGGGTTTTGGGTGTAGCTTCAGAGCCGGCGTGTAGGCTTTGACATAACAGCCGTCAACGCTGAGAAGCCTCTGCGCGCCGTGGCGCTTGTTCTTTGATTGCACAGCAGGAGTAGTTTAGTCTACAGTGAGACGAAGAAGCCTCGCTCTGCCGCTTTACAGGGCGAAGGGTTAAGTGAAAGGAAGAACGTAAACATGGGTAGTATGATGAGCGGAATATACTGTAGTCTCGTCATGTATGATTCATCCCTCTCGGGATCCTGTGGTGCTCTAAACTGGTGAAATCAAATCAAAATTCATGATGATCATATTGATGTTACTTATTGTGGCTTTCATGCAGTGTTTTAAGATGTTATGATTTTATTATTTATACTTATTTATGATCGTCATTGTTCATTGTATTCTACTGTATAGAGAAAATCAAGTGATTTTGCCTAGTAAAGCAATATCACACAAGAGGGAGTGCTGTTATACTGAATATCTGCACAGCTGCAATTCAAAACGCAGAAATTCAGTTTATCTTTACGGATTATACTGATGCCAAATTAACAAGATGATTGCATTAAATCCTACATATTAGTCCATCTTTCTGTTATTTCCTGTATCCTGTGTTTTTATTTATATCCTGCATTCCTTTATTTCTTTCTTTCTACTTTTTTATTATTAACTCCTCAAACTAAGATATGCCAAAGAAGGCTGCACTCACTTATTAGTTACTTTCTTAAACTAAAGTTTGTGCTGTTTAATTTTGTCCCCCCTTTCTTTCCTTTCCTCTCCGTATAACGCAATGCAGCTCAGCAGCACCACGAACTGAACAAATCCTCCAATGAAATTGAATCAACGCACCTCTAAAGCAGTTTTAACAAAAACCATACCGTATGATTTATTACGGGGCTGTTGCATTGGACTACATTACTTTTTAGTTAGGTGTTCTAATAAACTGCCGAGTGGATAAAAGTCAGTGTGTGAATATACAGTTATAAGAATATTTTCCAGTTAAATTTGCCATTCAGTCTGAATTTGTTCTGATTCAGGAGGTGATATCAGCTCGCTTCAGTCCATCGCGAGTGAATTTAAGGGTGTCAGATAGATTTTTTAAAAATAAAATAAAATAAAGACAGCGTAACATGAAATCTGGCAGCAGCAGCATACCTGTGGTTTCAAAGAAACAATCAATTGTCACCCCAGGTTTTCTGAAAATATATAGCTCGCAGTAAAGTTTTCTTTTCTTATTTTAAAGTTGAAACCGATTGGGAAAGTTCAACAACTGCATTTACAGTCGATCCCCTCTCCGAGTGTTTAATGTATTTTCACATTCCGTATTGGAAGAGTAATAATTCATTTGTATGCTCCCCTTCAAAAACTCAAATATTTAACAAAAGGGGGGTTTCTGGTGTTAGAAGAAGGCACATTATGGATCACTTTTATGAGTTATGAGTCATCTTAAAACCTTCACTTAAGAAATAATGGTCTGAATCATCTCTCACGCTGATGTATAGACAGATGAATGTCTGCCAGCATCTTGTGCTGCAAAATAGATGTGTAAAAATGGATATTACATGTTAGAGTAAATTCTTAATCTTATTTTTACCCCGTTTCTAAGTGAGCCACACATTCATCTCTGTGCTTATGTTTTTTTCTTAAATCCATCCTACACCCATACATCAAATTCGGATGCGTTAAAAGCAACAAAAGGGGAATGGTGAAGAGCCAGAGTGCTGAATAAATGCATAAGGAGCTTACTGTATGGGGAATTTTAAAAAATGAATGCTATTCTTCTACATGTTTCCTTTCCTACTCTGTTCTTTATAGTCAGGTTAGACAGATAATCCTGTTATGGTTTGCATGTAAATGTAACCAGTGTCAGTTGCCTTAATCCTTTCGTCTCTCCCCTCCATCTAGAGCCTCAAACCCCGCTGATCCAGCCCTTCCTTCCCCTGGACCCCGCACTGGAAACCAGACTCCTGAGCGACACACAATGGGCATACAGCCAAGTGGACACCAACAACACTACAACGACTGCTGCTGCTGAATCCTGCATCCTCAACAAGACCCAAATGGACTACAATGACCTGACAGCCATTACGGCCAGTACAATCACCACCACCGCCACCAACAACAACAACAACATGAACCCTGATAACACAAATATCAACACTTCTACCAAAACCAGCCACTTTAACAAGATCCCTTGGGCTCATCATTATTTAAGCAACCCCATTACTCCCAATAACATCCCAACAACTGCCACTAACACCACCACTAATGGCTCCATTTTCAACAAAACTACCGTGGCCAACTTTAGCAAGAAAATCACCACCACCACCACCGCCGCCGCCATTTCTAACTCGACAGACATCAGCATCAACAGTAGCAGAGCAGTGTGTGGCCCAGTCGGAGTCTCAGACGTCCAGTCCGTCCCCAGCAGGGTCCGTCCCGTGTCCTTCTCGCTCCCCAAAAGGAGCTGTGTCCTCCTCCACCAATCAGCTGCCGTCTTCATCCAAGCCGGGCGAGGCTCCGGCTTGTCAGGGAAGCAAGAAGGTGTGACCGTGCAAGACAGAGCCAAAGATCTGCCGGAGAAAGTTGCAGATCAGCGGCTCAAATCTCCGGTATCTGCAGACGTGGACAGTGTAGGTGTGGATCAGTGGGACACTGGAAACCAGTGCAGTGTGGACAGTAAAACTGCAATCCAGCACTCCGAGGCTGGAGCCAATACGTCTACCGAGAGGGGAACTGGAGGACACTCTGGGACTGGAGCCCAGGTTTCTTTATGTAATCGCAATGTGATCAGAGTTGAGGACTCCGTTATCAGTGGGAATGGAGCCCAGCTCTCCTTATGTAATGACAATGGGACTGGAGCCCAAGTCAGCAGTGAAAGTGGGACTGGAGCTCATGTTTATTTCAACAGTGGGATATCAGGACATGATTCTGACAGTGTAAGCACAGTTGTTGCTAAAGATTCAGTATGTCGAGGCAGCGAGGCTGAAACCCATGACAACATGGAGTTAAACCATGCCCAAGAATTGAAAGATTTGCTTTGTCCCACAACAAATCAGCCTCAAAATTCACTTTCTGGCGTTTTAAATGAGACCAAAGAGTCTTCAGTCCAAACACAGCCCAAAGAATCAAACACCGCTACATCGAACTGGCCGAAAAAATCAACTTCTTTGCCTACGTGTCGTCCCAAAGAGCCGTTTTGTCCCGTGCTGAGCCGAGACGGTAGCAGAGTTCTTCTCTGGCCGTCGGAGATGGTCAGCTACACAAAGACGTCGCCCTCCATCTCCTATAGCATCAACCCTCTCCTGTACGACTTCAGAGCACACAACAGGGCCAAGGAAGGAGGTGAGGAAAGGAAAGGAGGACCGGTGGAAGGGAGGGAGAGAGTAAAGCCGCCCGTGATCAAACAACCCGACTGCCAGCAGAGGCAGGAAGTCATGGAGGAAGTCAAGGAAGGGAAGATAGATGAAAGGGAAGAAGAGGATGAAGGACGACAGGCAGGAAATCCTGTGGAAGTTGTAGCCCATTGTAGCGGCGGCGGCGCAGTTCCGGGCCGCTGCAGCTGCCGTGATGAAACCGCTTTAAAATTCGTTCCCGTTTCCACAGAATGCCACCTTGCGCCGACGCTGGGCCTTCAAAACACAGCGAGGAGGAGGAGGAGGAGGAAGAGGAGGGGAGGGGTGAGGAGAGGAATGAGGAAGAGGGGGAGGAGGAAAAGAGCAGAAGAGACAGACAGAAAAGACTCAGAGAAGGTAAGGAGGATAATAAGCAGTCTTTCTGAGAATCAGGTGTTTGAAGGGAGAGGAGACGAGAGATTGAAAAGAGAGGGCACGGAGAAAGAGGAGAGGAGGGAGAAAGGGCTATTAAGTAATCTTGCAGCGCATCGGCTGGTAGGAGAAAGAGAAAAGAGGATGAGGGCGGAAGAGAGGAGGATAAGAGGAGATCAGACGGAGCGAGAGAGGGCAGGTAGAAATGACAAGAGAGGAGAGCTATTAAGTAATCTTCCCATGAATCGGTGTAATCGGTGTAACCAGCTGTGTCTGCAGGTGAAAAGGGAGGCCAGCCAGCATCAATCCCAGCAATCAGCCTCCGGGTGGGGCCAGGGACTCAGAAAGCTCCTCTGCAGGGGTGCAGCATGTAACTCAGTGATTAGCCCCGTCCCTGGGTCTGTTATACAGATGCCATGCTGTCCTGCAATTACGCCCGACCCGGCTCAGAATGACAGAGAGACGGGGGAGATGCACAGAAATACACAAGCGGGGAAGGAGGAAGGGCAAAGGAATCCGAGGAAGACGGAGATAAGAGCCGTTCAGGATGCTAAAGAAAACGTGTGTAACCTAGTGATTAGCGGTGTTTCTTTTCCCTGCGGAGACGCAGCGCCAGAGCCAGAAATTTGTCTTGTTCCTACACCTCGCAGGGAAACGGCATGCGATCCAGCGATTAGCCTTGTCCCTGCTCCCTTTAGGGAAGCAGCGTGTAGTCAAAGACAACCCATACCTGCAGGACACAGCAATCCGGTGTCAGGCCCGGCCCCATGCTGCTCCGCACAACAGACGGAAACACAACTGAGAATTAGATCAGCCCGCGCAGACATGGCGCTCCCCAGCGATGCGATTTCAAAGGAAGTGATGTCGAAGAGCGCGGTAACAGGCGGCAAGAGGACATGGGACTCGCCGGAGGCTGGGGAATCACCGAGGAAGAAACGGAAAAGAGGAAGGAGACAGGCGAGGAGAGTGACTTGTGAGCAGAGACAGGACAGAACATCTGCTGGCTTGACCGCTAACCTCGACGCAGATGAGGCCTCTTGTATGCAGGACGCCACGAAGCCGCCTAAACTCAAGAGCAATGAGACCGAGGCACTTTTGGCAACTGAGTGCAGTCCAGAGGGCAACAAGGCGGAGATGAACACTGATTGCCACTTTCTTTGCAGGACAAAACACTGTCTGTGTCATAACATAAATAGCAGTGAGGGAACATTTAGTTGCGACACGACAGACAAACTGAATAACTACTGCCGCTGCGATGACAGCGAGGGCGGCGACTGCAGTGCCAACGACTGCAGTCCATTAAGCTCTGATCCCTCTGGAGGCGAGGGAAACGGGAATTGCCGGACTGAGAAACCTTTCAGTGACCGTGACGCACCAAGTGACCACAGCGGGTGTGATGAAACGCTCCACAGCGACGAGACGCGCAAGGATTCTGACAGTCCTCGCGACAGAAACGACAAAGAGGAGGATCATCGTCCCGAGCTCGTGGACAGTGACAAACCGACCTGTGACACCGCGGACACACCTGCGGATTCACTTTCAAAAGACGTTTGCACCTGTAGCACTAATGATGCTCACGCTGACCACTGTCGACATGAAAATAAGCAAACGGCGAATGAAAACACAGCAGCTCGCGTCTGTAAAAGCAACCCCGCATGTCAGAACCAGGCTGATACCAAAAGTGGGCTCAGTGAGGAGGACCCAACACGGCACAAAACTCACACATGCATTGGTCAAAGCGGCCGCGATGATGCCGACAGTGGTCAGCGCGATCATTTTAACAGTAATCATGTCATTGATTGTAATCACTGTGCTCGAGTTGTTAAGGCTCCGAGTGTGACGGAAGCCGTTGCACCCGTGAGTGTACGTCCAGAGCGAGTAGAGGAGGAGAGAGATGTTGAGAAGGAGAGAAAGGAGGAGGAGGAGAAACAGATGGAGAGGAAAAGGGCAAAGGAGAAGCAGGAGGAGTGGGGGAAGGAGTGGGTGAGGCGAAAGGAGAAAGAAAAGGAGGACAGGGAGAGAAGGATGGAGATAGATTTTGAACATCTCTACCCAGAGAAGAGGCCTCGTTTCCCCCACACACTCCCCCCGCCTTGCATCCCCCTCCATGCTCCACTCCTCCTCCAGCCTTCCCTCTCCTCCTCCTCCTCCTTCTCCTTCCATCACACCATCATCCAGCATCACCTCTCCCTCCTCCCGCCTCCGTCGCACCTCCCCGTCCACTCGTACCCTCACCTCCTCCCGTCGTTCTCCCCGCACCTCTCGCCCCTCACTCTCAATCCGCCTTCTGCTCCTCCACCGCCTCTTCCCCCGCCGCCGCCACCACCCCCTCTTCCTCCCTCTTTTTACGCCTCATCCCCCATCCCTCTCCTGGATGGCCCCGGTCCGTATCCCCTAGCAACATCTTTTCACCCTATGCAGAGTCACCACCCGTCTCTGTATCCCCCGCCCCATCCTGCAGTTCTGCCCTTACAGATGTTGTTCTAAAGAAATGATTTTGCCATCTTCCAGGGAAAAAGTTGTCTGGCGAAAGCAGCTTTCATGTGTCATTACCTGCATACCAGAAGCGAGGAGGATGAAATGCGAGCAGGGAGGAAAACAATTTCAGGAGGACTTAAGTAGAAAAATCTAAATCTGACTTAAAGTCAGCGTCATCAACCCGTTCAGACGCTCTAAGCACTGATTCACACTTCTGAAAAAACACAAGAGAAAAAAAAAAAAACATGATGGCTAATTATCTTCATCAGTCGCAATCCTGCTCAAAATGAGCCTCAGGTGTGCAGCCAGCAGAATCGTGGTGGGGATACACAGCTGGGCTCGTTTCCCTCGGCAGAAATCAGTCAACGCTTCTCTTTTGAATTTTAAAATCAATGATTTGCTCGGTTTAAAGCATGTTGGAAACTACGGCGACTTTAAAGGACAGATTCATCACTGTACGCTCTCGCACATCTTCAGTCTGTGAGAATAAATGAAGCGTTTTTTTTTCTTTTTCTTGATGAAATTAACATTTTTTTTCGCCCCTGAGAGCTTCTACTTCAGTTGCTGATTTTTTTTACTTTTCCTTGAATGACCTTTAAGACTGATGTGAACTTGATGTGTTCTCAGCTCAAGGTTATTAAAAGCCGATGACCTGCATGACTTTTTACAGTAAGATGCAGTCTGTTTTTACTAGTCAGGAAGTCCATTTTCCACAGTTCCTATCTGCCTTTCCAAAACGCTGAAATTAGTATTAAACTGGATATATGTATAATAAAATTTGAGCATAAGATAAAACAACAATCATTCAGTATTTGCCGATGGCTAACATTTCCTGTAGGCTAAAAGAACGACAACTACAAATGTCAGAAATCATGCAAACGTCATGTAAAAGATCAGATTTACACGCTTTCACACAATGAGCCACGACAAATATGTAACAACGGCTAACTCGGCTAACTTTTATTTATCTGGTGTGTGGCGTGCGCAGGATGTAAATGGATGCTACCCAGCTGAAACAAAAGACGGTTTTCACTCATTCACTTGACATAATGCGCTCTGAGCTCGCAGTCCGGCTAACAAACTGAGCTAACAGCAGCTACAGTCGGCAGCTGTTTACTTCACTGTCCATCAGGAAGCTCTGCAAATCACAGAGAGGGCGTGAGATAATTTTTCCTCCATAAAATATGATCCAGTTTCACTGAGATCAGCTGAACTAGTTGGCGGTGTAGTGCTTACATACTTCACGAACAGAGACTCCATTCACCTGATTACAAGTCCGTATTGCATCATTATTGTTATTTTATGGTAGAAAAGTTACACGGCGTTACACAAAATCAGCCATTACTTCATTTCCTTTCTCCTCAAAGACGTCAGCAGCCTACGCAGACTAAATCAAGACGTCCGTAAGAAGCCTGAAGATTGGTGATAAGGTTGAAAAACAGCTTTTGGCAACGCCTCAGAAATATCAGGGGAAAAAAGCATTTTGTCTTCTCTTTGTGAAGTTTAATTGGCAGTGGCATTTTAAAAGTGGCAGTTTGATTGACGTTGAACCACTTCCTGTTAGTACAAAATAGAAAACCGCATCAATTTGTTGAATACTCGCTGCAAAAACAGCATATTATGATGAAAATAATATTATTAGTTTGTAGTATGGAAATGGGAGACAGCTTGTGTCTTATTGCTGCATACAGGCCCGCTGGTTCTGTCGTTAGTGTGTAAATTGAATCCTCTCCTGCAGTCTATATCTCCCTGTGTGGCTGCTGAACGTCAGAGCAAAATGTTAAGTTTAGAAATAAGCCTTTGTTCTTTGATTGTGAGGGATTGACTCCAGCGTCTGACCTTTACTCTTGACGTTTTAGACTGTTGATCTGACTCCATTTCAGCTGCACTAAAAATACCCCAATGTGGTGGATAACTTTACATTTTAGTGACTCATCCGAGGAAACAAAAGGCCAAAACACACAATGATTCAGCTCACGGCGTGACACAAGCGGCTTCCATGTCCCCGGGAGAGGTAGACAGATGTAGAGAGAGGAAGTGTAAGGATTTGATTGTCAGATAATCACAAAACAACTATTTTTATTTCATTTCAAGCTTCCCTTCCCCCCTGTTGTCATTCTTTGGCTGCTTGTTCTACTTGGACATGTGATTTTCCACACAGCACTTCACGAAATCATCATCCAGGTTCAAAGCGTTCCTTCCTAGCTTTTCTATTTGAACAACCCCTCAGGGTGGATTTTTTCCTGTAAAGCTAAGGGTTAGGACAAAACCACATGTGAATAAGTGCTGATCCGTCCTCCTTCTTTGTTCAAATGTTCCTCTTTTGAGACTCAACACGTCCTGCATTGTCTCATAAATTGCGGCAGAAATACCTCACAATTAAGAGAATGCGACACCGCTGCATCTTTTTTTTTTAAATCCAACCACTCCTGACAGCACGATGCTCAGACTTTCAGAGGTGTGAACGGCTGGAGTAGCGCTGAGAGACGTGCGGAGTAACTCCCACACTTAGTAACACATTGTTTTTCTCGCTCTCCTCTGAAGTTGAACATCTGGCTGTGACGGCTTTAGGGCATAACTGGCAGCGCCTATCCATCTCAGCGACTATAGATTATTCTGCTGCATGCAGCAATGGCAAACAAACAAAAACAAATACAAGTATGCATAAAAACTGGAGTGCAGGAAGCAGGTTCTGTGGGCGGATCACAATCACTCACTCTCACTACAGGCGAACACTGTAAAATAAGTCGCATTGATCCCAAAAGCCCGGACGCACACTGTTTGAGCATTACAGACGCAGCGCAGCCTTTCCTGATATCATCAGGAGTTAACTACTCATCGCCAGTTGATCTCCAATATGTTGGGCATGTCGCCATGGTGACATGATGGCGCCCAGGGTGATGTACTTGACATTTTTTGCTTCGCGAGGCGTTCATGAGCAGAGGTAGCAACATGAAACTCACAACTTCTTCTAATTAACAGCTCCGAGTGCAAGAAAAAACGGCAGAATCATATTTAGCTGGTGTGACGGCACTCCCGTACTCTCCCTGTAGCTCTGTACCACAAGGGGACGAAACCACGCGTTCTCTATGAACGTAAGGTTTTATTTATTATCGCGATAAAACTGTGTATACTAGAGCAGAAAAAGAAGCTGTTATTAGATGTATTTTTGTAGAGAAACCTCAGTTGAATGAGGCCCAGTTTTTGTATAATAAGCTCTGATGCTATTTTAGCTAACAAACTCCACACGTACTTAATTTGTCCTCATGTTAAGCTGTTGTGCATATGTTCTTTAAAATCCTGGTAATCATTTAACGCATTAAAAAAAAAAAGGCCATGTTTGTTTTTTGTTTTTTTTCTTTATCTGAGAAATGTCTTGAGATCCTGATTGTGTAATCTAATTTTAGCAGACTCATACCCACAGATATTATCCCTGCTAATATAATAGATCTAGTAAATCCATCGAGAAAAACAAATTACTCTGAAAATGGAAATAAAGCAGTAGACTTGATATCACTGTGTCCTGTCGTCATTGCTGAGGGAATCACCTGCTTTCATAAAAACTCCATTATCGGCACACAAATCTGTGAATCGATACCTTTTTTTCCGCTCTTCTATTTCCCCGTGTGTGTGTGTGACATAACGAAGAAGAGAAAGAAGCTCATTCAGAGTGGATTTTAATCATAACACACTCCCTCAGCTGATCAGATGCTTTGGGACTAAGCGTGCGTGCGTGTGTGTGTGCGTGTGCCTCCAGAAGGGCCTCCGACAGCTGGGATCATAATGCTCAATGACTAAAATAGCGTCAAAACTCAACATGTTCAACACCTGGGGCTGTGTGAGTGTGTGTGTCTTACATGTGAACTACATTTCCGTCTGTCTATACATGTGTGTGCGTGTGTGTGTCATGTTCACTTTATTACTGAATCAACGGTTCTCGGTAATTTGCTTCAGTGACCTTTAAAAACCAACAAGAAGCCTTCTGACATTAAAACTTGACTGTGTGGAATTAGTCTCAAAAAGTGTGTGTGTGTGTGTGTGTGTGTAATCTTTGGGCCTTGAACGCCTCTCTCTCTCTCTCCGTGTGGTCTTTGTGATTCTTTTATATATTTTTTCCTCCCCCAAACACTTTCCAGAAAGGTTGATGGATGCCTCAACTCAGGCAGGCACTTCATGGTGATTGAGTTAATAGACTCCGCGGTGCACCAGAGGCAGTACATTTACGGGTTTCTTCCTCTGCTTCAACCACAGACGCTACTCAAAAACATGTTAAGAAAACCTTGACGGTGGCTGACTGTGTGCTTCATCAGCAGGAAGAAGGACTCTCAGCCCATTAATGAGCCACTGTGGCTGTAACAAGAAACAAAATATGGTGAAACATTTATATTTTAATGTGGTCTGTGAAGGTTCTCCGTAATCCAGGTCATCTTTCTTCAAAAAGGTTAAGTCTGGGGCAACTGGACTTGTTTGTAGATCAGTGAAGATGTTTGGCTTCTCATTCAAGAAGCTTCTTCAGGTCTGATTTTATGTTTCATATGAAAACTAGAGAATCGACAGCGCAACAACACAAGACACAGCACCCAGCAAATATTACTTACTAGTCCAACAGCAAGAAGCCCAGCTCGTCTTTCAGCCTAAAAACGACTAAAAGTCAGCCTCAAATTTACTCTCCAGTGGCCTCTTGCTCGGTCACTCTTCTTAGCGTCCCCTACATTCTTTCCTCCTCTGTCATTGTGTCCATAGAGGCTGTTGCCCACTTACCCAGCTCCTGTTCTGGCACGACACCAGCTCCGCTCCCTGTCGGCACTCCCCTATCGGGCCTGAAAACCTCTTCTTCTTCCCGGTGATCCAAAACATGTGTGGTTCAAACACTAACACTCGCAGCCCGGCTAACAAACTGAGCTAACATTAGCTGACAGCAGCTCAAACTCTAACTCGAGTTGGTGGTGTGTGAGAACATACGAATGGCAGAGACACCATTCGCCTGATTACAAGTCAGTGTAGCAACAACACGATTTACTTGTTATTTAATAGTAGAAAAGTAACGTCATGTTGTTGTTGATGTTATTATCTGGAAAAGTACTTTAAATAAACCACAACATAGCACATTGGTTATATGCAAAAATCCAACAGTTTGCTTTATTATTCATCTTTTGTAATTCACTATCAACAGAATGTAGCTGTTAAATAATCAAATTCAGCGTTTTGTGCTTGCATAATGTAATCAGAGGAAACAGCTGAGCAATTAAAGAGCAGAGACACATGTTAAATGATGTTTAAACATTATCACAGACCTGTTAAAATCACAGTGAAACAGCATTTCAGAAGACTTTCTCCCTCTGGTTTACGGAAACGTATTTGGGTCAACGATGAAGGCAACGTGCTATCCAGAGAATAAATTCAGAGATAAAACTAAAGACAGAAAGGTTGTTTGGACTTGTTTTTTTTGCTTTGCTGAGCCGAAGGAATGAAAGGCTTCAAGAGAAGAACAACGTCATCGTCTTTTTTTGTCTTTTTAAGCTCTTCAGCGTCCTCAGACCGATTTGTTCATGTGTGCGGAGGCTTGAGAAGACACAGAGAGGCTAAGTGTCAGCAGGAACATTTACTCAAGTGCTCTGAGATATTTTATGGTTGTTTTGTCTTTCTCCGCTACTTTGCATTCAGTCTCAGTTAAGGTCATGAAATGGCTGTTGTCAAGCAAAAATGATAAAACTATTTTAATGAATTCTGAAAAACGGGCCGTCCTGCTGCTTGATGAAATTACTTTCAGAGATCATCCAAAGAGTTTTAGAAAGTTTTCTCAGCCAGTAAAGAGGCATCTAATCCCTCTTTTGTTGAGTCTAAAACATTTTATCTACAGCTTTGGAGATTTTTATGCTTCACTGTTTCAGTTTTTCTACAATTTTGCCCGATTTTCACAATGAGCACTTTCAATTTTGACACCAGAGTACATTTTACCGCTAATATTTGCCAAGTAAAAATGTCAGTGCATGACTTTCACTTGTGATGACGCATTATTCCATTGTGGTATCACTACATTAACTTCAGGGAAGTGGTGGATCTGTGCGATCCTCGAGGCATTACTCTCGCTTGTGTGCGGTGCACCGACACACAATGGATGGTTGGTAATGGCTGCGCAGGATGGGCCAACATTTCCTCTCGCAGGAAGTCAAGACTCAGAAAGCCCGAAACCACAGGGAAGCAACAGAAAGCAATAACATTTGTTCTAACATTTTTGATCACTGCTGCTACCGTGCAGAAATGGGTCATGGGCTGCCAGAGAGGCATCACACATCTTGTAGTCGTCTGAGTCGGTGGAATCTCTGATGGGCCTTTTTCAACATGCTGTCAACACCGCTCTCCGATTTCAAAGCTGACAATGTTTTAGTGCTGAGGAACTAAAAAGTTTTTTTAGCCTTTCCACTTTCCTGCTCATTTATGATGACTGATTGTGTCTCACTTCTCGCCTGGAGACATCGTTTCTTTTTTTGTTGTTGCCGTGAAACAAAAGGTTATTTCAGATTGAATATCTCTACACTGCACTTCCATCGCGCGCTATGTAAAGTGATTCATCATCCGTAATCAGCCCAACAACTGTGGTATTGTCTGTGAGCTTCAACAACTACACAGACTCAATCTTGGGACGCCAGATGAGTGAGGAAAATACAACAGAAGGGGAGGGAGCAGCTCCTTTGCTTGATAACCGAGTGGTCTTGAACTTCTCTGACCACCTTTTTTTTTTCCTCTATAAGAAGAAACCCAATTACGCAAAGTCTGGCTGCGATTCAAATTCAGACTTTCTGGGAGTGCAATTGATTTGACATTGAGCTGCAGGCCAAAAAAAGAGAAATCACTAGCAGGATCTTGATTTGGCTGTGATCGACCGAAACCATTTGACTGAGGAAGTGTCTGAAACAAGCAGGGTGCGTGACAGGGTGTTTTTCCTTTAGAGAGAAAGATGGATGAAGAATGACTGGAAGGAAGGAAGGATGATACCTTCAGAGGATAAAATCAGGACTAAACTGAGAGACAAAAAAGTAATTTAGCTTTATTTTAGCTTAGGATTGGCCCAAACAACATGAGATTTGACGTGTACCTTTAACATTATTATTTAAATTGACCCGCGCCCCATCTGCAACATGAACAATGGCGTGATTTATTAGTTTTGTTTGCCATAAAGTCATTCAAAGACAGCTCAAAGTAAGAAGTGATCTCTGAGATATTCTAAAACTCCAATGACAGAAATCTAAATACTGTGCAACGTGTAACACAAACTGTCAACACAGATAGAGAGCACACGACACTTCAGTTACATCTAACTGTGTCTGACGTCTTTGTTTACAGACGTAATGCATCTTCTGACACGATATTGTGTTTATGAGTAATAAAAATGAGGAAAAGTCATCAAGTATCAAGCTGTTTTTTTGGTTACACTTTGGTTTAGTGAAATTTATCACAGCCCAGATGTCGTTGCGACACTTCAGACTTAAAAGCCTTCAGCTTAAATATTTAATACGACATCCTCGTTTGTCAAGTGTCACGTTTTACCTGCTCAACTGGTGTTTCATTGTTTTTGCCGGCATCTGACAGCTGTGAAATGAAGATCTCGCAGATTGTGGCGCCGTGGCGCAGAGTGAAAAAAGCGTGTGTTTTAATCATAGTTCAGTGATGAAATGGTGATGCACTTCCTGGCCTCGGTTGCTGAGCCGCTGCCAGCGCTGTCAGCACAGGTGGTGACAACACCGGCCAGCAGCAGAGGAAGCAGCGGCGGAGTGATTACGGTTCAAGAGCTGAGTGGATGAACTGGGCAGAGTTGAGAGCCGCATGTCGGCTCACCGAAGCTCCAACATCAGTCAAAGACTTCACCTGATGTGACGTTAATGTGCTGGGTTCAGTCTCTCAAATGACTCTGCTTTATAATACGATTTGAAGAAATGTAGTCACTGCTTTCATCGTGCTCTTAAGTGCTGGTCACTCCAGCCCTTCCTTCCTGTAACAGTATGTGCTTCAGCGGGGGATCTTTAGAGCCAGACAGCAGTTCAACAGTATATACCATATAGAAGTGGTTTACATCATCTGAAAGCTGGGAACCTCAAGATTACTCTGAGAGCACAGCACTGTGTGTTCAACCTTTCTAGTCACAAATCTGTGAGAGTTTAAGTCCTAAGTGCTCTATAATGTTGTTGCAGCAGGTTTTGGGTTGATGCCATTTGTTACACAGGTTTAATGAACATTTTTGAATGAAAATTGATTTAAAAAGATGTCACATTAAGACACCAAGACCTTGGGGAATGCCATAAATAAAATTCATGTTGTCTATCTGACCATTTCCTTCTGCTTTTCCAGGGTTGGGTGCTGATGGTAGCAGGTTTAGCAGGGCATGTGTTTCCCCAGCAATGCATGCTAGCTTCTCCTGTTGGATCCCAAGATGTTCCCAGATCAGATGGTCTATATAGTCCCTCTAGCAAGTTCTTGGCCAGCTCGGGGATCTCACAACCCCAAAGAAGGCACCACCACCACCAGCAGCTCGGATACGAGCACCCTCCAGATGGCTGAGCTCCTCACTCCGTCCCTACGCCTGAGCCCAGACACCTTATGGTGGAAACTCATGTCGGCCAACACTAGCCAAAGCTCATGACCACAGGTGATGGTTAGAACATAGATAGATCATAAAATAAACCAATCTGCCGGTCCATCACATGCTCCAATTTCCTGATGCTCATGAACAAGACACCCAAGATACCTAAATTTCTCTACTTGGGGCAGAAACTCACTCCCAACCCGGAGGGAGTATTCCTGCAAAGAACCATGTCCTCAGGCTTGGAGGTGCTGACTCTCATTAATATTAAAACTTGTTCAGAAAGCTTCTTTTTTTGTGAAGATATGTAGGAGAACCATCCATCCTTTGAACAGTCTCTAGTTTGTGGTTGTACAGTTTCATGAGGCTGTGATTATCCTAGATGTCACAATGGGTCATTTTATGCAGTGAGGTCAAGTTTCAAAGAATGGTCACACTATATTTAAATGTCTCCTCTGGGGACTAACACCTATGAATACATTTGGGCTCATTGAATCCACAAGATTCTCAGTTTTCCAGCCATAGTCAATTTATGCAACACCAGCACCGTTTAGAGCCCGGTGTGCAGAAATAACTCATGTTTTTGCCCTTTGAATTAGCATAAAATGGGCATGTCTGTTAAGGGGAGACTCATGAACCGATTTTCTTTCAGATATGAAGTGATTTTCAAAGGGACCCCTTTTTTTCCATCGCCAAAATTTAGCCTAATAAAAAACCGAGCCCACTACAGCGTTTGAAAGAGAGCAACGTGGGCCGAGGACGTCGGCGTCTGCGTGGAAAGGAAGAAGTTCAGAGCAGACATGCTGATTTTTTCACTAATACCGTGTCGCTTTCCGTCAGCATCACTTTAAGCAAAACGCAGCTACAACTGTGTCTGCCACATCGAAGTCGGCCAGAAGCAGCAGCAGTGAAAGCCTGAGACATTTTTCTTTTAATTTTAATGTCATTCTTTTAAAGGATTGTTGTTGTTGTTGTTGATCCACCAAACCTGCATCCTGGTTTGGCAGTTTATAGTCATGATGACATTTTCCTTATCAATTGCGTTGCCAGGATTTGGGGGATTTACGACAATATGGTGAAAAACACAAGACCTGGGTTGTAAAAAACAACAACATTTAAGTAGTTTTCTTAGTGGCCAGATGTCATTTTTAGATTTTACAGCACTGATTTGTCGGCCGTGACATCTTTTAATATCCTGACTCAATACTACGTTTGCACAGATTATGCTGAGGTAACACCGCGTCTGTCCATATGTTGGAAAAACTGTTAGTGGAATAGTTCAAGGCGTATTTTCTTAGAACAAAACACTTAGCAGAAACAGTCTGTAATGACACATATCAGTGTAATAATTCAGGATATTATTAATTTGGATCGTTAGTGAAGACTGTGTTCAGACTGACATTAGCCATGCTCGAGAGAAACTCAGCCTCCTCCTTCGTTTTAAAGTCACTGCCGCCTTGGCACAGTGGGGGATCCGATGCCGAGGAAGAAATGCAGAGTAATAGAGCTGAAAGTGACTCAGTTGTGTCTCAAACTGGACCTCCTTGATCATGTTTCGTCTTCTCGTCAGTAACTGAAGACTCACACAAAAATAATCCCTCTGTTCTTATGATTTATGTGTGGTGTGTGTTTGTATCTGCAGAGACCCTGTGCTCTGCTTCTTGTGATTTTGTTGTCTGGGATGTTTCTGAGGTCGCAGCTCTATATAAATGTGTCTGTCTCCCTCCTCCAACAAGGGTGGTGCTGAGCTACACACTGAGATGATGATGTCTCCATCTGTCTTGTTTGTCTCTCTCAGGTGTGGCCTCTGATTTCCCTCTCACCTGTGTCTGTTCCTCATCATGCAACCATTATAACCATCACTGTAACACAATCTTTGGTGAAACCTTTTTAGGTTCTGCTCTTCCTGTACTCCAGGATAGGTCTTCTACATGCCATGCACAGCTCTATCTTGTCTTTCTTTTTGTTCTGACCTTGCCACAGCACCAGCATCCCTGAACAAACCAGCCACTGAATTTCCTATACTGTATTTTTTGTTCAAGGAGCTTCTTCCACAGAGTCCAGCCATTTTTCTACAGCAGCCCTGAGCAGACGATCCAAACACACAAACATGTGACTTTTTCCCACATACATGAAAGGAGAGGATGAGGCATGGGGAGTATTCATTTGGTTGCAGTCTGCAACTTCACTGCTAGGTGGCACTAAATCATACACACCGGACCTTTAATTAAAAAAATTAATAAATAAATTTAGAAAATGTTAAAAACAAAATTTGAAAAAATGAAAAAGCCAAAAATTAAAAAATAAATAAATGAGAAACAAAATTTGAAAAACTTACAGTAGTCATGGTAACCGTGGTCCTGAGACAGATACTTTGTGTATCAGTGCAAGTTTTTTGTTTGCGTTATTCAAAACGTGACTTAAAACAGACGACTGAAGGCATTAGCCGTGAAACACACTCAAACGAAAGGAATCAATTCTGATCTGCACATGTATTTATTTTATAAAGAATATTCATCTCCAGTCTTTTCAGCCTTAAAAACCACTTAATGGATTTAACCATTGAAACGCACTAAAGACAGAAAGCTTCTGCATGTATAGAAAATGTACACAACACACACACACACATATAGATACACACACTGTTCCACACAGAGGCTATTTTGGCAGTCAGCCTCTCTTTAAGCCGTAATCCATAGTGATTGAACTGTGACATCCGAGCTAAAGCTTTACAGATGACAGTGCTGAGCTCCGTCTCTTATTTAACTGCTCATTCATCAGCTTTTTCTCCTTCAGATGACCACAACAACAACAACAACAAAACAGAACAGAAAAAGGAAGAGAGGAGACAGTTCTGTCCTTTCAGTGTAACATAGTAATTGAGACGAGATCTTGCATTCGCAGGAATAGATCTGCGAAAGCCGACAGTAACTTCTGCGAGCGTGACATCTGTTAATGATGTCTTATAAAACGGATAACTCCTTGTCCTCAGCTCTGATTGGCTGAGCTGAAGCCGTTGTTAAACACCCAATAAACGCACACCTGTGACCGGATAAATGTTAATTTAAATGTTAATTCGCCAAAAGAAGATCACAGCTTGTGCCGTGATTGGAGCTAAACTGCTTGATGGAAGGTTTCACTTATTACAGACGCGGGAGAAAAAAAAAGCGTTTCATCTACTGGGCGATTCCTGCGTTACAGCCTGTTTCGTTAAAGAAATAAAAAGCCAGCCGTGGCGGGGCGAGGCTTCACATCTCGCAGCCCGGCCTCTCGAGCTTTCATCGCTTCAAGCATCATCACACTAACAGTGAAAAGAGGGACCGCAGATGCAGTAACAACAGGGTTGGTATAGAGATATGTTTTTACGCCTCCTGCATTTTGTTGCTCTGCTCAAATTAGTGTGATCTGGGTGTCTTCTTTTCAGCGTGCGTCTGTGGTGCATCGCTGCAAAAGTGTCAGCTGTTGACATCACTGATTAGAGGTTTTGCTCTCTGGACTCATGGCTGTAGGGGGAAGAACTGAGCACCAGCACCAGCACCACCTCCTCAATTACATCAAAACACAGAGACGAGGAGGACAGCAGGAGGGAGATGTCGGGGGGGGGAGAATAAAGGGAGCGAGGAGACTGGAGGAGCAGAAAATTAAAGAATAAGCCACGAGAGGCCAAAATGAAGAAAGTCTTTGTCTTTTTAAAATCCTGTTGGCTGATTTAACATCAGAGTAAAGCAAGCTGTCAAGTCTTAACATCAGTGACTGCAGTATTATAATTGATAAAGTTATAATCGAGCCTGTTTTGCTATTGTTGACTAATACGACAGCTGTGATTGGCAGTAGTAGCAGCATGGTGTGAATACCGAGCTCATGAAAAATGAGAGAAATATGTCTTCCCATGACATGAAGCGTGTGCATGAAGCAGCACAGAGGTCTGACAGTGAAATTGCAAAGTGAAAAGAGCGAGGAGGCTGAGCTGGTGGATCAAAGTGTGTATTTACCTTCAACTCCTGACCTGACTTACATCCCAACTCATGCCAGGAAGGTTTCTACTGTCAGGGAAGTTTTTCATTTTAAATCAAAAGCTTAAACTCTGGGTACCGAACTTTCATGGCACCGATTAAATAGCTCGACACTAATGAGAATCCAAAAATGCCTTGAGTGTCATTCAGTACCAAATCTGATGGCGAAGGACTGAATCTCATTAGTGTCAGTGAGCTGACGTGAATGCTGGCACGCTCGTACTGAGATCTACACCGGGGGGCAGAAAAAGTTGTTATACGTCAGGGAGACACACGCAGGACAAACATGCGTGGATAACCTGTACTGTGTTTCCACATACTTCCACACTTTGCTATTTTGAGTACGCTCACAGTCTCAAATACCCAGATGTTGCCCTCATAATTGTCAAAACGTTGGAGCACTGGAGACTTTCTATGGAAGGGACCATCGGGATTGTGAAAAAGGCAGCAGAGGAAGCTGCTGGACCTGAAGCGCTTGTGGCTAAAAAAGTGATATACAAATATAAGTTGGATGCTACACAAGGAAGTACATGGTGTACACAGTGTACTGCACTAACTCTACTAACTGAGACACAGCTTCCCTGAGCTTTGCGCTGCTCGTTAGGTAGCCCAGTGCTCGTCGGTGAGTCCGTTCGTCACGTCGTTTACCGGGACGGACGCGGTGTCGTGTCCTCTCCTCACACGGAGTATTTCTGATGCCAAACATGATGTTGCTCACAGGCAGACAGGTAAAGGGAGAAAAATACACCTGAAGGTGAAAGGTTGGTCGTTAGGCGCTGCCACAAACATCGTCTTTTGCCAGCTCATATTCACACTCCTTTTAGTGCTGTACCTTTCTCCTTCTTCTCCTTTGCATGGGAAAGACTAGACGCCACAATGACACATTTCTGCCATACTGTTTCTTATTAATGTTCTTTTTTGATGGTTATATATGTATTTACAAAGTCCAATACTGTAAAGATCCATTCGATTCCTTCATTTTAGTCCAGTTATCCAGTGCACAGACTAAGAGACAGTTTCTCGAGCTGCTCCCAGGTCTTTGAACAGCATGTGTGAATACATGAAAAGTAATTTTGTTTTGGTAAAATGGATTTTTATAAAACTGGTATTAAAGCGAGTTATAAAAGTCAAATTATTGGGATGAAGTTTAAATTTTTTAATCCCGACGATTTTAAAACCCGGCCTCGTTTGACTCCTCAACCTAGTTTGACTTGCTAATATTTAATAAATAAACATCAGCTAAACTCGCAAATGATAAATATGATTACAGGATTTTGAATTACAGAAAGCAAAATGTTTTATATCGTAAATTTCCAAATATCTTTGGACTGAGTGAAAATCTGTTTGAATAAACTGTGATGGGCATTTTTCACTACATTCTCACACTGAAATGAAAATGACTGTCGCTCCTTTAGAAACTCTAGAAAAGTCAGCATGACCCGCGTTAACAATCACGGTGGAACATACAAAGAAAAGAGCACTTCTGTGGTGGACAGATTTTTCAAAGAAAGAGACGTCGCCGTGACAAATGTGGGAACTGCAGCACAAGAATAGCAGCAGAGTGGCAGCATTGCTGCAGAAAATACACACAAGGAAAAGACAATATATATTTCTGTATATAAATAAACAACAACAACAAAAAGTCCAGAAAAACAGCTGCCATAGAGTCAAATATATTATATATTATTATATTTGTCAAATGTCAAGCAAAGCCAATGTTGAATGGATGAAAGGAAGAAAAAAAAAAACAGGATCTGGCAACTTGCCAAATGAAAAAGAAACAAATTTGATATAATTTGCATTAAGCATATGTTTCATCTTATTTTCATGCCAGGGGAAAAAAAAAAATCTACTATTGCTGTGAGAAAAGTAAAACAACTGGGAACAAACAAGTGACATCTGCTCAACTCATTGACAGACTTTTTAATTTAAATGTTTTCTCATAGAACCTTTTAAATTAACTTTTTATTATTTCGTCTTCTTATCCATAAATCCCATGGAAAAACCAAAATGAAGCTTGATATGTCTTCGTCCTCTGCAACCCTACATAGAGCCTCAGTCAGCCAAACTGTCCCAAATACAAATGTGGATTCATCCGCCGCTGAAAATAGTCCCCAACAAGTGCACCGCTTACCTCTAAAAAGTGAGCAGCTGTTTTGGGAAATTATTGAATATTTAAGATTTACAGAATTCAAGATTGCATCTTCTGCAGGAGCCAAAGATCATGGGGGTTGAGACGTCAAGATGTATTTCTAAATGGACAAACACTTTTTGGTTTTAGTCCTTTAATGACATTTGTTGGAAAACTGGCAGCTGCACTTACAGTAACTAGTCAATTAACTGTCATGACGGCGTGTTGGTGCAGCGGTTGACATCGTTGCCTCACGGCAAGAAGGTTCCTGGTTCAAACTGGGTACTCTGGTTTCCTCCCACAGCCCAAAGACATGCAGGTTAATTTGGTGACACCAGGCGTGAACGTGGGCGTGAACGGTTGTTTGTCTCTTTGCGTCAACCCTGTGATGAACTGGAAACCTGTTACCTCACCTCTTACCCAACACCAGCTGGGATTTGCAGCGGCTCCCCACGATTTCCTTAAGAAAAAATGTCCAAGTTCTCTGATTTCAGCTCCTTAAATTTGAACAATTTCTGGTTTCTTTAGTTCTCTGTGAGCTTGAACTGAAAATCTTCTGGTTGTGGAATAAACAAAATATTTGAGGATGTCACCTTGAAATTTTCTGGACCAAATAACTAATCAATTACTTCAGACTTAGCTTCAGATTCATTATTTAGAAGGCTCCATGTAAAATGTAATTTAATATAACTTAGTTTAAAGACACAAAAACTCCCAGCTTGCACTCTGTTTTCAGAGTTTATACTGCTGCTGTGGGCGGTAGACTGTTTTAGCTCTGAACGTTTTTACTGGGTAACTGTTTGTTCCACGTAAGCCTCAGAGAAGCTGTGTCTTTTCTCTCACTGACAGTACTTTTAAACCTGAGTCTGGACTGCTGTGTTTATTTCTGGTTGCATCCCACCTCATAGTGAAGTCTGGCAGGACTGGAAAAAAAAAAAAAAAAAAGATTTATCTGGTAATTTACAAGATTCAGCCAATCAGAGCTGAGAGCCACGACTAACGAGAGTTAATGGCACGCGGAAGATGGAAGTACAGAGTACTACGAGGCATGAAGAGGAGAAGACATTAAGAGGAGGAGGAGGAGGAGGAGTGACATGGAGAGGAAGGAGCTGGGGAAAAAAAAGAAAATGGTGAAGATGGAAG
The DNA here is from genome assembly GCA_014281875.1 of Nibea albiflora. Taxonomy (NCBI): domain Eukaryota; kingdom Metazoa; phylum Chordata; class Actinopteri; family Sciaenidae; genus Nibea; species Nibea albiflora. Next base: position 5,794,571 of record CM024797.1, read on the forward strand.
GAGGAGACAGAGCGTGAGATGTTCTGCTGTCTCCACCAGCAGATGCTGAGGGGTCCAACAGCATACACAGCAAAACTCTCCCAGTCCACTGCCAGATAAATAGCTTTACACACACACACACACACACACACACACACACACACACACACACACACACACTCGAAACTAAATAAATAGCTTTATACTCAGCAACAGCCAAAGTGGGTCAGACATCAAAGTAGCCACTCGAAAAGCTGCTGGAGCTGTCGACACACACACAAACACACACGGGCAAGCACACACTTGCTTACTCCAAATTGCTACTTGAACTGTCTACACACACACACACACACACACATATACACATTTGGGAGACACACACTTGTGCTTACTGCAAATTGCCACACTCTTCTCTCTTTCGCCTTACTCTTCCGCTTCTTCTTCTTTCTCTTCTCTACACACACACACACACACACACACACACACAACCTCTTGTGTCTTGTAAATTGCAGCGAGCGGGTGCCATGACTGACCAAATAACAGCAATCAGGAAGAGTCTGAGTGCTGAGGGACAAAGGCTGCCGGCCACTTTAGATAGATACGCACACACGTATCGTCGTACACCTTCAGCAGGAAGGACGTTCTCCATTTCCAGCCGAAAAGAGGTCAAATAATGGGAGTGTGAACCCAAACTATGTGGAAGGCAGAGTTTTAATACACATAAATATACAAATATATTTGAATATATACCAAATGAAATCACTGTCAAATGTTCCCTTAGTGCACCTTTATCAAACTTTTAGCTCCATGTTTTTTTTGCACTCTGCACTAAGCCACATCTCGCGTACGGTTCAGCTTCAGCGCTCTCATCAACCAGGTGCAGCAGGCGGCCGCTTCCCTTTAAAACAAGCTCAAATAAACCCGCTGCACACTACCCGGCCAGCACCAAACAGCACACGCACACACAGTTAGAGACTAACTGGTGAAGGAAGTGGAACATCCAGCAGCCGAGGAGCCAGATATTTCCATCAGGAGTTGGTGGAGAACAGAAATATGACTCCTATGGGATGATGCTGTTGCTCTGTGTCTGCTGGTGGATGTAAATAGACAGCTGTTTGCAAACGTGTTGGCCAAACCAACAAACTAAAGTGATAATATGTCAGGACTCTTCATTTAAAAGTCTGATTAATACATATATGTACATACAGTTTGGATTAAATTGAAGATAAATGTAGTTTTACTGCTGCACATTGTTCACAATGTGGAGGCTGCTTCCTTCCTTCCTTCCTAGTGTTTTCCTCTCTTTTCCTTCCCTTGTTTCTGTCCTTCTCCTCTGTCTCTCTGTGTTTGTGGCCTCAAGTTCTCTCACCTGCGCCTTAACAACCAATCAAAAGCTCGGCCTTCCAGACGCCGCCTGTTTTTATGAACTTTGATAATTTACCTTTTCGACAAATTTCCCCCGTGCGTGAGGAAAAACCCGGTTTGCCGCATCCAGCTTTGTTTGTCTCACGTCTACACTGTGTAAATAAACTGCTCAGGTTCAGTCTCCGGTCGGTGTTTAAAGCCCAAGGTGACCTCTTCAGATTGGTTGATTTGTCCAAAATCAAAGTGTATTCAGTTTGTCACAAGAGAAAAAGAAGAGCAGCAAATCATCATAATTAAGAAGCTGATTTCTTTTCTTTTTTTTAAAATGACAAATTACTGGAATGATTAATCATTTATTAAAACAGTAATTTTCTGTCAAATTGACTCATCATTTCAGCTCTGCTCTAAAAACTCTTGTTCCCTTTAATGAGTACTGGTTATCAAAGCCGGTTACTGGCTGTGAACTGGTGAATTATTGTAAGAATCACAGTGGCATCAGCACAGCTACAGTATGTGACTGAATTCCAAAACCTATGGCTGCAAACTAATGAAATAACGGCATTGCTGCTAATATGTCTAATAACTGATTAAAGGTTGAGAGTTTTGAGTTACTCAGGAATTAATTCAAGAGTGAATTATAAATAAATGGACTCTATTTAACAAATTAAGAGCTTTAACAATTATATGTGTTAATCAGGAGGGAAACTGCGGCGCAGCAGGAGATAGAAGAATGAATGCAAGTATAAAAATACCAATCAACAGATATTCAAAAGTGAAAATATACACGCATAAATTGTTGATATCTTCAGTTGTTTCTTGACTTACACACATATCAAAGAGCAGATAAGGCTAAAAGTTAGAAAGACAGCGGTGAAATGTAACTAATTTATTCAAATACTCTACTTAAGTACAAATTTGAGGTCCTTGTACTTTACTTGAAGGATTTATGACACTTCAGAGGCAAATTTTAAATACTGTACTTCACAAAAAAATGTAATCAGTTCATAAAATACGATGCTGTGTTATAGATTTAACGACTCAAAAGTGTATAAAGTAATTAAAATGAGCTCCACCTCACCCGCCAGTTACATTAAAGTGCTGTTTTTCATGTCAATACATCGGTGGTGTAATGACCCGGTAAATATACCGACGTGACACAGAGACGGTTTATCACATTCATTTTTAGTTAAAGCCATTTGTGCACACAACAGTCAGCATCTAAAATGTACTAGAAATGTGTTTGAATCCAGTTTCCTTCCTTTACTAGTTAACTGGGTGTTTCTAAAGTGTGGCATCACCACTTCAGTAGATTGTTTGAGCGTGTGTGTCTTCCACTTCCTGCTAAAACACGTGCAGTCACAGGTGTATTTTATTTCACGGATATATTTTAAACTACTGAGGCATTTATAGACAAGCAGCACAATTTAAAAACTATGACGCACTCAAAGTCACCGCAGAGACCTACAAATGAGTTCATTAGTAGACTCGGTTTTAAGATTCTGCCAGCAGCACTGTGAGATTTGGGGGGAGCAGAACAGAGAAAAGAAAATGTCCAACCTGCTGGAAAATCAATGAGAAGAACTTTATGTCTGAGGACTTTTCCTGTGTTTAGAGTATAGTAAGCAGACTTTGGTGTTATTAAAGTTAGGCTCTGACTCTATTATTCCACCATGATTTCAATAACAAGGAAGGTGAGAAACTAAAAGCACCATTGATCTACATGTTTCCTGGTTTTCCCTCTGATGTCCTCCAGCTGCTGCGCCTCAACTCTCTCTGATTTACAGAGTTTCCTGATGGACGGTGAAGTAAACTGCTGCCAGCTGTAGCTGCTGTTAGCTAATGTTAGCTCAGTTTGTTAGCCCAGCTCAGCGGGGGAGTGTTTTGGACGAAGGGCAGGGGCCAAGCAGGCAATGTAACCAAGCTCAGCAGCCTTAAAGAGACCGAAGAGGATGTTGACAGAGGAAGCTAACAAGAGAAAAGAAGAGAGTAATCGAGCAAGAAGGAACCGGTGAGAGAAAATCTGGGACTGACTTTTAGTCGTTGGCAGAGCTTGGTGAAATAAAAAGCTGAAAGACAGAGCTGGGCTTCTTGCTGTTGGACTAGTAAGTTAATTAGCTGGCTACCATGTCTTGCTTGATGTTTGGCTGTTGGGAAAGTTGTCAACTCGCTCGTTTGATTCGCGGAAAATACCGATTTCTACATAACGTCGCTTTAACTGTGCAGCCGTAACCCGACTCACCCACATAAACATCAACTTATCCTCAAATAACCCTCTCCTCTTCTTTTTTTCCTTCTCCCACACTTAAGAAGTTGTGTTTTCATTGAAGTCAAACTTCTCTTTGAGTGCATCTACAGTACATTTCTGAATTTAGCTCTTGCAAACACAGGCATCCCATAACACAAACAGGGAGTGATTTATTGTAGCAGACAGCCAGTGTTTTCATTGTCATGAGGTTAGTAATGGGAGCCAATTGAAGAGTGAAAGAAACATTGTGTTGCTTTGAATGTAGGAACTATAGCGAGGAGGAGCGCTGTGGGAATGTGCTGTTCTTTTCTGTCACCCTCCTCAAACCGCCCGGCTCCTCCACAGGATCTGGACTCTGTCTTACCTCCCATACAACTGGCTGACAGCCTCACGCTCTCACTGTTAATTGTGCAATGCAAAATCAAGGATATGATTTTTTTTTTTTTCCTCTCCCTCTCTCTTTAATCTTATTTTCAGTGGGATGTCAGTCCTCTGCATGTTTTGGATTTGTGGGTGGGTTGAATGTAACCCTCGTAGCATTTTCCAGAAATGATTGTGTAAACGTTTAGCAGGTATTAAAAAGAGGTTTTTGTCAGTCAAACTTCTCTTTGGCTGTATTTAAGAATTGCATTAATTAAAGCAGTCCTTTGATTTGCAGTAGTTTCTTCATCTGCCGGCTGCGTGGCGTCAGAATTGCTCCCTGCCTCGGGCTGTATGTTCGCTTCTTATCAAAAAAGAAAAAGCGGCTTCATTTTCCCTCCCGTGGAAAGAAGCACCTCAGTCGTAAGCCGAGGCTCCCACAATTCACCTTACAGTGGCCCACAGGGCGCGGGGGCCGCACTCAAGCGTGAACACACTGTATGACAACTCAATGAATAAAATGGCTGCAGTAATGACCGAGCTGAGGTGGCTGCTCCACTCGACGAGTTGTAGAGTTTTATTACAGCGAGGAGGAGGAAGAAGATTTACCAAAACAGGTAAACTTCAGAGGCAAGAAATATTTAAAACTGCGACATCCTGAGCTGGCACTTGAGGTGGACAGAGTTCATCATCTTTATACTTTCAAGAGTACGTAAAGTTTGCCACTCTGACCCATAGACAGTAAAAAAATATGGACGTCATATCTGCATAACTTAAAATCAAAGGCTCAAAGATGATGGTAAAAATCTGATTTGTGGTTACAGTCACACGCAGCCTTACAGGCAATCTGCTTGTGCACCTGTTTCAATGCAAACGACTTTATTCTTCATGTACATGAAACAAAGTTTTCCAGGCGAAAGTCATATTTATCACAGCTCGGTAAAATATACCAGACATGTCGCTGTAAGCAGCGCGGCTCCTGACCACCTCCTGACACATGGCCGACCAAAACCGAACATTACAGGCTCGTCGTATTAGCATTTGCGTGCACAGCTGTTGTATTGTTGTATTATACATTAGACCGAACTGGGTATTCATGTTATTGTGTCCACCCCCCGTGGCGGTGCTCTCCTGCTGTTCCGTGCTATTGAGGCAGTAATTGCACAATCTCACTTTGCTTTACACTGTGTGCACAACCTTACATTACCCCGGCATTTGCTCACTGTGCCATTTTACAGCCTCAGGAATTATGTATAATGCTCTGTAACTCTCATAACTTAGTTGAGAAGTTTGTGCTTTCATCAGCGGGATTCAAAACTGGACAGAGACTCACTCACCCTGCTCAGTATTACAGTCTGAACCCCGCCATGCACTGGACGCTCCTGTACCTGCTTAAGTATGCCGTTTGCACAGCTAAAATAATTACTGAGTGAATATATAGTTTATCTAAATTATTTATATATAATTCTATATATAGCTAACCATCAATCAAAGCCTATAGCTCCTATGTTTCTCATTTTGTTCCCACTCTGACCTGCCATTTAATGCAGTGCCCTCCACATAATTTTACAATGAATTTAAACTCCAGCTGACAAATTTCCTCCAAACAAATCCGATGACTCGTCCCTCTCCCTCAGCTCCATCTGTCTCCTCTCCTCTCTGCCTCCGTGTCTCCTCCTCTCTCCTACTCTGTTTTCTCTGTCATCGCCGTCTGTTGTCTTGTAGCCGCTTGAACCCTGACCGACATTGTCTTAGCGTTGTCATGGCGACGACGTGGAGAAGTTTAAGTACTGCTAATTGTTGCGGAGGTATATATTTTTCATGATGTGACTCCTCTCTGTGCAAAGCTCTCTCTCTCTCTCTCTCTCTCTGCTGGCTGTGCTGCAGCGCCTCCATGTTTCAAACCACTTTCTCACACTGATGTTGCTCTCCAGCGATGAGAACTGTGCTGACAGAAATCGATGGCTAATGAGCCGTGAAATTCTTTTATTCCCTTTTTTGGCTTCATGATTTTCTTTTGCCACTTGTGTCTTTAGTCTTTTTTGTTTTTTAAGAGTTGATGTTTTCTTTAAGAAATCTACTTACAGGCATTGTTGTAATTAGACTGTGCATTGTTCAGAGCCGGCCTTTATATGTTTGGATAAGAGTTCACTGCTTTACAATTCTGGGAAATGATGTCAGCTTATGTTATGTTATGATCCCAACAATATGATTAAAGGTCCACTGTGTAAGATTTAGTAGTATTTCTTTGCAGGAGTAGAATATAATATCCATTAGTATGTTTTCATTAGAGTATAATAGCCTGAATATAAGAATTGTTGTCCTAAAATAAGCCTTCATATCTATAGTGCGAGTGCGTCTTCTTCCATGGAGTCTGACATTTTGAACCACCATTACTGTACAGCAGGTCAGAACAGACAAACCAAACCTTGATCTAGATCACATGACCTTTTGCTTTTTATGTGAATTACACAGCCAGAGTTTTTCCTACCTGCTTTGAAGGAGAGGGTGAGACGTGGTAGAGCATTCAGTTGGTTGGAATCTGCAACTTCACTGCCGCCAAATATTTTAATAATAATACATCCATCTTCTGAAATATTTTTCAGTTTCACCTTCTGCGAAATAGTCGTGCCGCTGTACGACCTATCATGAGACAACTTCTGTTATGAGTTAAATATGAATTAATTCAGTGTTTTTCAACCCTGGTCCTCGGGACACTGCCCTGCATGTTTTAGATGTTTCCTGCTCCAACACACCTGATTCAGCTCATCATCAAGCTCGTCATCAAGCTCTGCAGTGGCCTGGTAACGAGCCACTCATTTGAATCAGGTGTGTTGGAGCAGGAAACATCTAAAACATGCAGGGCAGTGTTCCCCGAGGACCAGGGCTGAAAAACACTGAATTAAATCATCTATCTTTGGGCTGTGGACTGTGGAGTTTCTTAATTGACCAAACAACTCATCCATTAGATAAGAAAATGATTGACCTTGAGGACATTGTCTTCCATTTCAAGGCCATTTTTATCATATCACATCGTGTCAAGGCATTTCCTGCGCAGGAACAATAGATATTAGATATTACCTTTAATTAAGAAACAAAAATGGGAATAAGGAATTGTTTTCCAAGACATCCTCAGGTGTCAGTTTCAAGAAACAAAATCTCCAGCCTTGCCGTGGTAATGATGCATGTGCATGTTACCTAATGATGTGTTTTATCACAGGCCCTGCACACCCGCGGTCCACCCACACAGGAGATTTCACTTATTATTCCTGATTAGAGCTCCTCTGAGGACTGTACTGACAATATTTGATTGACGTCATACTCCCTGTCCTTTCTTTTTACACCTTCCACTACAAATTACAGCTTCTTAATGGTTACACGGCTTCACCTTCACTTTGAGCACAGGTCTAATAAAAAATGAGCCTTTCACACACGACATTCGTTGATCAGCAGAAAATGAAGCAGCAACAAAAACTGTGACAAATTTCTCATGCAAAAATAGGAAACATCACCTATTCCAGCTCCTGAATTGTGAGCGCTTTGGACTGTTTGGACCGCTGCAATGTTACACGGCACAGAAAGAATATGGTCGTCCTGAAACAGTTAAGCATAAGCAGGTATAAAAATAACAGCAGCATAAAGTAGCTGCAATCATGGCTGATTTTACTGCAATCTAAATGTGTCATTAGCATCATGTGTCATCAGGTGAGTGCCACTTTAAATCTGATTTTCTCCCATCTGGAGATCCCTATCCAAACATAAAGTTTCTCTCCATCTTAAACAAATATTCCCTGATCATTCAGGGAGAAATCTATCAAAGAACTGACAAAAGAAAGAAATAAATAAAAGCTGCTGACAGCTGCCTCCAGTACAGAACAAAGTCCAATGCAGTCATAAGTTGTGTTTTGAGTAAAACGCAAACGTCTCACTTTTCTTGACAAGAAAAACAAAAGTGCAGAGAAGCTGCTGACGTCCTGCTGAGAAGCTAAAGCGAGAAGCAACAAGTTCAAACAGACAAAGTTTGTCAAAGCATTATGGAGGATGAAAAATAGAAGAAGGAGGATCACTTTCCCCCCCTCTAAGTCTTTGGTTTCTATAGTGACGTTAACGTCAGCTGTGCACTATGAAACATTTCACAGGTAGATGCAGAGTGTGACAGCGATTGTACAGCGAGTCGTATCCTTTGTTTATCAGGAATCCGGCCACAGCGCATCATCTAAATGTCAGCACTACTGTAAAAGGAGAGAACGTGATAAGTTGAGGGATGAACACGCTGACAAATAACAGCCGTTATCCGTTCATTGCATGTGCTTTTGCATTCGAGCGAATCTCTGAATGGCAGCGCGTCAGATTTCTGCACCAAACCGGTGCTCTTTCCATGGCAACCGTATCAGTGGCTGTTTGGCAGCCGCTCTCGCCGTACCAACCGAATGACAAATCAACAATGTTGATTCCATCACACTTTCACTGAGTGTGTGCGCGCCTGTGTCCACCAAGATATGTCTGCAGCAGATCAAGATAGAGCCGTGCACCAAAAACCAGAATGCAAAGTCAGCTTGTGGGAGTTCTTTATCTTTTTAAATATTTGAGTTTCGGGCTGTTTGTCAGATCACCTTGAGCTCTGGGAACTTATCGTGGCATGTTTCACTATCTTCTGATATTTATATGTGTTTTTTTTTTTTTAAAGGTATTTATAGATTAAAGTTCTGAAATATCGCAAACCCAGATATTTCTGGTGATTTTAGCACTTTACTCAAAGAGCTGATTCATCAGTTTGTCCTCAAAGTCTCCAACATAAGAAGAAAAAAAAAAAAAACCCTCTCTTGTCTCAACAGTTCACATATTGTTGCAGTGTCAGTGTCGACTCGCCTGAAATCGACCACTGAGCTCTACTTCACTGTAGCTCTCCAGCCTCTGCTATGGCTGACAATCACAGCAGCAGCTCATTAGTGGAGAAGCTGCTGATGTGAAAAGACACCCAGGCCGGCCTGTTGACTGGTAGGTGGGAAAGAAGCGCTGAGAAGTGAATCGTTAAAACTACAGCTGATGAACTTTAAACTGGAAAAATCACAGATGTGTTTCGCTCATTGTTCATCAGCTAATTATAACTATAAAACGACAGGGGGGGGGTGAAGGATATTTGTTCTTTAATGAAACAATAAAACATGCCACACATGCGCTAAACAGTGTTCAACATAGACATAACTCTGGGTAAAATGGCTTTAGTCGATGTGGAAAATGGTAGTGAGGAATATATAAGCAACTTTGATGTTGTTTGTGCAGAAACGGCAACATCCAGGTGATCCTGTCAGTCAGTGCAGGACTGAAGTGAAATGAAAGAGCACTGAGGGAGTGTCAGTGTTTTTACGACAGGCAGGTGGCAGGTTTCCAGGGCTGAGGCATAGGGGAATGGAGCAGGTGTCGTGCCAGAACTGGAGCTGGGCTCAGCAGCCTCTATGGACATAATGACAGAAGAGCACGAAAGGAGAGAGTGATCGAGCCAAAAGCCACCAGAAAAGAGTAAATCTAGTCGTTGTTGAGAGCTTTATGAAAGAAAAGGCTGAAAGAAAGACGCCGAGCTGAGCTGACCGCCGTTGGACTAGCTGGTAATATTAGCTGGATGCTATAAGTAACGTAATCAGAACAAATACACGTGCACAGCTGTCCATATCTACCACAGTGGGATTAGACTTTTGGCACTAAATGGCAAACGAACCAATTTCTACGCAATGCTGCTTTAATTGCTTAACCACATATTTTCAGACAAATGAGTTCTGAGTAACAGCTTGGAAGATGAATGTGATACTCATTCACTGTCTTTGAAAGGTATACACTTAGAGGAACCGGTGACACACAAATGTCACGTCTTCAGTAAAATCAATAATTATCTCCGCCCCTCGTGCTCACGGCTGACAGTGAAAAACGCCCCATTCTCCAACCTCATTTACATTATTTATAGCAAAACGCCCGTGTAGGCACAACATGTGCAAGTGTACAATAAATACTCATTAAAATCTAAGGTCACATGTTTTGCCTATGTTTTTATTTTATTACTATTACGCATTGCTAAATGTGAATCTAAGAAGAGCAGTGGTGGTGGAAGTACTCAGATCTATTACTTTAATAAATGTAAACACAACAATCTTCAAATACTTACCAGCATTTAAAATTTACTTCAATATAAGTGCAACTACATAGCCATCAAAATACACTTGCTGCTGTGTAGAATGTGTATATAATGTAAACATTACTGGATTATTGATAAGCATCATTTTAATGTTGCAGCTTGTAAATGTGAAAATAATTTTAATTACTTTATATACCGCGGGATACCCAGTCAAGCCTGTTATAATCATATCATGTTATTAATTGGTGTGTGTATATATATATATATATATATATATATATATATATATAATATATATATATATATATATAACTAAAGTGATCACATTAATGTAGTAGAGCATAAGACATTAAGATGTTGTAGAGTGAAAGTATAAAGTAGAAGAAAGCAGTACTTAAATGCAGTATGTGGCTAGTTTTCAAAGAGCTATAAGAAATGCAAATGAGATCCTCATAATATATCCTCATCATGTTTTTGCAGTTTATAGATGAAGGTTTAGTATTGGCTGTTCACCGAATGTTTGCATTTTATCGTTAGGTCAAAATCGAAATGGGTCTCTGGTATTTTAAGATGAATTCATGAATGTCAGGTTTGGCTAGTTTTTCCACAGGCCGGGTTTCGAATCGGGTCCCCGGGATCTCGAACAAACTTAGCCTGTGACGTCCAACGCAGACTACATTTGTTTGTTTAGCCAAGATGTCTGAAACTTTGGACATGGTGTGTGCTGAACCCAGCGGTGAGCGCACCATAGTCTGACACACTGTGTCTGAAAGGCCCGTTATGTTTCTACAGAATCTGAATCCGCATCTGAAAACGAAATCCCAAAGAGAGGAGGAGTTCATTTTACCTATTAAATGTGGAAGAATTTCTTGTACTTTACCTCCCAAATGGCAGCAGCATTGACCCATTCACACCAAAAGTATATATAACTATCTGTACGATTTCATACAGGCGACAATTTAAGGGGAGTGGAGTTCCTCTACAAGATTTATACAGACATTTCCAAAGTGGAGTTCTGCCTGAGACTTCAGTGACTGAAATACTGCAGCAAGTGGTGTCCATGGGCCTGAACCTGCAGTTTGTTAATGTATCTTTAATTTTCTTGATGTAAATATTTGTGGTTTGAAATCGGTGGAAAACTCACAGCCATCTTTCTGAGGTCACGCCAGTCACACGATTAAAACTATGAAGAGTATATATCGAAGTTTAGGGAGCTCAGAAGTTTATATTAGATCGTTTGAGCTGGTTAAATCGATGGTCGCAGAGATGAGACACGAGAGGCCTGTCGACCTGTGTGTGAAATCAAAGACCCGGTGTGTCGAGAATGTGATGGATTTCAAGTGGTACATCTGCCTCGGTTATTACTGTATATACTGCAAATGTTGAGTGCTGGATTGAAAAGGTTGACAGGCGTACCCTTCAGTAACTGAGAGGCCCCCCAGATTTTCTCCTATTTTTAATCAAGCTACATGCGGGAATTGATATACTTTATAGAGTTTTTAATCATGAAACAAATCGACGCATAATTATGATTATTATGTATGATATTTCCATATTATAATTACTGATTCTGTTTAACACCTGTGACCTCCCTGTTTGTGTTTGCTTAATGAAAAACCCTTGTGTTCAAGCTGATAATTCTCACGAATCTTTTCTTCCGGGAGCTTTTAATTCTTCTTCTTAACCCGACATATATAAACGCGGCGGCCCACAGATGCCCTAAAGTCCTGCCTTGTAACAAAAGCTAATTTAAAATTAAGAAAAGTTAATTATTTTTCCAGTTAAAGGTCTTTTCCTTTCCGCGACATTCTCTTTTTTTCGCCGAGGTGCGCCGCTGCCGACGGCGATGCGACGCGACTCTCTGCAGTGTTTTCTCCAACAAATTCTTTGGAGCTGCGGACATTCGCCTCATCTTACAGCCAAATGCTGCCATGGCAACAGTGAGGGTCCAAATCCCACCTCTTCCTCTCCTCCTCCGCCAATCTCCTCTCGATCCAATCTTCTCCCCCAGTGAAACCATTAAATTATCAATCCCCCAACCCCCTCGGGGTTCATATCTCCGCCTCATCTCGCTCTCGCTCCCTCTCTGTCAATATTTACAGAGTTTCTCATAGACTCTCTCAGGTAATAGTGTCTTATTCCCAAAGCTCTGCGTGGTGCAAACATTCATGTACACACACACACACACACACATGCAGGCAGCGTGATACGGCCATTCCATCTAAATGAGTGCTATTCAACTAACTGTCCCTGCTGACAGGATACAACTGTCCAGGTATGTGTGTGTGTGCGCGGCTCCATCTCCACCCATGCACACGTGGCTTGTTCAAGCAGATGTATGTTGTAGTCTCGCTCCTATATATATATATATATATGCGTGTGTGTGTGCGCACTCAGGTGTGTCCTTGTGTGTGTGTGTGTGTGTTGCACTGATAGCTTGCTGTCCCTTCAGGTAATCTCATGGTTGAGAAGAGAGAGAGAGAGCGCGAGATAGAAAGGGGAAAAGAAATATTGGCTGAGAGAGAAATTAAGACAGAGAGAGACGTCCCTGCTGCAATAACTGAAAAGATCTGACATGACAATAAATATGCATATTCTTATAGATGTATGCATGTGCAGATGGTGCATATATACTCTCCGTAATATTCTCCTCTATGTCTGCCTTTACTTCTTTCTCTCTCAGCTGGTTTTACTGTTTTTTTTACTGGCTGTTAGTGATTTACAACCGGTTTATTTCCTCCTTCTCTGGGAGTAAAAACATAATTTATGTGGTTTTATTGTCGTCTGTGAGATCTTTTCCAAGACCGAAGGCCAAATGTCACATTTTTATTGACTTATTAAGAACGATTATTGCTAATATACAGTAAAAATAGAAAATACACTCCAGCCTGTCCTCTTCTGGGAAGGTTCTTCACCAGATTTTGGAATTTGGCTGCAGGGATTCGAACGTTACGGCTCCGTCAGACAGACATTTCAAAGCGGAGAAATCATTTCATCTTACCAGAATGTGATCGGTGGATTTGCTCAGAAAATCTGTGTGAATCCTTCGCGTTGAGTTCAACTTTAGTGAATTAAGACACAAATTCACGCTGTGGGCAAACAGCAAGGCTTCTTGACACTGTTGACCTCAGAGGGAAACTAAGAGCCGGAGAATCCAGCTATCATTGCTTATTAGCTCTGTCTCACCGTCTATTTTTATTAACCCGCCACTGCTGGAACGGCTCCGCAGCACAGGAATGGTTTTCAGACTGTTATGAGACGGGAGTCAATGGTAGAAATGAATCTCTTGAGTAAACGTTTTGCTCTGTTAGCGACTGAATTGACCTCGCTGGCTGGGAATATTTATGATCTTAAGAATTAAACATCACAGTACACAGAGATGGCCATTCTGTCCAATTAGCACATCCCAATTTGATAGCATGTTTAGTTTTACTCAACATTCGGGTTCTTCCCAGAGGCGTTGGATTCTGTGCAGGTCAACTTCTTCCGCATCAAACTGGAAAAACTGTTTCTGGCTTTGTGCACGGGGGGGATATTGTCCAGTTTAAACAGGAAAAGACCTTTCACAAAGCCGCAAAGCTAGAAGTGAAGCACTGTCATCATTGTATGTAATGATATGTCAGGGGAAATATTCCTAGAGACAGAAAGCATGTGGACAAGGGTGTCTATATACACGTCTCCCCTGATGCAAAAGCACGTCACATAATATTGGCGTATGTGAGAAGATGACCACATGATTCCTCTCTGCATCAGTCAAGGAGATGAATATCTGGGTCGGACACTACGCCGCCGACATCATCATCCCAGAGAAACCAGACTGTCACGGATGCATCCACGCGCTGCATACACTGCACCGCCCCAAGATAATTGTTTACGTATGCTTCAGGATTTTATGGCCACTTTCCATATTTACAGCTGGCTGCATAGGACGCAGATTGAAGATGTAACTGAAGCTCGAATAAGTGTTGAAGTGTTGAAATGTATCGCCACCTCATGTGAGCTGAACACTCTAGTTCTGTCCCAGTATCACCTCCTCATCTCTCTCTTCACAGACTACTGCTAGTACCAGATTACTATTACTAAGGCAACTATTTCTCATGTAGTACGTACACGTAAGGTGCTGACTGGTCACACAACGAGAGGGGGGGGGGTTCAGTATCCTGTGCAAGGACACTTCAACTTAACTGGTCGTTGAAGTGGCGTTGTCATCTAACAAACAACGCTCGGATTGCTAGACATCCCACTCTATGATACTACCCGATGACACCAGGTTTGCATTCCGTGTAGTTCCGCAAACGGCCACTTGAGGCTGGCTGCAAAATGAGTCAGTCTCCATAAGCCCCCATGTTAAAATGTCCGACTTCAAAGCAAAAATAAACATGTTTGCAGCCTGTTTGTTTGTTTTTTTTATAGCTGATTTCCCTGCTTACTAACAGCTCTTCAGAAACCTGGAGGTGACGTCACGGATATGACACCCGTATTTCATACCGTTGATGATTTGCATACAAATGAACGCGTGGATACATAATGTAAATACACCTTTGTGTGCACACGCGGACGTGAAAGATTTACGCGTGGCAGCCGTGTATGGAGACAGGAACGGTGGAGTGAATCTTGTGAAAATGATATCTCAAGATGTTAAATATTTAAATCCCCAATAGTTTCACAGCTGGTGCCAGCAGATAGCGAAATCAAACATGCAATATGGCGAGGCTTCGAACGCGCACACAGACACACACACACACGCTCACCTACATACGCACAGATATAGATACATCTATGGACTATGCACACAAATTACAGAAAGCTTGCATCAGCAGACTTTAATGAATATTTATGACTATTAGAGAACCCCAGTGACCCATCGGAAGAAAGAGCGCTGAGTTATCCAAGCAGCTGTTGATAACTTCTGTTGACAAGTAAACAATATGAGCACAGATAGAAAGGTTTATTAAGCATTTAAAAACATGATTTTGCATGATCTGTTAGAAATTATTTAGCCCGTGTCTTCTTTATTCTCTCACTCGCTCTCTTTCTTCTGTCGCATTTTCTCTCACGTTGTACTCTAATGTGATTCTAAAATCACTGGTGCCTAAGCAAATGATTATAGAGGCCAGTACCAAATGAGAGGCGACAGTCTGATGGGCAACAAGTCAACCGTATTGAACATCAGCTCGTCTGTGTCTGTATTAAAATGTGGCAGATGACAATTATAGTACAAGTGCCTAAAACTGAAGCAGCTGTCAAAAATGACAGGACGAAGGTAATTTTTGGACCACAGGGAGCTTGACAGAACTCTCCTGCCAGCTGCGCGATGAGCTGCATGATGGCCTCGCTGAGAGAAGTCCGAGTTAATTACATAAGAAATTCTAAAATCTCTTTGATGTGGTGTTGTGACACGGCTCAAGGTTTTTTTTTTTTTCCTCCTCCTCTCTCTCCAGTGGCAGCAGGGCCGGCAGGTAGCCGTGAGTCTGCGGCAGCAGTGTGACCAGTCAAATCCGCATTAATTAAATGAGCTGCTGCTCTGCTGCTGCCTGCCCTGCCACCAACAAAACAGCTGATGAGCAGAACCCGATCACGGATCAATGCTCAGGCATCTTTGTAGTGAAGCAGGGACAGGACTCTTTGGGAGACTTTGGACTAAGCCATGACTGACTTAATTCTAGTTACACGACTGATCAGTTTGACAGCCCTGCAATGACGAGGAAGAGAGTCCAAGGGCAAGACCACGTGTACCTACTGCACCCTTTAGATTAAAGACTAACTTCACATTACATCCTGTCCAGATGATAAGCTTTGAGGCGTTGGTTGACCTCCCACTGGAGCCCTGCACTCCCGCAGGAGTCCCGCAGGACCCGATGCAAAGCAGTGCGGCGCGGGACAAAATTTAAAAGCTCACTGCGGGCGGGAGAGGTGACAAGCTGCAATCCCGCAAACTAAAAACATGTACAAATATGTGTGTATAAATAATTTGTGCTGGATATTTTATTTGGCATTAATAAAAAACATTTTAAGAGATGCCTAAATTTGCGGATGTGGTCTAATCTCGGGTACGTTTCAGACAATTCGTTTCCGCTCTTCCGTGTTTGAGATCTCCGATCATGGCAGAAACGCCTGGCACCGCAAACCCTGACTAGGTGAAGGATCGGTCCGTGGAGAGCTCAGCTAAGCTCAGCGTGTTTAATTTCCCAAGCCGATGAAAGGAACTTTGGTGAGAAATAACGTCGGCATCTTGCGGGATTTGCGGGCGGGAGCGGGAAAAAATATGGCAGACGCGGGCGGGAGTGGGACTGAAAATTCTGTCCCGCGCAGACCTCTGCCTGCCAGCTCAAAACCAGCTCCACGCTGTCCTCTGAATATGATTTCTGTGTCCGAGAAGGCGACGTCTGCGATGCAAAATCGTTTTCATCAAACCAATCGGTGCGGCTATTGATTTGTGACTACATCAATCTGCGATAGCAGATGAATAATGAATATTAATCCCAGGATCTTCCGTACCTGCTTATCCTTATCTTGGTCACAGGGGGGCTGGTGTTAGTCATCGGATGAGAGGCAGGGTACATGCTGAACAAGTCATCGGTTCATCACAGGACTGACAGAGACAAACAACCATTCACAGTCTCATTCAAACCAAGGGCAATGTCAGCCAGCTATTAATCTATAAGCCTGAATGTCTTTGGACTGTGGGAGGATGCTACAGTTCTGTTTTTTCATTTTCTCATAAAGACTGATCAAAGAAATGCTGATTTAGAGTTTGCATTAAGAGGTGTGACATCAAGACTTATGCAGCAGTACGCTACTTAAGAAGTGCAGAGACGTGTGTAGTCATTAGTTGATGAACGTCACTCTTCACACAGTTCAAAAAAGGCTTCTTGCAGATTGAATTGAATTTCTAACAAGTCTGTTGTCGTTTCAGCTTCAGGGGCCTATGAAACCTGATTAAATGCCCGAACAATCAACAATCTGGCTGTCAGACGATCGAATGGAGATCTGGCATGTCCAGATTTTGGTGGCTGTCTGCAGTTTGAGTGGTTCTGTGATCTGATTTCCCTCATGGCTGCTGTCCGAATACCTGTTACACAGTCAACCGTGGTGAGCTCGTATTATTATTATTATTATTATCATCATCACTGGAGGAGTATTTTACATGATACTGTGGTTTTGACTGAATCTGTGCTGTGACAATAAAACTATAGCGTGTCAGCATTTGCAGCTTTATAATTATTGATGCATCATGTTGGGAAGTGCAGTTACACAAATTAACAGCCTTTTCTCTCTTTTGTCAACATTCCCGAGGACACCACCGTCTTATATGAATAGATCATGTTTGAATGCACCGCTGTCATGATTGAATAACACACTGTCAGCCCAGTTTAAAGCAACGTTGTGTAACTTTTCTAACATCAAACAACAGACACATTGTGGAAATCACAGAGTTTTACAATGTATTCAATCTCAGGTTCCTGGTACATTAACATCCTTCTGTTTATTGAAGATCATTTTAAATTTAAAATCTAAAAGGGACCCAAAAAAAAAAAAAGGAGTACAGTGGCTGGTAGGTCTTTCTGTGAATTGCACACAATGTCTAATTGAAGTGGGAGCAGATGAACCATGTTGGGGGAAAATAATCTCCAGTTTTAATGGTGTATCCATAATTGTGATGGGTTCTGACAAACTTCAGCATAATGGTGTGTTGGTTCATCTGTTGTAATCTACTGGAAATTATCACAACCATTAGTAACCAATGCAGCCTATAATGGAAACCATTACAAACCACGGCTAAAGGATTCAGTGGAAACGATTAGATCAGAGTACAAAACCCACTACAAACCATCATGCAACGGAGCGAACGCTCTGCGAGGCTTTTAAATGGAAATGTTCAAAAGATTCATCTAATGTTTTCTGCTGTTTTCTTTTTCCAGGGTTAGTACACCCAAAAGTTAATTACAGCACGACAGAATAACTCCGGGAACACAGTGAACATTACAGATTGACATTTAACAATCTTAGAGATGCAGAGGTTGACTTTTTCATTTAATTTGCTACTGGGATGAAGCTGGAAATAAGATGTACGTTTGCCCGCTCACCCACACATGGAAATAAAGGTAAAGCTCTTTATACAATATGCACGACAGATATGACGCAGTTTGTCTGTATTCTCATTATATTACTAAGTATCAAGTAAGTAAGTTAAACCACGGCGTGTCCATGCTTTATTTGCTTCAGCAGATGCATCTGGCCTTCCTCCCTTTCAGACAGATTAAGTCGAGCCAATCAGAAAAATTGATCTGAAATGGGATGTTTGATATGACTCCTGCACAGACGAGCGCCATCTCATTTGCAGTTTCAGGCATAAACAACCAAAATGGCTGTTTCTGTTAAAACTCTAAAAACAGAACAAACAACTGCACTTGCCAGACGTACAACACATGCGGTTGCCAACAGGATTTGGTGAGCTTAACTTACCACCTACGCTACGTCACACGTTTCTCTGCTCTGATGGTTGTGGGTCTATCCAATTGAGCATTCAGAGGCATTTTGGTCTGCGAACATCGAAAGGTTACTTTCAATATCTATTAATGTGCTAATTATTTACTTAATTGATTGAGTGTTTCCTCTATAAAATCAGAAAGGGTAGAACATTTATTGCAATTCTCCTAAAACCCAAGTTGACGTCTTCTAAAAGCTTGTTTTTATCTGTTAAAAGCTGGAAAATGACTAAAATAACAAATTATTTGACTTGACTTTTACCTCCTGCCTTAACAACAGCCAATGATTCGAATATGTGGCTGTGTCCAACACATCCTCTGCTCTTTCACGCCGCAGGAAACCCTGATGTGTTGTTTGAAATGGTGGGTTTTTAGCCTGTGACCGCTGTCCTGACTTCAGTGGCGAGTTTGATCCTTTGTGAGGCCAAAAAGGAAGAAGAGCTTTGACTGTAGAGGAAGGCCTACGGGGTCCTACGGGCAGCCAACTGTGTATGCAGAGGCAGAGGAGCAAGATGATGATAAAGTAAGGAAAAAATAAAATACAAAATAATAAACAGCAGTGACCAAAGAGCTAAAAACAGAGTTGGATTCAGTAAGCAGCTCACTGCCCTTTAGAAAAGCAGCAACATCTTGAACAGCAGCAGGGAGCCAATGTGATGAACAGAGAGATGGACTTCTGTGTGGAAAATTTCAACATTTTAGCAAGCTTAGTTATTTTTTTTTGCATTGACCTACTATGACACACATTTGCTGAAGTGTGACACACGCACGTGCACACACACACACGCATGCCCAAAATGCAGCCAGCAGCCAGCAGCCATACCAACATGTCCCCTGTTTCTGCTGAATTACTGAAGCTAAGCAGGTGTGTGTTTGGCTGCTACCTGGATCGGAGACCTCCTGGGAAAACTGAGCTGCTGCTGGAAGTGGTGTTGGTGGGCAATCTTCCCACTAGTCCGAATAAAGAAAAATGCTATGCTGTGGCACTGTTCAGACTCCTCTCTTAGTACACTGTGTACTTCCGCCATTTTCACAATGCCAGTGGTGCCAACATAGCCAAGATGGTTACCTCTCCGCATTGTGCCCACACCCGCCCGCAAATCCTGCAAGATGCGGACGTTATTTCTCACCAAAGTTCTTTTCATTGGCTCGGGAAATTAAACATGCTGAGCTCTCCACAGACCGATCCTTCACCTAGCACACGTCGCGAGGGTGCGCGGTGCCAGGCGTTTCTGCCATGATCGGAGATCTCAAACACGGAAGAGCGGAAACGAATTGTCTGAAACGTGCGCGAGATTAGACAACATCCGCAAATTTAGGCATCTTAAGATGTTTTTATTAATGCCAAATAAGATATCCACACTGCTCAGCGTCGAGTCCCGCTCCCGCAGGAGTGCAGGGCTCAGTGTAAATGTAATCCAGTCGTATCGTTACCTCACCAGCCACTTCATTAGGTACATCTCTACAACTAATGCGTCTAATGTGATCCTGTACAACAGCAGCCTTGACACTGTCACATGATTAATATAACTATACGTTATTGAACTGAACTTAACTTCATTATATCATATCAAAGGGTGTCTAACGTTTTGGCCACAGCAGGGTCATAAAATTAGAAACACCCATCCATTACAACCTCAATAATGAACACAACGTATAATTATTATCACCAGTGTCAACAAAAACTGATAAATCATAAACTAAGCATAAACAGACGGGTCGATGCAGATGTACCTAATGTAGTGGCCTGTTAGTTTATGCATAGATTCTGTAAGTAAGCAGACATTTTAATGTTATTGACACTATAAGACAGATTTAACTGGTCATCAGACTGATGGTGCGTGGAAAGAAAGATATTAATAACGTTAATAATAATGCTGTAAGGTAAAAACAAGCCTTCCCATTGGACTCATCTTAATGGAGTAGCGGTGGAGGGTGGTAATGTTGATAATACAGCCATGATAATGAGTTAGGGTGCACATGAGAATCACTGCTGATTCAGCAGAGGCAGTTCAGCTGATCAATGGCGAGAAACCGAGGCGGACGTTATTACTCTGGCTGAATTCAAGTCAATTTCCAAGAATCTAAGAGCCGTCTTTGTTAATACTTCTACCTCTAATTTATTACTTATTGATTACACTAGTTTTCCTTGATTGCGGCATGTGACAGGTGTTCAGGTCCATTATTGTAATTGTTTTCATGCTGCCTTCCTGGTCTCTCTTGAAAAGTAGATTCTAATACATCTTTAACCCTAGAGTGCTGATTATGTATTTCACTATAGCGCTCATCATTTTAAAATCCCTCTCAGTGTATTTAAACACAGTCCTGAGCTTCGTATTGTAAGTAGTATAAATAACCTGAAATGGAAATGTACATCAGTACGTTGATTTCTATGATGTTTTTCGCAGATTCTGCTCACATCACACAGAACAGCAGGACTCTCACTGCCGGAGACGGAGTCCGTTCGCCAAAGAGTCGGCAGACGAGGCCGTGACGGGATTGCAGCGACTTCTCCACACAAATTCGAAGATCTTTTCTCATCTCAAGTTGCCACAGACACTATCTACCTACTACTTCATTACATTACTGTTTGTTATAGCAGTGTGTGTTGCTGGAAATTTCATCACATAATCACCGCAGAAAAACAGCCGGACACTCACTGCCGGGGATGGAGGCTGTTTCCTGGGGGACAGTTCTCTGAAGAGTCGACAGGGACAAGTGGCCGAGTTTTCCACATATAAATTGGCCGATTTTTTTCTCATGTGGATCTACTGTGTGCCGTGTATGTCTATTTACAGTTTTTTGTGGCATTTGTTTTTTTGTAAGCGTTGAATCAAAACTCGGTTTAAAAAGTTTACAACGGGCACATTTTTCATATCAAGAGGAAGCTGTTGTTTTTTTTTAAAAGATGACAACTTGTCATTTTCTTTCTGTTTTTATATGATAGAGCTGTTAGTTAAATGAGTAGGTAAAATTTGATTGACACTTCACAGCGAACTGCAGAAGCATTTGCGAACTCAGCACTTGGTAACACAGCTCTACAGTCTGTCTCTGGAATATTTAAAGCTTACCATTATGTAAGAAAATAACATAGAAATCCAAAATAAAAAGAATTTCTTGCAGAACTAATGTGGACATAACTTTTAATGCTTTTATCAAACACCTCTTTGAACTAACGTTGCTGCTCTGCAGGCATGAGATGAGAAGTTTCTTTTGCCAGGTATCATCATGAAGAGTTATTTCACCTCTTGAAAACACCCACGGCCCTGAGACTTAGAGGCGGCTCTGGCTTCATCCTACCATTAGGTGCCCAATGAGGAGACCAATGGGCCGAATTAAAGTCTGTGTAGTCGTTTACGTCACTCAGACTCGGGGTGCGGGAGGTGACGCCGTGACATGTGAATCTATTAGAGCAATATCCGAACCACTGTGGAGGAATGTCTGTTTAACACACACACACACACACACACACACACACATCAGTGGCCTTAAATTACATGATGCACACATACAGTATGAAAACACAAGGACACACACACACACACACACAACCATGTACATCTAATCCCTACCCCTCACACACACACACACACACGACTCCTCATTCTCTATTCCAGTAGCTTGCCGTCTGGAACTTATCGATGGCCGATCAATACTTCCTGATCGATTGACCCTATCACCATGGCAACCACCATTTAGCCCACTATCTTGGGCCATTCATTATAAAAGCCATTAAGTCCTGTGTGTGTGTGTGTGTGTGTGTGTGTGTGCGTGCGTGAGTTATTGCGACCATTAGAGAAGAAAGAGGCTCCTGCTGTCTGTAAACTATGCTCACAGAATCACAACACCGTATTCAGCAGCTGCTACTTCCTGTTTAACACGCCACGGATACATGTTTTATTGGTTTCACATGAAAAGACATTAAAGGCGGCAACCTCGGTGGCTGTGAAATGAAGCCAATGGTGCCAAAAACTGCAGTTCCTCTAACGTCCACTTGAGTCTGGCTACAGAATGAGTCTCCATAAGTCCCCATGTTAAAAAGATAAACAAACAGAAATAAGTATGTTTACAGCCTGGTACAAAAAACAGTTTTGGTGTCTGTAGTTAATTTTCCCGTTCATGACAACTGCACTGAGGGTGAATTTATATAGAACTCACCCATTCAGATTATATACAGGCTTTAAGTTACGCATAATTTCTGAGTGTCGCTGCTTTGAGCTTCCTTCAGCCCGCCTCAGCTCCACCCACAACCCATTTTTAGATTAGTCGGACAAGGCAGGACTGCCAAGATGGCAACAGCCTGAGCCACCACACTGAGCAGCACCATGGGTAATGTCACGGATACTATGTCCATGTGATGGTTCCCACTCAAATGTTTAAGCGATTGAACGGGAAACACGGTTACCTGCCAAAATTTGCGCTTTTCTCGCTGGTTTAAAGTAGGAGGGGTCTTGCTGGAAAATGATTACATCATCTGCATTGTAATAATTTAGCAAACTTGATTTCATGGCAGCTATTGGGGTTTGCTCCTGTCATTCAAATCTGATCAAACCACACAAGTCACGAAGAAGCAGACTAGCTGCTGGGAGTTGGGACTTAGCCTGCTCCCATAGGTATGATTTAAATAGCTCTGGTAATGTTGATATCGAGAATATATTATTATTCAAGAACAACTTGCTTACTGGGTACATAGGCAGAATGTCCTTCTCCTGCCAAACTGGTAGAGAGTGTGCCATTAAATTTTCTTCCTGCTGAGCCGGCTGACTTCTTGCCGACTCCCTGCACGCATAAACGGCCTAAAAATAATTCTGAATTTTGGAGAATTTTCAAAATTTGATTTAACCTACAGGATCCGATTGCACAAAGAGTCATCAATTAATGTCATCTTCCTGCGCCAAAGTCAGTATGCAGCGGCACGAGTTGTCGCGTTAATCTGTTGACAGAAATACAAACTCTTTGCATGTTTCACATTAATCCAAGAAAAATACAAACAGCTCGTCGCCACCACTGCCGCAGCTTGACAGCGGGGATAGGCAGCTCACTTGCTGCTGATGGCTTACGGCAAAAACAAGATACTGTAAGCCCTGTTTAAAACAGAAATCATGAAAAGAACATTATTTTAGACAGATTGATAAAACTCGGACGAGCTGGAGCGCAAAATGTAGGCTTATTTTTCAGATTTTGCTTCTCTAGTCTGGTTGTGAAGGTTCTCAGTCGTCCAGGTCATCGTTCTTAGAGAAGAGATATATCTGGGGCAACTGGACTTGTAGTTGTAGATCCATGAAGACGTTTCACCTCTCATCTTAGAGGCTTCTTCAATTCTGACTGACTGGTAAGGAATCCAAGGTACTTAGTGTTGGTGGGGTCGTTAACGAGGCCATTGTTTCCACTGGAACCGTCGGTGCACCTTGTTGTTGCGACGACGGTCTTTAGAGCCGTTGAGGTCACCTCGGATTTAGTGTGGATGGTGGTCGTTAGAGTCACCTGAGGTCCAGTGTTAACGACAGTCATTAGAGTCACATGAGGCCTTCTCTAATCTCAGCTATTTTAATTGTTTTGTGTCCTCTGCTCTGTAGAGCTACTGCAGATTCCGGCGACGAGGGCCTGAAGCATATAAAAGGCTCATGCAAAATCATAACTATTATTATATTTAGTTGATTATACACTCACAAAAAGATTTATATTCAATTTTATATTCGTTTTCTGTCAATAGAGCCCTGTAAATCTTACAAACTGGACCTTTAAGAGCAACAAAAATAAGAGAAGGGAATCATTCCTTGATTGACAGAGCCTTGTGAAGGGTTGCTAAAACTGTTGTATTTGTTTGCCAATAACGTGATTTTAAATCTTTAATATTTGAAAAAAACGAATGCAAACATATATATAGGAATAGTTATCTACAGTAGTACAGCGGGTTAATCAACAAACCAAAACAACGAGCTAAAAGCAGACAAGCTTATTATACACACGTTGTGAGATAGATATAATGAGGTCTGCATGCCAATACATATCGATTATCATCTTGTTAATACATGTGATTGATTCATTTTACTGCCACTCATGTGTGGGTTGAGGTTTAACCTACAGTTTTTGTCAGTGCGTCCAAACCTGCAAAACAGGAAGTCTATTAACATAATCAATACAGCACTCTGACATTTTCACCATACTTTGAGTGTGTGGAGCTAATTGGTCTGCTAAGTCCTTGTCAAATTCTGCCTGCCACTACAGATCAGTGCACGGAGAATTAACTCACCATGCCGCATACCACACACTTAACCAGAGGTTTTTTTTTTTCCTTTTATGTTAAAATACGATGAAATGCAGACAGAAAAATAACAGGCAATGCTTCCCTTCCCCACTCCTCCTCTTCATCATTTATTCATTTCCTCCTTCTTTCCGTGTTCCTATTTTTGCCGTTTCACCATGTTTTTGCTGCCCTGCTAGCAGACGGACCTACAGATGTCACTGTCAGTTGTTTGGACCGCCTGTCACGCTTTGGACAAGAGCAAAGACATCCTCAAAAAAAAAAAAAACAGATTGTCATTAAATTTGCTCTGAATATTCACAATCCCAGGAGGATCATTCCTGATGACTTTGGGTGACCCTGACCTCCAGAGCACGAGGCCAAAACTTCCACTTGTGCACAAAAAAAAAAGAAAATCGAGCGACCAGATTGGCATGAGGACATTCAGAGAGTGATTTTCCATTTTCGAGCTTCACTGTAGCCACAGAGTGGCTATTTTTCACTCATCACTATACCGTACTATTCTTTCTGTTCAAAACTTTTTGATGTAAGTCAAAAGGGACGCTCGAAGGACGCTTCTTGTGCTTCAGGTTGTTCTGCAATGCTCAGTCGAATAACTTTGAGTAATGTGATGTAATGTGGAGCCTTGTTTATCTTCTGGTTTCGGTTTGATATCAGGAAGAACACTCAGATACAGAGAGTGATGTTTCTGCCAGAAGATAGAGGAGACCAAACCAGAGCTCATGCTCACGTTGCTCCATGTCTGCTGGTGGTAATATGCCAGAAATGAGAGTTTCCTATTCTCTACAAACAGACGTCTGCATAGAGAATATAGAATCTGTAGGCCAAGATTTTAGTACCGGACGTGCCTTGGTTCCCATTTGTAGATTGAGTATTATTGACCAATCACGTTTGAGTGGGCTTTGATTGCAGTGGCGAACAAGAGGCTGAACACACTGGCCAAAAAGTCTTGGCCCAAATATCTACCAACTGCTTTCTGGATTTCCGTCCGCTACACTAGAATCCCAGAAACATTGGCCGTTGGAGGATAAACCAGCTCGTCCCGGCCAGACGATAGCTGATAGGTAGAATTTAATAATGAGGTAATGCAACTTTAACGTCACAACAAAGCTCTCAAAGAAATGATGCATTATCTACAAACGCTTATCCTTTGCAGGGTCGCGGTGGGCTGGAGCCGATCCCAGCTGGCATTGCCTGAAGGGCGGAGTACATTGTGGATATCATAGGGCTGACACTTTCACACCTGCAGTGTTAAACACTTTATCTGGAGCGCTTGTTCAAAATGAGTTTAGAACAACCGATTTAAAAGATGTCAGCCAAATTTCTATTACAAGTATAGTTGACAACACATAGATTTTCTGAATCGGACGCATTGATACGTCACACTGTGAGGGTCAAATATGGAAGCACCTCCGTTCCAGGAGACAGGACGTGAGTCAGACGACTTCAAATTTTAAAAATAATAAATAAATAAAAAATCTGCAGAAACCGTTGAGGTGTCGCGTCGCCTCCCAACATGAATCAAACATTATGAGCAAACAGAAGTGACGTGGTCAGAGCATGACATCTCCTAAAAATAGACGCCAAATGGTGATGAAATCTTCCTGCGACCCCCGAAACGATCCTTTAAGAAGGCATTTTTTAAATATCGCCTCTTGGCAGGAGTGTGTGATTCACAGGGGAGAGGGGGAGGTGAAAGAAAGCCTGGACTGGCTTGTCACACAGAAAAACACACGTTTACTCATCTTGATGCATGCTGAATAGTTTCACTGTGATGGAGACTTTCTGATACGAGGCACAGTGTGTTTATGAAACCTTTGACATGTGTGGGGGGGAGAAAAAAGCATTGTCTGTGTGTGTGAGAGGGTGTGTGTGTGTGTGTGTGTGTGTGTGTGTGTGTTGGAGAGAAGAGATGGCATTTAGTCTCACCAGCAGATAAGGCCAACTGGACAAGTTGGCAAAGACAGGAGAGAGAAAGTATATTTGTGTGTGTGTGTGTGTGTGTGTGTGTGTGTGTATCACAGTGGGAGCTTGTCATGCCCAGTTGTCTATGTCCGGCAGATTTCTACTCCCCATGGGACACACACAAACTCACACTCGTTCAAACACACACACACACACTCACACTCTCTCTCTCTCACACAGTGCCCTTCTTGCTGACACTGCTTTTTAATATTTCACTACATGCAGGGCTAGCCATATGCTGTCCTGTCATACACCTACACACACACACACACAGAAACATTAGCACTTGCACGTACGCATGCAGCACATTTTTGCACTTGCTTTATTTGCGCGGACACTTTGTGTCATTGAAAACTTCTTATATTCTGCATCTTTGACCGAAATCCTTAAGTGTTCGTATTTATAATGAGCGCTGGATCTGCGTGAGGACACTTGGCAGAGATAAGAGGACCCTCACGCTCATCCACACACCTATAGCTTGTTGTCTTTGGCTCTGCATTGTTTGATTATGTATACATTCAGCAGAATTACCAGCAGACAAGGGCTTGTAAACAGCAGTAAAAAGCAGCAGCTCCTGTGCTGAAATGAAAAAAACAAGTTCTGGTAACCTGTCAGCTCGTTTTGAGATTTTGGCAGTGGGGAGGAGGAGAGATGTCTGCACTTCTTGCCATCATTTGCTGCTGAGGAAACAGCTGCATATAAGCATCAATTCAGGCTGTTTAAGCTGCTGTCTGTCAGACGCCAACATCAATTTACTTACAGTCATAAACTCCGCGTTTCAGGCCCGTTTTTGTTGTAAGTTTGCATTACGGCTTCAGCGTCAACATCTCGGTTTGAATGTCGTCTAACTGCCCGATCATATCCGGCTGAAACTCGTCAGATTCAGGCCATGTTTACCCGAACCGATTCATCTGAAAACGGCTTTTTCTTCCTGAATTCACACCCTAGGCTGTAATATGGATGACATATCCGTGACGTCACTGTTGGCTGACCGATAATAACCTAATTGTCTTGTCTGATACAGATAATTTCACGTTATGTTTGTATTTAAAAGGGAGTTCATAACATGCAGTTTATGCACAGTTGGAAAAAAAGGGCGATTTAATATTCCACATCTCTGATTTATAAGACAGACAACAGCTCTGACTCTTCAAATATTCAGAATTTCACGTAACATAAAGTCTACTATTATTTCTATTTAAACACTTGTTCTTCATCCTGCTTCCACCCAGTCACGGATTCAGATCCATGACGTGGGAAGGGGCAGGCCGTGGCAGGAGTTTTGTCCCCTCTGCATCCCTTAACAAAACACCTCGGTGACTGTCATGTGCAGGTGCTATATGTATGGTATATGAGGAGAACACGCGCTGTACTGGGTGTCTATTTTTGTGGTTACATTCTGATGTGTAATGTTTTTACATAGGGACAGTGAAGAATCCACCCATCAATCAAAGATATTCTTTTGCCTCCTCGTCTGCCCTGTTTTTTAGCAACAAGTGGATTCCCCCAATGAAGACTCATCTCATCTTATGTTACTAATTTCAGCATTTCTTACAAGACGATTATGTTTTTATCAATAACTATTCCATCCAAAAAACTCCAAGGTGATGTCTACAAATGTCTTGTTGGGGCTCAAAGCTCAAAGAGGTTTTATATCTTTATAGATTTCTATATGATACGAAATAAAACAGAGAAAAGCAGGAAATATTTGAAACCACAATGTTTTTACTTGGAGTTTAACCAAAGTGACGGGCTTTGATGTTCAATACAAATAATCTTAAATCAAAAGAATTTTTGTGGCTCCTCAACTAAAGTTTGAATCGAAGGTTGATTTTATCTTCAGTGTCACATCTCTGCATTGGTCCACCTCAAGTACCTTCATTTCTTTAGAGGTTTCTCAAACCGCTTTACACAAAAGCTTTTATACAATATCGGCTGAATGGCAAACTTTTCTTTAAGTGGTTTAGAGTTCCGACCTGGCATAGCTCGACTAATTCGCAGATACAGATTACTAAGTCGCCTGAACAAATGAAACACGAGCTCTACAGATTTGTCTGCTTCCCAGGCGGACAATGCTCAGACATTTTTCTTTCATCTACCTCCTCATGATAATGGCTTTAAAGTAAATCCGAAATCAAGCATCATATTTCGGAGAAACTCTACTCTTCTCTTTGAGTAGTAGCTGTCCTGGTTTTTGGAGGAGTTTATGCTCGGGGGGGACAAACAGACTCACAGGCCAGAGTGTGTGTGGGAGGGTTGAAGTGGTGAGTAAACAAGAGAGAGAGAGAGAGTAAAGACAACCTGAATTCATGTGTGTCTGACGTCAGGAGGAAATACAGATTATCCAAAGATGAAGCTTTAACCTCAGCAGAAGTGCAAACGCTGGAACTTTTAAACTCACGAGCGAGTTTTTAAAAAAATTATTATTCAGGCTAAATGAATTATTGATGTGAGGTCAAGCCAGCATGAGATTACGCTAAGAGATGTTGGGGAATTTGTAGGCTTAAAACAGAATAGTGAAGTTACAGAGTGTGTATCAGACGTATGTTTGGGCTGATGGAGAGGTGAACCTTTTCTCTCCCTCCGTCTCGCCCTCACTCCTGTAAAACAAATCAAACGGTCGTATCACTTCAAATCTGGACTCCACTGAATATGAAGATGATCCCAAAGAATCAGTCCTGTGTGTTTGTCAGACAGCGAGAGCTTGACTGACGAGGTCAGACAACAATAAATGTCAAAGTGCTGCCTCTCGCTCTGTCCTCTCCTCAAAGTCATTACTGCTGGTGTGACTGAGATAAAAGGGGAAGTCGGGGCGGAAGGGACAACCATGAGGGTTTACGACGGTGTTGGATGGAAGAATATAAGCTTGTTGTGTCTATAAACTGTTGTTGTAACATAGGGACTTATGGAGACTGACTCACTTCCGGAGCTGGCCTCAAGAGGCTGTCTCCAAGACAACGAGCTAACAACTTAGCTCGTCGTTGCCTTTTTTGTCCAGTCTTTGTATAAATATGAAGTCGTATCACTGAACTCACCTGTTCAAATTTTATTAAGGCTCAAAGTTATGCATAATTACCAGTGGCCACTTTGACTTCAGTCGGTATCAACACAACACTGTGATGACAATTTTATTTTTTTATATTTTCATTTTTTAAAAATTAATTCTGGTCTAATCTAAAGTTCCCCTTTAAATTGATTGAATTAATTATGATTTTACATGTAGATATTGCACATACTGTATAATGTGAACATTGTACATCCATTGGTCAATATTATTCATTTTAAACTTTATTTTTAAAACTTTTATTTTATTTTAAAACAAGATGATTCTGACTTTTGGGGTATTGTTCTTTTTCTTTTATCGTCCTATTGTGTATTGCTGCGCACAAAAAAAACACAGAGGCAAAGTCCTTGGATGCGAAAACCTACTTGGCAGTAAACCTGATTCAGATGTTGAACTTCTACTCGCTTCCTCCCACATCAAGTCCCTGCATCCCGGACCAGCCTCTCCACTGAAAACTCCCGATAAGACACAGACACAGATGAGATAAGTCCACCCCAAAATGTCAAAGAAAACACAGGGTTACTGGGATTAGCACAGCTGGGGATGATGGGATTGTCATTAGTGTTGCAGTACTGGGTGCAGACACGATTTCCTAAATCCCGCTCTAATGTCACATAGCTTGTTTTGTCTGACCAACAGCCCAAAAGATAAAGATTTTATTTTTAGTGACCAGTGAATGAATCGACTTATCTTTCAGCTCTATATTGCTGCCTTATGTAAAGCACTTTGAACTGCCTTTGTGTTTGAAGACGCTTCTATCACTGTTTGAGTAGAAAAATAGAAAAATACAGATAACCGCTGCGGGCTCTCAAACCCAAAAGGCGACGATGAGTAGTTGAGCGGTGGTTTAACTTCTGCTTGTGCCTGTGAGCTAAATATTCCAGCTGAACACATAAAAACAGCTCAGACGTAAGAAGGAAAAATGGCTACGTGCGGATGGTGATGGATCGTTCAGGTGCAACAAAATGACAACCGAATCATCTCTGTTGTGTCTGCATTGTCTTGTTCTCAATTAAGCCTGAAATGAAGGAACGTTTTCGGGACTTTATTTATTTTAGATTGTAAAGAGAAAAGAAAAAGACAGCCACAAAAAAAAAATCCAAAGTGTCTTTGAAGAAACTTTAAATGAAACACTCCTCACATGTCCACACCTCCCACGCATGTTTGTTCTGCAGCATAAATTCTCAGATACACGGAGGTCAAGAAACTTTATTAAACTCTTTTATTTTCGCTCCTTTAAGCAGAACCACAGAAACAATTATCCGAGACGCTCGATGAATGTGGATGCATGTGTTCTGTACACAGCATGAACAGTAATGTAACGACGGTCACAGCTTTAGTTTATCTGTCTCCATCATGCTTTGCATTGGTTATTAATTTATTCAAAGCATTCACACTTTCTTTTCTTGCGCGTTTGCTGTACATCATCTTGCACTTTAAGTCAATGTATTCAGCAGGATTTCTCGTCCGCAGGGCTCCGAACTTAATTTGGGTTCTTATTTTTAACCTGCTATGCTTTTTGTGATGAACGCTGAATTTCCAGACCACTGATTGAACACTTAAATGCCTCGGCGCTCTAAATGAAGACCAATATTACATCTGAATAAAATCTCTGTGGATTATTTTGATTTGATAATTTTAAAACATCCAGTCATCACAGAACGAAGCTCTTCACAATAACCAAGGCCAGGTTCTGAATGATGAATGACAAACTGTGTTAGCAGGATTTATGCTTTTTTTAAGAGCTCAAGAAGAAAGCAGGGACTAAAATTTGACCAGTGGAATAATTGGAAAATACTGTTGAGTTGTAAATGCGCTGCTTGTTGTCATGTTTGGAAAAAAGTCAGCCCTGTATAAAAAATAACAAAAAACAAATTAGTTCAATGTTGTTGAGCTGATTGAACTGTGAAAAATTTAAATCACGTTGAAGCTTTGCTTTATTTTTATCCAAGAATATAACATCTTTCAAATTATTCTGATGGATTATAGTTTTTTATATCAGAGAACATTATTAAACTTTTATTAAATCTAATATCAGGCTAAAGTTTTGAAGGAAAAGTAAAAATGGACGAAACAAATATATTCATTTTCCATTAACAGGATCAATTTGATAAATCCATTCAAATCAATTGAAAGACTTCTCTTCTTAGCTTCCTCCATCAGCGTCCTCTTCAGTCATTCCTCCTCTGTCGTTATGGCCATAGAGGCTGTTGAACTGGGTTACATTTCCCATTTTCCCAGCTCCGGTTCTGGCACAACACCGACACTGAAAACCTCCTCTCTGGTCCAAAACACCTGCGATACAAACACTAACACTGAGCTCACAATCTGGGCAGCCCGGCTAACAAACTGAGCTAATACTAGCTTACAGCAGCTAGAGTTGGCAGATGTTTACTTCACTGTCCATCAGGAAACTCTGTAAATCACAGAGTTGAGGAGTTGGAGGGCATCAGAGGGAAAACCAGAAAACGTTTTAACTATAAAATATGATCCAGGTTCACCAAAATCAGTGAAATAGTTACAGCATAACAGAAAATAATAGAAATCTGTTATTTTATGGTAGAAACGTTACACAGTGTCCTTAAGTACTGTCTTCATATTGCATGTTTTGATATGTTCGTCTTGATATGGCATAAGACAAACAAATGTCAACACAGTTGAGATGCTGGAACCAGAAATTGTCTTGATACTTTTGCTTTTAAAAGTCATCATTAATCATCAGTCAACGGCCAGAAATAGTTGTTTATGAAACAAGTGTTACATAAACAACTATTCCGGGGGGTCCTCATGCTGCGTCCCGCACAGGAAAACTTCAATGAAAGTGTGATTGAGGTTTTTCCTTTGCTATAACTCCAACTCGGTTTAGTTGCAGTTTGAACTGCTGACTAACCTCTGGCTCTACCCAGCATGTGATGCCACAGGGTGGGAAATACACAGAGCTGTCAGTCCTTTTGTTTAGAAGAAAAGAGGCAAATAATAAGAATAGAGGAATTCAAAACATAAACCTCAAACTAGGCTTGAAATAACAAAGACTGTAAATGTAACTTGGCAGCATTAACAGCCCATTTATCGAGCGCTCACATTCAGTCCCTGCTCGGCGCGCCTTTGATTGATGGCTGTAGAAATGATGGAGAAAGGAATTAGAAAACTCCCAGCTTGCCTCCTTCTCTCCCAGTGAGGCCAAATAAATCACGCAGTCACGGTAAATGACACAAGCTTGTCATGAACTTGACTCCAGTTGGAGATTTTCCCTCCTGTCATGTGCATTTAATCTGATGTTATTTTTATGTTGCTCTCTGATAGTAATGCAACATTGCAAGCGAGCCACCACCAAGGGAGACGGTAACAATAAAGCCTCTCTCTGCCACAGTGTCGCCACCCGTCGAGCAACACTGTTTTCAACCTGCTTAAAATTCAAACATTCTGTCTTGACATACCAGACGCTTTTATTGAAGTGTTAATAAAATTCGGATCAATTTTTTGTGTCTCGTTTTTTGTTATTAGAGGAGGCTATGTCACGACCTGCATAGTTAATTGTCGATGGAGAGAGTGTTTAAGCATTTGGTCAGCATTTACAGTATGAGAAGTTCAATTTGGATGTTTTACCTGAACTGTAATATCTTTTATTTTATAACTAAAATTCTGTGCAAAGATACCGCATGTTGTGAGGAAGCAACAACTCCCTCTTTGTTTGCTAAGTGTTATTAAAGCTGCGCGTTCTTCCTCACACACTTTTCTTTATTTCATTTTTCACGATGTCAGATGAGAAAGACAAAGAACTGCACCGAACACTGGAATTAAGTTAAAACATTTAAAATATGACATAATGTGATCAGACCCGTCAGCGTTTGAGTCGTTTGTGGAGGCCGTCTTGCCTTGTGCTGGTGCTTTGAGAGGACGCAAGACTTGATTTGACTGGATAGAAGATGTGTGATGAAAAAAAAGAAAAACTGTATGATGTACAGACAATTGGTTTATTTAGGATGGACACTAAATGAGACCTTGTATGTATATTTCTATATAAAACAGTTAGTAACAGTCGTTATCTGTCTTTGGCTGTAACAAACTTTGCACCGCAAAGACGAACAGTTCTCCACCAATAGCATCTGACTTAAATTATGACTGTTCGTCAGAAGAGGACATCACACGCGACCTAGACAAATTAACGAAGAGCAGAAACAAAGCCAACACCGTACGGCAAACAGCGCAGGCTTTGAACTGGCTTTGAACGCCGACCGGGCTGCGGTAACACGTAGACTTATAGATCAAAGCTAGCGAGCTACTGTTCAGGAAAACGTTGATGTATTGCTTGGCAGTCGGTGTCCGGTTACGGAACCGTCTGTGATGGCTGAGGTCAGTTTGAACTGGAGAGGCGAACTCACATGCTATATGTGAAGCACACGTGAAGGGCTGTTTTTTATTTCCTGTGTGAACAGCAGCACCTGAACTGTTTGACAAGGGAACAAAGGATTTCCTCCATTTTAACTTTGTTTCATGTTTTTCTTTTTTTCATTTTTTTTGGAGACTGAAAATAAAAGTCTATTTTTCTGGCACACCTCCAGGCCAAAGTGATGATAGTTCTCTTCTTCATGTTGTACCGTGCTACGTCGCAACTCATCTCGCAACACACATTTATAAAAAAACTCAGTCTAAGTTTATTACTGGGGATTTTCCTGGAAAAAGAAATGAGCCCATGCCACGCCACAGCATACAATATACAGTTTCTTATTGCCATGCACCATGGGAAGCTGCTGCATGAATCTCATTTGTGTTATTCTACAATGAAATAAATAGAACTGTCGATCTACAGAACAAATAATACCAAAGGAAATGGAGAAGACAGAACATTTCAAAAAAATGATCCAATAATTCGATTTTTATGACGACTTGGGGACAGCAGAAAGAAACTGTAAATAAAAAAGGAACATATTAAATGGATGCCAACATTAGCAGTAGTCACATTTCTGGCCACCTAATAAATATAATATTAGCAATATTATCTTTAATTGCTTAATTTACCACTTTCCGAAATATCACGACACGTTTCAGTTGCACCAAAAGTTGATCACGGCCATTCAAGACAATGTTTCCCAAAAGCAGCTGGCCGGAAGTCGGACACACAAACAGCATAGAGAACCCAATCGCTTTTCAAAATAAAACACCCTTTCAATTGTAATTGGGATTTTGGGTTAAGACTGTGATGCTTTGCTGTGGGAAACCCCCCAAAAACCATCATAGATATCAACATAATGGTCTGGATGACGGCTCAGACTATCTCCAATACAAAGCTCAGGACTCTTACTTTCCGCGTTTTGATCACACTTAAACCTGCTCCTAAACAAAATCTGCTCTTCCACAATGCTCCACTTCAAGTGTAATGTTTAGATCATGACATCTTTGCTCCTTTAAGGTCTTTTTGCATTCAATTCAAGGCTTGATTCAGTGTCCTGTTAAGATAGGTGTGCAGGGCTCTGTGTGTGTGTGTGTGTGTGTGTGTTCAGCTTGTATCAGTGAATCTTTAGTCCCTGTCCTGCCTCCATATGAGCTGAATTTATGGTCCATATTTTATCATATTTATCACACTCATAACACTACAACTAACCTCGGCTGACTTTGATAACTCTGCATGGTACTCATGACTAAGTGTGTGTGCGCGTGTGTGTGTGTGTGTGTGTGTGTAAGACTGAGTATGACTTTCAGAGCATCTGCTGGGTGCGGGCATGGCAGGGGGGCACA
The DNA here is from genome assembly GCA_014281875.1 of Nibea albiflora. Lineage (NCBI taxonomy): Eukaryota > Metazoa > Chordata > Actinopteri > Sciaenidae > Nibea > Nibea albiflora. Next base: position 5,830,166 of record CM024797.1, read on the forward strand.
GGTGGTATATTGTTTGTACCCACACACACACACACACACAGACACGCTCATACACACTGATGAAGCTCACAGATGCTGACCTTGTACGAGGCCGGGCTCCTGGACTGTCAGCGCTTGTCACACACATACACACACACACAATACACTCACGCACACTACCACACTTAGATGAGGTGCCCATTTACTCAGGGCTTGTCAGAGGCTGCCATCCTTCCCAGTGGGGGTATATGTGTGCTGCTGGTGAGGGAGTGGGGTATCAAGGTGGGAGTATTGATGAATAATGCTGCAGGTAATGAGATGGGTGATGATGGGGACAGAAATGCGAGCAGCCGGGAACTTGTTTATATGTACTTTGCTGTCGTATAACTTCTTCTGAATTATTCGTGAAATTGCTGGAGAGATAAAACCTCGCACTCGGAGCTGGGAGTCAAAGCCACTATACAGGAACACATACACACAGCCCCAGCAGGGTTATGATCCTTAAAGGTGCTCTCTGATAAGCACAGCATTGAGCGCTGTGACAAAAACCTCCATAAATGTAAGGAGGCGTCCAAGGAGAAGCTGGGGAATTGAAATCCCAGTGATCTCTCGGCTAAATCCTCTTCTGAAAATGCAAGGACGGCTTTTCCAAACCGCTTTAATGTGTCTGTAACTGTCATAAATACTGTACTACGACACAGAAATGCCGTTTTTACTACATACTAAATCTGAAATTTGCTCAACTTTTAAGTCTTAAGCTGACAGTTTACTTAAATGAACATTTTCTCTCAGAAGACAAAAAGTATAACAGCTGTAAATAAAAGATTTAAAAAAAAAAAACCTGCTCGTGGTCCAAACTAACTCCCTCCCAACATTGCTGAACGAGAGAGAAAAATGAGTGCAGGTCATTCAACAGGTGAAGTATCAGGAGCAGAAGACAGCCATGAAGTTAACGTCTCTGACCAGGGCTGCTGTACGAAACCACTCGAACAACTGGAAAAAAAAAACATGACGGTTGTATTAATTCCAGAAAATAGGACTGCTACAGCTACGTGACACGTAGTAACAAACTTTGACCTGCATTAACTGATTTTTTTGGCCACTTGGGGGCAGCAGAAACAAGATGTAAACAAAATGACATTATCGCGCTATAACTTGTTGGCAAACAACGCGCTCTTTACGTTCTAAAATATGGACGTAGTATCTGTGACGTCGCTCTGAAGAGTGTGGTAGTTCTGGCCGCCACTATCTTGGCAGTCCTGTATCTGCCGCCTCCCGACTAATCCAAAAAGGAACAAAGACGTGGATCTTTTATATTAAATATAGTAATTTATTGCGTTTTTAATCTCATCCAAGATATTATGTTTGTGTTTTGTTATGTAATTCTGGTTTCCCAGGAGAGTAAGTCATTTATACTCACCAAATATTTCAAAGCAACCAGAAAACTTTCTAAACGAATCTAATGAACCAAAATGGAAGATGGTGTCTGGCTGAAATGTGTTTAAATGTGTTCAGACTGTGTGCACAGAGATCGTGTACCGTAACTTTTATACTTCTTCTGCATTGACAAGTTTAAACACAGACCAGTTGTGCTGCCATTCACGAGCTGCTACCTAACCAATTATAGACTGGACCTTTAAAATGTGTTTATGTCTCGCTGCTTTAATGTCAAACTTTTGTACTTAATGTGAGGGGTTACTCTCTCCTGCCCTCTCCTTTGTGCCAACATCATTTAACTACATGTCGATCTTACTGGACCCTTTATATGGCAGGAGCAACTGACGTTTTAATGACCCTCAGTATAAACCAGACATGTTAATTACACTCTTGGTTACAGGCGAGGTTCAACATTACAGCGTTTGAAGAGGAAGGAGGCAGTGAAATTTGTCTTTGGCAAATAAATCAGTCAGGGTCAGATGAAACAGTGGCAGAGTGTAAAACAGGGAAGTATATGAAAGTCATATTTGGTCTTTGGTCTTTGTCAAACCATAACAGAAGCACAACAATAACCCGGTATCAAAGAGGCTCCTCTCTGCTGGGTGGATATTAACTGGTCTGATGTTGGTGGTCCTGAAACTGATTGAATTCTGTTTTATTGTCTTTTGATGCCATTCACGGTACAGGGCTAAAGCTCAGGTGGATTGAGGTCTAAATTAACTTTAGTTATACAACACCAGATCACAAGTGTGTCTCAGATCTGTGATAACCCAACCAACCCACTACCCATACGAATCACATTTTATTGGACTAGTTCAGGGCGGCGTGTCACGTGAAATTCATGTTTGCCTTCTTACATAAACGATAATCTTTCCCTGACCTTAACCATGTTTTAACCATGATTCATTTCTGAATTATAACAACTAAAAGTCAGTCCCAGATTTATTCCTTTCTGGCGACTTCTTGCTCAGTCACTCTCTTGCCCAGCTCCTGTTCTGGCACAACGCTCGGACCCGAAAACCTTTTCTTCCCGGTGGTCCAAACATTAACACTCCCCCCGGTGCTTTGAGCTCCCAGTCCAAGCAACCAGGCTAACAAACTGAGCTAACATTAGCTAACAGCAGCTCTGTAAATCACAGGAAATTCACGCTGAGTCACAAACTATTTAGTCCAAAATTGCCCCACTAGGCTTGAATGTACGTCGCTTAAAAGTTACGAATGAGTGAATTAAATGTTATTTTGTTTTGGCCAGTTGTTCCAGATCTCTAACCTGGAATAAAAATTAGATGCAGTAGTGTGTTTGAGATCTAAAAAAAAAAAAAAAGGCTACGTTTCAAATGTGTAGCAACTGCACCTTTTTTCCTTGAAGTGTTCTTCAGACGAGGCCATGTCTTTCCAGCATACAATGCTCAGAGAACCCTGAACAGTAAGATCAGACGTTCTAGAGGAATTGTTCACCTGCTAAACGTTGCTGATATCGATGCAAAACAACTGTTTTTTTACCCAAAGTGCTCTTGTTGCTTAGTGATGCAGTGTGGACATTTCATTAAAAAACACACAGGATGCTGTTTATCTATTTTGTGCATCTCCACAGTGAAATCAGTTACAAACTGATCTGCCGCTGAAAACAGAACACAATGAATCGTTTTTTGACAGCTGCACCACCTGGAGCACAATAGGCTACAATGAACGACTGAAAATGGATTTTGGCAGGCTTTAGCGATCACTACAATATGCAGTGATTGGTCCAGATATTGATCTAGCAGATCAGCTCTACATATAAAGCTCTGGGACGTGCCCGGTACAGAACCTGCTGGCTGATGGAGCTCTGCAGCACTGATGGAGCAGCTGGAGGCAAAGTACCTCAGTCAAGGGCAGTTTGGTTTAAAAAGCACCGTCTAAAACAAGTGGTTTTATGAACAGAGAGAAAAACACGAGCAAGAAGAGACAAAAAAAACATAATGGATTTAATGTTGTGTCGCTCTTTGACAGGACATTTGAACATTTCTCTGCAGGAGTGCAGGAGCAATCAGCTGCTGTATTAGCTGCTCGGGGGAACTGCAGTCACTTACATTTATTTTAAAAACAACACTTCTAGGACATACTGTATATAAACACGATAGAGCCATGTAATATTATTTCTCTCTGTGCCCAGGGTCATACTTTTCAGAAAGAATGGTCCCCTGTCTCCACATATTGATATTGAAAGCTACAGAAAAAGCCATCGCACGCCAACCTTGAGCCTCTGCAGAAAAACAAAAACACTCCGAACAAGATGAAACAGATAGAAATTGATTTTATGTAATATTATGACTGCTTGCCGCTCTCGATGTGAAACTTCTGCTGCTGTTACCAAACTCAGCTGGAGACTGTGAATGTGAAGGAGAAGGCGCCAAACTGCAACCGTGGCTCGAGGAAACTATCTAGCGAGCTAAGTCCACATGCAATTAATTGTGATTAATTAAGACGAGCAGACAGATTTTATATCCTGCGCTTTGTCTCATAACATCCTATTTATCAGCCCCTGGGCCTATAAACACTGCGATGTCGTTGTATGCTTCTCTTTTTAAAGCATTATTTAACTGATCCTCTTCTACGAATTAGCGCTGCAATTAAGCAATTAGTCAGTTAACAGAAAATTAGACACCAGCAAGCAATTCATTAACTGTCATCTATTGGGAGAAAATGCTGCATTTAAAATAAAGAGGAATTACTTGTGCTTAATTAAAAATGTAATTAAATAAGTTTTGGACTGGTTAGTTCGAAAAATGTTACCTTTGGCTATGATCGGACATTCTACCACCAAAGATTCATTAGAAATAATCAACAGATTAGTTGATAATGATCGTTATTTGCAGCTCAGATGAGTTGGTAGCGCGCCATTCTGTATGAAAGCTCTCTGATACAGATGTGCTTGTACAGACAGCTTTGTTTGGGGGGAAAGGGTGTTCGTACCATAGCAACGGAAAGGTCTCTTCTCTCACTGGCTGACAGGTGTCCATTAAAAATCACATAGCAAGACACTGTCATAAAAAAAGGATGTCTGAAATCAGAGAGAAGAAGATGTTTGCACTGAAATTATGTACAAAGGTGCAAAAAATAATAATGTGGCAGCGCGTCTAACCGTAGATAACCAGAGCTGACGTAGGAAACAGGCTGTTATATAAAATCCTCAGAATTGCGCCCATGAAGCAAATCAAGCCCAAAGATGGGGAAAAAAATAATCCAGGAAATCTCAGAGATGGAGAGAATAACTGAAAAGACGAGACGGAGTGTAAACGATGTTGGTTTAAGTGGATGAGATATGAGGCCATAAATTAAAATTACTCACACTCACATTAACAAAAATAATTTACAAATGTACAGAGGCAGTTCTTGGGGAAACAAATCGACTCTGTCTGGTTATCTTGAGTCAGCATATGGAAAGTTTCTATATGTGGGAAGTAAGTAGTAGAAAGAAGAATCTGCATGGATGCATGTTTGTATGCATATACATTATCTTTCTGTTTGTATTACCGGGTGTATAATATATAATATCTGGTGCTCACTTTGGCACATGGAAGGGAACGCAATTTTCATGTCAAATTTGGCCGTATTGAAATAAACGTTCCTTCATAGATGTGAAAATTATACATGATCGTGTTCTTTATGTCAGTGAACAAAAGGTGAAAAAAAAATGTTATGGTTTCAACTCTGCACTACAGGAAGCATGAAGAAGTAATTATTTCAATATGGCCAAATGTCTTTCTTGCGACAAAGTGAGCACCGACGTCTGTACGGACTGAGTGTGAGTGTTTAAATCTCCATCAGAGTCACTTTTTGAACATTTTAAAAGAAAAAAAACCCTTTAAAATAAAATATCTGAAAGCGGATGTCAGCGTAAAGAGATGGAGAATATTGCTCTGTTGTTTTGTCCTTGTGGAGTTCCCGTGTCTTCGGATATCAGCATCAGATTTCACTCTTTTCTTTTTCTTTATGTTGCTCCTCTGATTACCCGTGACGGTGCGGCTGTCGTACCGAGCTACTCAGCGACTGTGATCACTCAGCAGTCATTAGCAGCTGCGGCACTTACACGTCGGGCACTGATGGAAGTGACTGCTCTCCTCTTTGTGGCTGCTCAATTAGCAGCATTTGCATTTTGCACCTCCACCTGAAGCACATCAAGCACTGCGACATTTCTGATGTGTGCTGCTGTGTCTGCTCTTTGCTGTAGAGAAATACATTACATTATGTTAGTTATTCATGTGCGGTGTGAAAGACATTAGCAAATTACAGAAGTGCATTTACTATATAAGTAAGTCCTGTCCCAGCCCTTTTCATTTTATGCTATATATTTTGTTGATTTGTGTACAGTGTTAAAACTGGGGGGAGATAACTGTATTCAAAGTAACAGCGTGTTTCCTGTTTACCTCTAGTTGCTGTAACTTCTAGGTGCCATTACAGGTGGCTTGTTTGAGCAATCCAGGCTTCATTCAAACCACCTCAGAGCCGCTGATGGTCCACGTCTTTGCCAATCTTTAGAATCTTTGTATTTCACAGACGAGTTTATTCAGCTGTGATGCTAGCTCTTCTTATGCTACGTGAGCTGAGAGCATTGCATCGTAGAAGCTCCTAATGTGTGATGTAATTTTTTTCTTTGTTATTATAATAGAGATGAAAACAACATCCACGATCCCACGCTACTTCACAACATCATCAAACTCCTCCAGTGGTAGAATACCGCGCGCTTGACTTCGAGACTAGAGGCTACTTCGAGCGACGCACAAATAATTTTGTGTGGACCTTGGAAAAGCATCTGTGATGAAATATTCAAAACTTAAGGATCACAAGGATGCAGGAGTTAACACCTAACGCAAAGCATTCAACACCTTATCCTTAGAAGACCAGGCCGGTGTATGAAATCACTTTCGGCAGCTGTGGGGAATGACGTGTGAAACGGTAAGGACTCTGGGAACCAGACTGAAAGAGCACTGGAGAATATGGAGGTCCCAGTCAAGTTTTTTTTTTGGCTCCAGTCGTGATCCAAGTCCTTTAATATTTGTTATCTGCCAATGCTGAGCGTTCTGATTAAATATGTATCTGACGCACTGAAATAACCTTATTTCTCACAAGCTACTTCCAAATACTGAAGGTCCTGATTCAAAACTATAAAGCTTAAATTATTGATACACCAAATTACCATAGTACAGCCAGACCAGCATAACGTCAGTTAAAAGTTAACTTCAACCCAGCCAGAGAAACTCACTTAACACACTTGGAAGTTCCAGGTGTGTGTGTGTGTGTGTGTGTCGTGGTCATGACAGAGTCTTCAGAGCGCAGCTCGTGTCCAGAGGAGTGACGTTCTCCTCTATATGCAGATTATATGTAAATCACAGTCCACAACCACTCCATGTTGAAAAGGTGACAGGAAGTTGAAACTGAAAAACCACTGACGCCGAGGAAAAAAACTGACAGCGTAAAAAAGAAATGTCACAAAGGCAGACGTGAAGAAAAAAGACTGTCGTGGAAAAACGCATCAGAATACAAAAAATAAAGGCTGCGTGCCCCCCAGGTTAGATTCAAACCCGCGGCCTCTCTCTTCCCTTGGCCTCATGTCTGCCTTCGGCTGTCACTCTAAAAATAAAAAAAGCAAAAATAATGTGGAAAATTTCAAAATCAAAATTTCTGTGTTGAATTTTTCAGGATCAGGTTACTTGTTTCCTTTTTTCAATGCCAACACTTAAAGTCACAGTTGTAGCTTCATAAGTGCTCGCTTGCAGAGAGCACACAAACCCAATAACATCCATCTACTCTGCTACGAAGGCTGAGCCCATCCACTCTGTAGAGGAAACTTATTTCAGGCCACTTGTATCCACAATCTCATTCTTTGGTTACTACCCAAAGCTCTTGACCATAGCCGAGGGTTGGAGTGTAGATGGACTGGAAAATTGAGAGCTTTGCCTCCTGGCTCAGCTTCCTCTTCCCCAAAACGGTCCAACATCTTCAATACTGCCAACACCGCCCCAATCTGCTGGTCGATCCTCCATTTTTCTTCGACTCGTGAACAACTCCTTCACTTGGGGCAGCAGCAAATTCTTATTGACCGTTTACTAGCGACAGGTGATTTGATCTGTCTATCGTAACATTTGTCATTTTAACAACGCTGGAGGAGAAGTTGCTACCTGAATGTTTTTAACGCCGCTCTTTGCTAATCACAGAGGAGAGATAACAGATTAGTTCTCATCATCAGAGTTCGTGTTGCAAACACGGATGGCAGAACAGAACATCACGGTGCGTCACAGTAATTTTACATCCATCTTCACATCCGTTTAAGTGACTTCACCTGACTCTTCCTTTCATTCCTCTCACATCTAAAATGTGTCAAAGTTTTTATGATTTTCCCCATCATGCACCCGGTTGAAGGAAAAACTGTTGAGCAGAAACAGAAGCAGCGTTTGGCCACAGCTGCAGTAATTTCTGTCCACTTTTTTTCCACTCCACTCGATCGTGGTACAAATGGGAGGACTTCATCCAAGAGGTACTCCTGTTCACTCCACAACTCCACCACAATTTCTCTTCCTTCGGGCTTCATGTTCTCGCAGAGTCCCTGATGTTCCTGATGGTGCTACGAGCGCACCTATTGATTGTGGATCCTGTTCACACGATTGAACGTTAATATTAAATATTAAACATGTTTGATTTTATCAAAACATCAAGACGAGAGAAAAAAAAAAAGACAACTCGGACTTAGTTTTATTTCCACTTTACACCAAATGATCGAGATAAGAGGAGCAAAGATTTGAAATATGTGATCATCTTTTAAAATATGATACATAACTATTAAATTAAACTACCAAACAGTACGATAAGTAGTTATAATTTGTACCCTAACCTGTTACAATGGTTACAATGCTTGTGTTTTACACTTCACCTAAAATACTTCCACCACGTGTCAATGTGTATGTGACACCTTAGAGGACCCAACGTGACTCTTTACCGGCGTGGATCACGTGGTGGATTGCAATCATCACATGCAGAAAACGCGTGAAGTGTGCCATCAAATGACATGAGCTGTTTTCAACAGTGGCTGCTCGTTTACTTGTGGAAACTGTCCAGCATAATTTCTAGGAAGTCCCAAAGTTTAAAACCTGGTGTTGCAAGTCCAAAACAAGTCATTATGTCCTTTGTCTTGAAGAACATATCAATTTATTTCAAGTTTGAGATCAATGTTCAAAGTCATGTCAAAGTGAGCCATATGTAATTTATTCAGAAGGACAGAAAATAGATTGTAAAAGATATGAGCTTTGAAAGTCAGTGAGATCAGTGTGAGTGAGTGGATGTGCAAGAGGTTTCAGGTGTGATAAAATAATAGACACCAAACGCAACACATTGAAGTCTGAGGCAGCAGCTTTAAAAGCCAGTTCACTGCATGACCAGCACTGCGTACCACTCCGTGCCAAAATGTAAGAACAAAAGCCAGTCACGCCTACGAAGTACCGTCAAACTGAGTTCAGCCACACATGGAAAAAAACATAAAACAACCCATTTTTAATTTGAACGAGGTGGCACAGCGGGGTTGCCGCCCCTAAATTGCAGGGTCATGCGGCAAAGAAGTTTAATCAGGCTCAACTTCTGCCGCAATACAACATGATGGGGAAAAAAAGATGCAGAGGTCAATCAAATCAGTCCAATCAAAAAGCCTATTCATTCAGCAGGAAAGCTGTATTTTGTCTGTTTCTTCACAACGAAAAAAAATAAAATAACTTTCATAACTTCTCTGCCGTGTTTTGGTGTCTGAAATGCCTTCATGCGTATGCTACAAAAGCCCTGTATGAATGCCATCAGATCGAGCGGTGAACTCTAATGTGGAAGTGCCCAAAACTGCAGTTCCTCAAACAACCACTCGAGGCCGTCTTCAGAAGTGAGTCAGTCTCCATAAGTCCCCATGTTAAAATGTCCAAATAAACATGTTTACAGCCTGGTACAAAAAACGGGTTTGGTCTCTATAGCTAATGACAACTGTACTGAGGGTGAATTTATATTTAACTCACACCTTCAAATCACATTAAAGGCCGAGACTGGCAAGATGGCAGCAGCCACAGTCACCACCACACTGAGCTTCACGACAGCCCTTCAGAAACGTATACGGATACGACATCCATGACACGTGACGCAAGTCTGCACCTTTGGCTGCCCGTGTTGGCGTTCCCTCTCAGCTTGAGTCAAATGATCCCGGGCCCTGGATCCTCTTTTGGGTCTGAGTCACTTAGCCGTGGGTTCATTTTGGATCTGGTTCAAAACGTTGCCCCGGTGAAGACCTCTCTGCTCTACGACCTTCCAGTAAACACGGAGCCTGAATTCGCACCCGCCTGTGTGCTGCGGTTTAGACGGACGTTCAGCAGGTTTATCAGTCTACCTTCAATTTTCACCTCATCGGGGAGCTTGGAGAGAAAACGACTTTTATCACCTGTTTTAAAGCAACATGTGAGGTCACGCTAACGGAGAGGCTGTGACGTGGATCACACACAAACACACACAGGCACGCACGCACACATACATACATGAGCGATCACACACAGACAAACTGAACATATACACGCACTGGAAGAAATTGATACATGCATTCCCACATCCGTTATACACACACGATCAATGAAAAGTACACACACACACAGTGGAAGAGCTGAAAGAGTGAAGTGAAGTGAAACACACACACACACACACACACACACACAGAGCGTGCCATTGGGGGTTTGATCGCCTCTCTATGTCAAATCAGTGCATTTCTTATTAACAGCCTTTTTCTTCTCCTCCCTTCTGTTTTCTCTCTCCTCTTTTTTCCTCTCTTTTTTCTTCCTCCCTCATCCTTCTCTCTCTCTCTCTCTCTCTCTCTCTCTCTCTCTCTCTCTCTCTCTCTCTCTCTCTCTCTCCACTCCAATCCTCTCTCCTCCCTCCCACTCCTCTGTCAGAGAGCAGATCTGCCTGAATAATTTCTTCCCCCTGGACCAGCTCTGCTCTTTAATTCATGAGCCAGAGCGCGCGCGAGAAAGTGTGTGTGTGTGTGTGGGATAGTGTTAGAGAACACGTGTGTGTGTGTGTGTGTGTGTGTGTATTTGTGTGTCAGCAAGTGAGAGAACAAAAAAGAGAGCTGGTGACAGAAAGTGTGACACCGCCTGTGTGTGTGTGTAAGCGAGTTCAGAAAAATGTAATTGTGGTGTTTTGAGGTCCCTGCATCCCCATTTGTGTGTGTATATCTGAGTGTGTGTGCATGCGGTGACAGTGTGTGCATGTGTGTACCAACATGCATCTGTGCACGTGTGTGTGTGTGTGATCTTCTTCAACCACAGAAAGTCTATTTTTAACTAGGATGAAACTGGCTCAGAGTCATATAGAACTGACTCCTCTGAATGAATCACTTGCTTCCATTCAACATTAAGCTCCTTCCACTTCTCCTCAGATGAATCATTTACTTTCTTCACCACTCTCGAAAAAAATTCATCATTTTTTTTCCCCCCCGCCCCGAAACATTTCCAAATTAATTATTTGGTTTATTTCAGTTGTTCTAAATCGAGCCATTTAGCTGATTGCGAATCTTAACTGAAACGCTCAGATCATTAAAGCAAGAGTTCATTTCAACTCTAATCAAAATAGTTTGAGCTGCGCGCCGCTCACACGGGACGTGACTGGACTTCAAGAAGAGGGGGATGATTCTCTTTCTTCTGATTCAAAGTTTGAACCGAGACTTTATGCGTGTAAATGATCGTCTGTGTTGCTTCAATAAAAACAAAAAAAAAAGATTATTAAAATCGAGGCATCCCTGCAAGGCTCCGAGTCTGTGAGTGGCGGCAGGTGAAACGTTCGTCTCTATTGTTTTATTGGCAATAACAAGAGTCATGGATCTGAAACTGATTTACAGCTCTCGTTTCAAACCGCAATAAATTTGTCTTTAGTGTGTGAAATTCATCTGTTAATATTTCAGAAACACACTTTATTAAGTCCTTAAATCGTAACAATTTGCAGAGCAAACGTGACATGACTCTAAACTCTAATAGTAGTGAGCTTTACTGCCAGCAATCATCAGCTGGTAGGTGTAAGGAAATATATATATATATATATTCTTTTATTTGGCCAAGTGGAGGTCTCATTTTGGAATGAAAGCCTGAGAGAAGAAGTCTAATTATTGTATTGTATGGCAATCTGTGAAAATCTCGACTTAGATTTGAGTTCTTCTAGAAACTAATTACTCCATGTCACCTCTTCCCGTCTTACTGCAGCATTATATTTGTCAAATCCGTCTGCAAAGGAGGCGCGGAGTAGTTTTTGGTGCATGATCCCTAACGGTGCCTTTTGGTATCAATAATGAAGGAAGGCTGCATTCAATAGTGAGGCGACATATACATTTTTAATGTGAAGACATTTAGTTATCAGTCAGACATAATCTAGTCTAGAAGAGGTTCTTATAGCCTTGACTAGCAGCTGATATGAGGGAATATCCCGTCAGTGAAATTACTCACATGTTAACTGTTTACATGTATGTCACCGTCTTCATTTTTTTGTCTTTGCCCGAGGCTGACCGCTGCCACGAACATGATTTACACTCGGCGCACAAACCTACACATGCCGCTTTCTGCCAACTTCGATCGACAGCTTGTGATGACTGTTAACAAAATATCACATGTGCCAGCAGCACTGTAAAGAATGCAAACTGATAAACATTTATCTCACGTGGATTGTCATGGCTAGATCCTAGTGGGATAGGTACTGCACACTCTGTGCCAACGTTTGCAAAGTGTGAAAGGATGAAAATAAGTTTACACGAGCATCTTATTCAGCTCATCGGAGATTCAGCAGCGTACCTGCAGGCCGACCAAATGGAGCAGCACCAAACCTGATTGAATCAAAGATGTGGACAGCGAGTCAGACATCTAGAAACAAAACATATTGATTCGTGATGGATTATCATTTAGCTTCATGCACTTCAGTGCACCGCAGAAGTGATAGAAATATAACATGCGAGGCAGCTGGACTTGCAAGATCATGAAAACACAAGATCGGCGTCCAATGAGGAAGTCCAGCATGGTCACTCATTTTTTCTTCTTAGGTTCTTCCATCAACTTCCTCTTGAGTCTTTCCGTTTCTGTCATCATGTCCATAGATCAGTTAGATTTCCCAGTTGCCCAGCTCCTGTTCTGGCACTACACCGGCTCCACTGCCCATCAGCATTCAGCCATTCCGCGTGGTCCAGGCCAGGCAGCCCGGCTAACCAACTGAGCTAACACGAGCTAACAGCAGCTACAGTTCACAGCAGTTTGCTTGATTTTTCCTTTAACTAGCATCAGGAAACTCTGTAAATTGCAAACTGACTGACTTCAGTAAGAGTTTGAAAATGTTGTATGGTTCATTGATGTGATTGGTTCATCCATCAGCTAACCTGTATCTTTTAAGAGTTTCCATTGACAACTTCCGTGGTGGTTCTGTGTAACGAACAATCTGGCACGATCGGGTTTAATATGCTGAAGTTCAAATTTCAGAAGTTGAGAATATTAACTTTGATCTTCGTCGAGCTTTAGATGTTCAGATTTTACCAGAGCATTTTAAGGACTCGTCTATGTTGCTTAATGTGATATGTTCAAAAGCCCAGAACAGTTACATAATTGACCTTGTGGTGATACTGTTCTCCAAAACCCCTTTGTGTTTTTACCAGCATTCGCTTCCCATCGTTTCCAGTTATCCTGACAGCGCACCAACTCTCTCCGTCCCTCCCTGAGTGACTCAGTGCAGATCAATTCCATCTTTATCGTCCCATGAGATGAATACGGTTTGCAGATGGAGTTAACAATAAAATAATGAAATAGAAATGCACAATAAAAAGGCGTAGTGGGAATGCAATGAAATAAAGGAACACAAGTAAAATCACAAAAAACAAAACAAAAAAAAACAACAGTTTTATGCCACACAGACGAGCGTGAGCTGATAAAACCCTGCAAGGCGTCAATAGCTGAATACACCGCAATAAAAAAAAAAACAGTCATCAGAGCTGGCGGTGCATTCAGCAAAACGAATTGGTGGTAGCACTTATGACTGACAGTAATAAGGTTTACAAACAGCTCTATTCAGTTGTGAGGGGGAGTCTAGACATTTTTTTCCAACAGTGAGTGAATAATGGGCCACCTAGTTAAAGGAAAAATCCTCCCGAGAACAGTTTAACGTTTCTTTAAAAATAGCAGCTGGAAAATCTCCCAAATTCTTGTTGTTTAGTGCTGTGTTTTTCTGTGGATAACTTATGAGATATTTTCAGTTGCAGCAACAATAGTATGAAGGGGGGAAAAAAGTAAAAAGGGCTGCACTAAATTCCTCCAAAACATCAACAGTAGGCTAAACATCCTGTTTTTTTGGTGTCAGTCCCTCAGGATTATTCAGCAAAGCGTTCCTTCCAGACTCTTCATTTTGCACAGACTTTCAACAGTTACACAGGGAGGAAGAAATCCACCATGAGAGGAGGAACACACAACAATCTCTTACACCGCCAGCACCCTCAAGGGACCAGAGTACAATGCATCCAGCAGACAAGTCTGTGTTATCAGTAAAAGGGTGCGATTCTCCCTTTTTCTCAGATTGAAGAAAACGTGCTCTCATGCTGTCACTATCACTCCCGCTCCTACTGTTGCTCATTACCTCAACATAAAATGCAGAGCTAAATACAACAAGTTCACGACCGCTCCCTCTGGGGTTGTGGGAAATGTAGGAAATCATCATCTAAACAAATGTAGACAAGGCAGTTTGAGGGGAAAGTGCGACTTGCACTAAGAGAAGAAGATGAAATGGAAATTACAACAGCTTTAGCGGAAAATGACTCCTGGGTTGCATGGAGCATCACAGACTGATGAGATCTCAGCGGCGTGCAGGGGGAGAACCGGCGAAGTGATGGGAGGTCTGGGTTTTTATACAGCAGTACACTCTTTTCCCTCCATGTAGGAGTTTTATTTTATTTTTTTCCTCTTGTGGAGAGTGTAGTTGTCTGGGTGGGCCTGGTTGGAGGCAATCTTTCCTGCCCTTTTCTTCGCCCCCGGTGTCGTGCAGCTGCTTGATGGGGAGCAGCTGACAGCCGATGACCCGCTCAGCAGTCAGCGGTGCAGACAAGGTGCTGCAGTTTGTCCTTGGAAGCGGGAGGAGGCCGAGCCAGACTGAATACCAGGACGCTTTCGATTACTGCTTCAGAAAAAATTACAGTGGGATAGGTTGTGCGGTGTCAAGTTTTCTCACATGCCAGGGGAAGAAGATCGACTGTTGTGCTTTGCTAATTAGACAGGAGATGTTTTCTTTCCATCTGCAGGCGTTAGTGGATTCAAGTGCATTCATGTGTGTGCTTGTGTTTGTGTGCGTACATGACATGCATGGCCTCTGCAGAAAAAGATCGATGTTTGTATGAATATGAAGAAGGCTGTTATAGGAAAAAAATGGTCATGTAGCAGATAGTGATTTATTAGACTGCCCTCACACACACACAAAGATCCTTACAGAGGGAGAGAGAGGGGGAGTGGGAGCAAGAGAAAGAGAGAAACACAGAGAGAAAGTTTGCTCGAGGCAATATTACCCACCTCTGTTGTCTTAAAATCTAGCCTTCAGCCATGCAGTCAGGAGCTGTGTCAATATATGTTATTATTCACGCACGCAGCTAACTGAGCTGCAAGGTGGAAGGGCTGCCATGCATAACAAATGTGTCATAAATAAATATCTCCACATCAAATTAAATGAAATAAAGTCGTATCAGAGAACGGCGAGCAGGCAGAGGGGACAAGTGACACACGTTCGCTGCCAGAGATGCTGCTGCTAAAACAAATTCATTGTCTCACTCTGGGACGCTCCCAAACTGAGTAAATGTTGTCCTTTCAAACTTAGGCTCATTAAAACACATGAGAGCAAACGGCAAACCCAAAAGGAGCAGACATGTGTGACCCATTTTGGCTCGTGACTGCGCCCTAGCTGCCTTACGACACACACACACACACACACATCCCAAACAGTGAACTGGCTGATAAAGTGAGACAGGATGTGGATGAAGGCCACACATGTCAAATGTGCCAAATAAAATCACATTAGTTACTTAAGTGAAATCTAATTCAATCAAGTTGAATCAAGAACTGAGGCGGTAAAAACCGTTACTGCTGGTTGGCTCCCTGCCCGGCAGCCATGACACGCCGATGATTCTCGCGCTTGTGTGTTACAAAAAGAAAAAAGGGTGTTTTCTTCTTAGTTCACACACAAAGGACTGCAGCCCTGCTGTTGCAGAGTTTGTTGCTCTTCTTCTTTTTCTACTTTTTTTCCCCAGTAATTTGCCCCCAAAGCGAGCTGAGCTCAGAGTCCACACGAGCTACACTCAAGCCAAGGTTTCCAGATAGGTCTAAAATTTCATCCAGTGCACAGGCAGTAAAAGTCATACCAGGGGTGTCTTAATTGACTGGCAGCCTGTATCATCAAACTGTTAAATAGAGGCAAAAATGCTAATAAAAGAGTCTTATGCCCACAAGCCAGATGGTGGCTCTGTAACAACCTTTTTTATACTTGGGACAATTATTTGTAAACCATCTATCATGGCCGCGCAATGCGTTTTTTCTCATTGTTTCTTGGTGTGAGGTGAATAAACTCTTTTCTCAGAGGTGTATTTGTCTAAACTCCTCCAGAATAATTCATGGATAGACAGATAGATACTTTATAGATCCTCAGGGGGATAATGAGGAGCTCATCATTCATCAAATCATCTGAAACTTTGCCATTTGGCTCCTCCGGACTCCCATAACTCACTCTTCTGCTCGGGACCACAGGTGTTAGGGTGTGCCATAAATCTAACAAAATAAACTGTTACTTGTCGAGGCAAATTAAAATCTTAATAAAACTTGGCAGGGTTGTAATTTTATCACCTTACCTCTGCAGGAATTTTGCATATAAGAGGTTGTGTAATAATCAGATACTCCGCCGTGCTTTTCTCAAACTAACATATAGATGAAATCGATCCAGTCAAAATTTAATCAGACTTTTCTGAGTGTTTATTCAAGTCAGCACTTTGTACCACATTTCTTATTCCTGTTCACACTCCGACATCAGTTCTGTGCTCTTTAGGGATATATGTTGAATTTTTGTTATACTTGACCACCAAACAGGTCAGCGCCTTTCTTATTTGCCAGCTGTCGCCTCAACTGGCAGAT
The DNA here is from genome assembly GCA_014281875.1 of Nibea albiflora. NCBI lineage: Eukaryota > Metazoa > Chordata > Actinopteri > Sciaenidae > Nibea > Nibea albiflora. Next base: position 5,846,764 of record CM024797.1, read on the forward strand.
ATCACAACACTGCCACCTGGTGATTAAGTACTAAAACTGCAGTGATGTTAAAGTGCCCGCAGCACGAAACCCCCATTACTAGTATTATAAATCCAAATACACACGCAACCTGCATATTATAATATTAAAGATTTACTTTTTGGTACATTAGTCGCACATCAGTGCTTCTCAAACTTTTTACACCACCTTAGAAATGATACTCTCTGAGTACCACTTCAGGCAGCAGACAGGTTTATGTCTAAGAAGAAGATTATTTATTGTTGACTCTTGTTGAATCCTGACCCAGAGCTCTTTTGGTGTTAAAGGCGCTCTCTTGATCCACACTTCTCTTCTTAATTATTTCCTGGATTTTGGATCCACGATTGCAGAGTTTTCATATCATCCCTGTTTACTATCTCACGTCACATTTGGACTAATCGTGGATGTGAATGAAAGTGTATCAGGCTGATATTGACATCAGACATTTCAGGAACTGCTAAATGTATTTTAAATTAGGTTTAAAAAAATAGTCTGAGGATTAAAGGGTTGTTTTATGAGTTAGAATTGGTCAAGTGTTCCAGCATATAAGAACTTTTCAGACCTTTGCCTCTTGACCTCATTTGATCATCTTCCAATTAAATGGTGTGAAGAGACTGTGAAAGGGTGTTGTGTAACTGAGATATTAATGTCTCCAGACTAATCGCTGCAGCCACAACAAATATATTGGAGTGATGACATTAAATCTAGTATTTCTTTTGATTGTCTTATCACTGTATGAAAGTATTACTCTCTATTATTATCACCTAGACAACTAAAGGGCTTAACTTGCGCTGCAATCCTATCAAATTAAAATAAAAAACGTAGGCACATACAGGCTTTTTGGGTTGAATAAGCTGTTTTAAGGGTGTTTTCATAATGCAATTTGACACCAATGGCATATTTTAACATTCAACACATTTAATATATGTGTAGGTAGCTGTTTCCTTGAACGTCCTGCATTAATTGTAGTGTAAGTGTAGGGCTGCCAGGTCATTGATTGAGATAAATAACCTAAAATGTAAGTTAAATTTTGTACTACATGTACTGACTGGTAATTATTGCGTGTGCTGTGCTTGATTTTGTGTCTGTGTTAGTTTTAACTGGTTTGTTAGCCGGATAACTTTTACTTCTCCTGTGAACTACAGTACCCGTCATGCCTCGCGTGGTGCGTGATGACGCCACAGAACATCAACAACTCACATGTGGCCTAACGCGCCCCGTTGCTGTGCTAGCAACAACCGGGTAATGTGGAGCTGACTTCCCCAGCCCGAAAGAAACACCTCATATAAAAAAAATACACACTACTCAGCTATACGCGGGTTTTTTTTTACACAGCTATACTTTGAGCCAACATGCCTCCGAAGAAACCCGCCCAGCCTGCGGGGAATAAAAAAACCCAAGAGAAGAAAAAGGAAAAGATTATTGAGGTAAAAAATAACACGAGTTAGCCGGCGAGCTAAGTTCGCTGCTAACCGAAGCTAACGCAAGTGCCGACAAGTGAAAGCTAAAGTTAAACTGACCTTTTTGGTAGCTGTCAGCATTTTGAACTGTTCAGCAGACGTCGTGGTTACGTTAGTTGACTCTTGTTTAGCACGTAAAGCGCTAAATAATGTCATCGTAATCTCGTTAGCCAGCTGTCAGGAGGCTAACTGCTCGCGGTCGCAAGCTGCCAAAGCAGGGCCGTGCCGCCGCTGTGAGCGCTCACACTCGTCCCAATCTGCCTCGTCTGTGTCTTTGAATTCAGCAGATAAAACAAGCCTCCACTATAAAAACGACTTCATGGTGTATTGTGTGACTAACCGGTTGATTTTAAACACAAACGGGCTTGACGTCGCGGTGCGATGGGCCTGCTTGTGTGTGTGGTCGGCCTGCACCGGACAGACGAGGGTCCAGATTTGAGCCAGTTCCGAGACACCGGACTGGAAAATTAGTCAGGTTAAAAGTTAATCTTAGTGTTTTAAATTGAACGTGAGGGTGAGTCCGCTGCGTGTCCGTGTCCGTGTCATCAAACCGGCTTGTTAGCGTTAGCCGCCTTTTTGCTGTTGTACACACACACACACACACAGGCACAGGCACAGGCTGTACTGCAACGTGTTAATGTGCCGGATGACATGTTATGTTGGGAGTCTGCCAGGGAAAAAAAGTTAGATTTTAATTCACAGGTTGGCCGTCAGCTGTCTAACTACACACTTTCCATGTCATTCATAGAAATCTGCACCCAGACCTGTGCGTGTCAAGCTCATGCGAGCCACATTGTTTGAGCCTAAAGCACTTAAAAACTACAGTTCCCAGCTCTTTGTGTGTCAATAACAGTCCATACACTTTGAGTGTGGACCGGTGTGCCTGAGGCCACAGATAAGGCAGAGGAAGTGAGAGAGGATTGAGATGTGTGTGAACAAATAGTTACATGTTCCCCTCTTTAATCATCTCACTGACTCATTTAGATAACAGCCCGTCTGTATTTTTGCTGAACTACAAACAGATTTAGAAGCGGTTCCTCTCGTGTCGTCGTCAGCAGACGAATCCACCAGGAAAGCAGTTGTCGCGTCTGACTTATTGCACCTCTTCCCTCCTCGTAGACTCGGCCTATTGCTCGGACAGATTGCCGTTCGTTGACAGATCATAGTGACGTGCCCGAGTGAATGTTGCTTTCTGTGCGAGAAAAGTTTGTAGAACAAACTAAAAACTAAACACGTCCACGCGATTGTGTTAATGATAACCAAAGAAAGCTGCAGTATCTTTTAATTTTATGACACACGGCGATAACGGCAAACTTGCAGGCTCGTTGCGTGTCACACTGGGCGAAGCGAGTCCGCTAAAGTCTCGTGTCAGCCTGTGTGATCTCAGTTTACGAGAAAATCAAGTCAAGTTTTGCGTTGGCCTTTTAACCAACCAGCAGCGTCATTGTGAAATTTGTCACTTCTACATCAGATGTTATTGGACGCGTCGAACAATCTCAGTTTGGACTGGCCTTTGAGCTCTGTGCTGCTACAGGTGGTTTCTCAGTGGATGTTATCAAAAGTCAATCATGAAACTGATTCTGTGTGTGTGTTTGTTTCTTCCAGGACAAGACATTTGGCTTGAAGAACAAGAAAGGGGCCAAGCAGCAGAAGTTCATCAAGAACGTCACCCAGCAAGTCAAATATGGACAACAAAGTGCCAGACAGGTTGGGAGGCTCGCCGTCTGTCCACAAACCAAAGTTCTCGTGTCTCTCTGCGTCGCTGTTTATCTCTAAACCGAGTCATTTTAAATGTCAGCTGTGAGAATGCCACATTTCCAAGCGTCGCCTGGCTGCGGCGGATATACTGCTCCATGTGCTCAAATGTGTGCAACGAATGAATCAACTTATTTAGAGTCTTTAAATATATCTACCATCCGTGTGTGTGTGTGTAGGTGGACGCAGATAAGACCAATAAGAAGACCGATAAGAAGAAAGAGCTGGATGAGCTGAACGAGCTGTTTAAACCTGTAGTCGCTGCCCAGAAAGTCAGCAAAGGTGAGTGACCAACTTGAACTTTTACACACCTTAAAAAAAAAAAAAAAAAAACACCAAACAAATATTTGCTGTTTGTTCATTAAATCTGACGGCACGCTATGAAAAATAACCGTCAGTTTCTCTCTGTTCTCTGTCCTGCAGGCGTCGACCCAAAGTCAGTGCTGTGCGCGTTCTTTAAGCAGGGTCAGTGCACTAAAGGGGACAAGTGCAAGTTCAGCCATGATCTGTCGATGGAGAGGAAGTGTGAGAAGAGAAGCGTCTACGTGGACGAACGAGACGAAGACCTGGAGAAAGGTCAGTGCGCACACAGACACTTGAACGTTTGATAGAATCATCTTTAAACGGCTCAAATATATCTGAGAATGTAAGCATACATTCTCGTGGCTCGGTCTCTCCTCTCTAATAATAATTTAAATGTAAAATAACTTGGGGTGCAGATTTATTGTAACACGTGAAAATGAATAGCCTCCCTGCTGCAAAAGCCAAACTACCCCTCGTTCGATGCAGATTCTCGGGGCAGGTACTAATGAAGTGTTTTTGCACCAATAAGCACAGCCCCGCTGTTAAACATATTGTATCGTATTGTATTGTGTCATAAATTAGTTTGATTAATGAACACCGGGCCTGCTGCGCTCTGTTTAGACACCATGGATAACTGGGACGAGAAGAAGCTGGAAGAGGTGGTCAACAAAAAGCACGGCGAGGCGGAGAAGAAGAAGGCCAAAACACAAATTGTAAGTCTGTTCTGATGACGAAGAACGAACAGTGAGTGAAGAATTGTTGTAACGGGCTGCTGAGGGTGACGTTGTTGGCAGATTTCCAGCCTCTTGGCAGCAGAGAAATTTAAGCCATGCGACAGATGTGTAGCAAAGAGGTGAAGGAGATGAGAGAGGAAGGCGGAGATCAGGGAGGATGGATGAAAGAGACCAAACCCAGCGGGCGACTGTGGACTAGGTTTGGCTGTAGGTCAGGTATTGGATTTGATGAACCGGTCCATAAATCTTTGATTTACAGATCTGGGTTGGGAGGAATTTGAGTCATCCGAGATCTCATGGCCGTTTGTCCCCGAAGACCTCCAACAACCCTCGAGACAGTCCTTTACACAGACAGTTCAGCCGGTAATATCACACGTTGCCGTCCCTCTCCCCTCTGTGTGACAATATCTACTCTGCTGTGTTGTCTGCAGGTGTGTAAGTACTTCCTGGACGCCATAGAGAACAATAAGTACGGCTGGTTCTGGGTGTGTCCAGGGGGGGGCGCAGACTGCATGTATCGGCACGCCCTCCCGCCTGGCTTGTACTGAAAAAAGACAAGAAGAAGGAGGAGAAGGAGGAGGAGATTTCGCTGGAGGAGCTGATAGAAAACGAGGTAAGGATGGATGGATGGATGGATGGATGGATGGATGGAGGCACGCGGAGTCCCGACATAGCGATTTGCAGTTAATGGAGTCGGGGAAACAAATGACTGCAATCCAATCTTCACTCCATAATACGGGCTTTGCACTTGCGCCCGGGTCTCATCAAGCACGGGTTGCTGCCATCATGGAAGTCCGGTGTTTAATTGAGTGTGCACAAATGATAAAGAAATGTATTTACCAAAAGAGACTGAAGGCTAATTGTTGGTACGGGTGCAGAATGATTAAATTCAAGTAGCAATTTATTGGGCCTCTGCTCTAATACGAGAGTTTAATCGTTTGTTCTTCAGTAAGAAAGTTAAAACACGAAGACTAACACAGCCGTGTGTTGAAATCTGATTTATCAGACATTAGTTAGTAATTATGAGTAAACTTTATTTCTAAAAAACATGTTACATGTCAGTCAAAAACGTGTAACGTCTCCCTCTGGAACAAAAAAGTCGAGGACCTCCATGATGGCTGCCAACAGTTTGTTTAAACACTCTGAGTGACAGTCTGTGGAAGCTGCGTTCACTGTCCACGTCCTGACGTCTGTCTGTCCCCCCGCAGCGTGCCGCTCTGGGTGTTGACGTGACTCGGATCACCCTGGAGACTTTCCTGGCTTGGAAGAAGAGGAAACGGCAGGAGAAGGTTGGAGCCCGTTCAGTCATTTCGTGTTTCAAAGTTTTTAAGTCCCTTCCATGACTAAGACATCGTCTCACCTTTGAATGAACAGGTGGACAAAGCGAGGGAGGAGATGGAGAAGAAGAAGGCGGACTTTAAGGCTGGAAAATCGCTAGTGGTAAGTCCGGCTCCAGCTGGTCTGTCGTGTCTTTATGGATTTCTGTGGTCACTGATGCTGCAGCAGACACTTCCAGGCTTTGAATCTAATCACCTGTGTTTGTAGGTGAGTGGACGTGAGGTGTTCGAGTTCCGCCCGGAGCTGGTCAACGACGACGACGACGAAGCCGACGACACTCAATATGTAAGCGACGACGAGGAGAGCAACATGACAGAGGTAAATATGAACCGGCCGACACTGACTGCTCTCTGCCTGCCGATCCTCCCGCTGTCATTTCATTTAGCTTCGTATTGATTTGTGCTCCACTGGTCCTTGAAGCGAAGCGTGTCCCAGCACAATAACTGCACTCAGCATTGTTTGGCGTCTAATGTAGTCAGTCAGTGTTTCCACGAGTTATTCTGGATGTGCTGCGAGGTCGTCGTTGTCAGGCAGGTCGTGAAATATTCATAAAACGTTTTATATGAAAGTACGAGGCCATTAAGTATTTAAACGGTCTGAACACATGTTCCTGTTGTAGTGCTAGAATAATTTAAATGAATCCCTCCAAAGTTAAAAATTTACCATGAAGATCCACATCCAGATTTTGGCTGCTGTCAGTTATTCAGAAGCGACGGCTTTGTGCAGTGTGCACGGTGTGTAACAGCCACATCTCGAGGATGAGACAGACGGCCACATTTGTCAGACATTAGAATTCAGAGTTAGCGTTGTGACAAAGTGTTGTGGACCTAAAGAGCCCGTCTTCTGTCTGCGAATGGTCTGTTTGCTGCTGAATTGCAGCCACTCGCTTTTTTTTTTCACACAGTTGAAGATTTGTCTGTTAAATCACCTGCAGCTGTTAATGGACGAGTTTAATGCAGCACTTAATTAAACAGTTTTGCTTTTTCTGCCATGTCGCTGCATGTCAAACTCAAAAGACTCTGAAATGCTCTGCGATGTTCCCTCCTTGCTCCTTGTCTCGTGTCACGCTCCCGTCCAAACCATGTTTACCATCTTTATTTCAGGTCAGCTCAACAGAGGTCCAGGACATAGACATATCCCGCTTTGTACCACAAGAGGTCGACAACACAGGCATCACCGTAGCGTCCACGGACCGTTTCACCTCCAGGAAACAGACTCAGTCGACGAACGCAGACAGCGGTAAGAAATAAAGTCACGCGACTTAAAAGAGAGACACATAATTACAGTACGAGTCATTTCGATGCACGGAGAATCTCACAAAAATCTTCTGTCGATCCACAGAGGAGCAGCTGAACGGAGCTTGTGGTGGCGCTGAGGCTAACGGGCTTTCGGGGGGAGAGGAGGGCGGAGGAGAGGAGGACGACGAAGAAGAAGAGGAGGTACCGGTGGACGAGAACCTGTTCACGGGAGAAGACCTGGAGGAGCTGGACGAGGAACTCAACACACTGGCGCTGGAGGACTGAGAGGGAGCCCCGTGAGAGGGAGGGAGAAGGGGAGCGTGAGGTGGAAGTTAGGACGGACTAAGTGACAAAGGGATGGACTGATGGATGCATGGAGCTAAACAACAAAGAGACCAGATGTTTGAATGATTTTAAAACTCAGAGACTCCAGTAATAAAGCCTGATTATATCATCACATCACTGCCCGTCTCTGCCCCCTCTGTTTTCTGTATCACCCTTCTCACATCCCAGCACGTCCTCGGCTTTTGTGTCCATTGGGTGTCCAGGTTTCCGCAGCAGTGTATGTTAGGGTTCATCAGGGCCAACTCCACATGAATGTGTCCGAATTAACACGAAAAGACGATCTGGCTGCTGCTGTTGTGCACTTTTCAGTCGCACAACATCGAATCTGAAATTAACTTTTGACAAATTCGACTCCAAGTGCTCCTCTACCTGATCAGTTCAATGCTGAATGTAGTGATTTGCAGTGTGTCATTGTAAAGGATTTAATATGAAAGCACTATACGTGTGAGATTCATGAAACAAACAACCTCATCAACGGATGTTTGGAAGCGCTGCTGCAAACTGAAGTTGGAAATGAACAGGAGCGATTCTGTTGTAAGAAACTGAATCTGTTCAGAGCTTCAGCCGCTCTCACCAAAACGAACGCTGTTCAGTTTGAGGTCTGCACTTTCATTCCTGAACACGTACACTTCGTTTAGCTCTCCGCGTTGAAAATCTCACGCAACTTTTTAAAGAAAAAGGTTCAAGACCAAGCTTCTAAAACGCGAGACCAGATTAGTGCTACTATAATTAAGCCCCAGCAGGGAAACCAAATGGTCTCATTGTCAGTCCAGTATTGTAAATAATGTTCTCATGAGTTGCCTCCTGGAGAAATAAAAGATTACTGTACATCCAGTGTGTGTCTCTTCTTGGATGAAGTCCCAGATTATACGGGCTCTCAGAAGTTGAGTGACCAGACACACGCCCTAAAAACTGCTGGAAGTTTGCTGCATCGGCTTGATTCTACTGCCCACAAGCAGCACAAAACACCAGACTGTGGAGCAGGTCGGCCTGTTCGGGGAGCAGCGCAGACGGCACGAAACCAACCAAGACGACCATTTGACTGTCTGACCTCGAGGCTTATCTACGGGAGTCCGTTTGTAGTCTTGATGAAACGGCATCATTTAAGGGCGTGAACCTGAGGTCTTCAGAGTGCCTGGAGGTCTGCGGCCTTGAGGAACTTTGCCCATTTGGTGCCACTGATGTTGAACTTCAGACATAATTTTTAATTATTTATACGGTAAAAAGAAAACATTTATATTTACTCAGGGAGGGTCGGCGACCGGCTGTCATTAATATTTGACCGAGTGCAGATTCAGACAAACTTCTTTCAGAGCTCACAGTCACTCTGCTTTCCAAGGAGAACCTAACTTCTTTCCAAACATGTTAATATACGGCCACACTTTGCCGTGATTTTTAGTTTTTATTACACCAGAGTGAGCGCATGAAACAAACGATGACACATTCAAAGTTTAATAGCATCCAGGACACCTGACAAACAATCATCGGGCAAAAGAAGAGGACGACACAGGCTGAATGGTGTGTTCAACTGATCTTTATTGAGACAAAATAAGAGTTGACAGTCTGAACCTTTGAGCTGAGCTCCACATGGATTACAGGTCATCTCATAAGGAAAGAAAGACGAGCAGATCTGAATGAACTAAAGTGAGAACCAACTTTACAAATCCTGTTTTATTTAAGCTTCTGAACAGACCCAAAGGAGAAAATGCTGCAAACCACCTGAACTACGACATAATCCACATAGTCTAACTTTCTTCAGCTGTCTCTTGATAAATCATGGAGCACTACTGCTGAACATTAGTTAGTCCAAGGCTGAAAATGATGAAAACAGGAGCATAAAAAAAAAAAAAAAGCAGACTACACACACTAACATCGCTGTTGCTCTTCACAGACTGGATACGATTAAGACTCCATTTTTGTACTGGATGCTATTGTGTGCTCAGTGAGTCACAGCAAGGTCACTGACCAGGGGTAAGGTCAGACAGGTGTCAAAGGTCGTGTCAGGGGTCGGGAGAAGGTCTTGATGTCGGTCGGTCGGGTCTTGTCAGGTCAGGTGTCATTGTGTCATGACAACAGTCGCCTAGGGAACAAGAAGCTGCAGTGTTATTCACAGGGGAGAGAACAAGAGCAACAACTGTCATCAGAAAACTTTTGTCACATTGTCAGACTGAGTTGTGCCTTCCTTAAATAGCAAAGACAGGTTCACAGTGTGCGGTGTGTGTGTGTGTGTGTGTGTGTGGAGGGCTGCAGGTGGGCAAGACAGAAGCACACAGAATTTTTAAAGGAAGTATTTTCTGCTCTGAAACTGTCAGAAAATGCGTCCAAACACTGTAAATGAAGCAGAATAACGCTGCTGTTCTTTCGAGGACGTCCTGCTAACAGCTTTTCTTTGCCTCTCAACAGACCCTGAAATCATCCAATCTTTAAAGACAGAGGGCTGGTATGCTCCGTGTGTGTGTCTGCACTGACACAGGGCATTACTCTGTATCGTGTGCGACATTTCTGGGGTCACTTAACACGTTTACCTGAAGCACATGACACTGCGACAGTGTTCATTTTAAGTTTAAAACATTTTACTGTGCAGTTAACCTTACTACCGCTCCCTGCAGCGGCAGCTCGGCACTTACCGGTCATTTCGGCCGCGCGGTCCTAGAAGTTCCGGGGGCGCTTGTGAGATTCCTCTCTGGGAGGATCGGCCAGCATCACCTTCATCTTCACCCCGTTGACGACGCGGCCGTGGAGCGCTGCCATGGCCTCGTCTGCGCACTGAGAGGGGGGGGGGGGGGGGGGGGGGGGGGGGGGGTTTATTGAGGTCTGATTTGACGCCGTTTGAAACGCAGAGAAACAAACGCCGCCCTCACCTGTTTGTCTGCATACTTCATGTATCCAACCTTCCTCCCAGGAACCAAATGGACTTCAATCAGGGAACCAAAGCGACTGTAGAGACAGAGGGAGACACCGGGGGAGAGATGCTGAATTACACAGCAGTAACGTGTTTTAATAGCATGTCATTAAGAGCATTTAGCTTGATGCTCTCATCAAGAGTCGTTTACACTGACTAAGCTTAAGATCAATTCAATTGAACCTCTGACCTCCTTACTAATGGTCCATTATTTCCGACACACGCACACATTATGTATTTTGTGGCCTTTGTATCATAATATATACTCAGCGTTCTAATTGAGGAAAATTACCAGAAAACATCCTCCAGCACGTCCGGGGGCAGCGGGGAGGGGCTGAACACGACGAACAAGCGCTCCTTCGACTTGCTGTCGGGCGGAGCGAGCTTCTTCAGAGGGGGCAGGTTGACGTCCGTCTGAATCCGGGACATCGGGGAGACGGCCGAGAAGCCCTGGTGGATACGGACAAACACACCCGGGATCAGTGACTCAGCAAAACCTTGTCGTTAGCCGCCTAAAACTAATCTGTCAAGTATTTTAGCAACCTTATGAACATATGTTCCCAGGTAAGGTGTTAAATCTGTAATTACCAACTTTTTAAAATTAATTGTTATATGTCAAACGTTATAGATGGCAGAGGAGGCCTGGAGGAATAATTATCCACAACAGTAATTAACCTTGAGTTGTTATTTACATATATAGAAGTTTTCTAAAGTTATGGTGACGATCATTTCGTCTCTAATGAGCCGGGGAATCTGACCTGACCCTGAATCAGTCACTGTACTACTCACGGGGGGTTTCATCACCTGGCTGGTAGAGGGTCCGTTCCACACCGCTGACATCATCTGGGTTGCGACGAACTGCATGGCCATCCGACCTACGGGACTACACACAAACACAAGCTGATCTCCGGTGCTTCACACCATCTCAGGAGGTCTGCTCCATCTTATGCACAAGCAGCTGCTTTGGTCTTCTGGCCAGGACTCGCTGGTTGTCCCTCGTGGCTCAGACACTTATGTTCTTCCCTCACCTGCTTTAGTGCTTAAATGTTCTGTTTTCTCCTGCGAAGCACTTTGTGACCTCGCTCTGTGAAAAGCTGCTGTACTAAACAAACTTTGTCATCATTACAGACAGAACCGCAGTGCTTTACGCGAGGTTGTCAAACGTTTACTGCTTGAGACTACGTACTTTGTTGTTTACTATATAAAGACTGACTGCTGCTCTTCATCAGGGCGCTCAGGAAAACAACCGCCCGGTCACTGTGGCCCACAGGGTGGTAATAGTCACATTCATCCATGAATATTTAACAACAAATAAAGACCAGGAAGACGTGCAGAGATGGTTAACGTTAATCAACAGTGGCATTTTGGTAAATTAATGGATACGTTTACTTCAAAGGGCATCTGTGTTCCATGCCTCCATAAACTGCGACCCTTCTGCACACAGCGTATACCGTTTTTAAGTACATACATTTGTGTGTGTGTGTGCGTACCTGCTGCGGTCCTCTCCGTCATCAACAAAATTTACTGCCAGTCTGTTGCCGGGCGGATATTCAAAGCCGTTTAGCTTTTCTTTGGCGTAAACCGCCGATCCAAGATTGCTATAGCGAATCAAAGCGTGACCTGAGGACACATGACACACAGGAAATAAAACGACAATGTTTGACCCATGTATCTTAATGTTATTAAAGTTAATGACAGAACAATCAGTGACGTCAACCGACAGAAAACTAATGAATGGCAATCGATCGATCCTTGAGTCATCATGAAGTGAAGACACGAGGATCTGCTTTAATCACAAACCTTTGCTCATTCCGTAAGCGTCTCTCTGCAGCTCGCAGTACTCCATGCCGGGAATGATGTCAAACAGAGCAAAGATCTGCTCCTGGGTGAGTGCGGCTCGCGTTGACATCATCAGGCAGCGCGTGAAGTCGCCCGATCGGTAGTCCATCACCGGGTAGTTTCCAGGGTCAGCTGCAGGGGGGGGGGGGGGGGGGGGGGGCAGAGGGTCAGCAACAGGACGCAAACAACTACAGTAAGAAAGATTTAGGATGTTAAACCACTCCGTACCCATTGGTACGGCATACTGGTTCATGGAGTCGACGCTGGGCACGTAATCGCTTCGGGCACCTCCCCCGGTGTATTCTTCTGTTGCTGCAGCTTTGGTGCGAGGTTCAGCCAGGATGGCCCTGTAAGCTAATAACACAACCATCGTCATGATCGTGGGAGTTCGGAGTGACCACAGCAGTTCACACACAAACTTTAACAGGCCCATGAATCCATGAATATTCTGTTAACTGTGCGTTATACAGTCAAAAATGAACAAGTTCAAGAATCTGACATGATCTTACTTTTGTCACAGTTCTCTATAGCGACGGCAGCTTGGGAGGGTTTGTAGTACCTCACGTAGCCGAGGCCTTTACTCTCCCCTGTGAACTTATTCTTGATGATCACACAATACTCGATATCACCATACTCCTGAAAGAGACAGAGGCAACAGCCGGGCATGAAAACATTTGTGTTCTTCGTGATTATGCATTACTTAATGCTTTTATTTTACATGTAGGGCAAAGATGGTAAAAACAAAAGAATAAGACAAACAATGAGCATATAAAAACACAAATAATGTGTGTAACAAAGCGAGACGTGGGTTTAGTTACTTTGAAAGTGTCTTTAAGGTCCTCCTCTGAGAACGTTTTGGGGATCATGACAAAGATCCTGGTCAGCTCCTCGTCCTCAACGTCTCTGTGTCTTGTTGAAGACCGTGACTGGGCAATGAACACCTGCAAAAAAACAAGCAGAAAAGTGGAAACGGTTACAAGTCCAGCCTCTTGAAATAGACATAAATTATGTATTTTAAAATATGACTCATTCCACATGTAAACACCTAAACATGAAGGACTTATCTGCTCGGTCAGTCAGTTTCCAACCTTCCTGAATGTGTCAGTTCATCTACGTTTTCAAAACAACTATTTTCTGCCTCTCAGCAGCATCCAGTCAAATGTATTTATCATATGCACGTTACAAAATATACTAAAATAGGATATTTACTGAAATATGGAATATGTTTGAATCTACTACAAAGCTGTGATAACTATATTTAAGTATTACTGTATACATGGTTATGAACATACTACATAAATGGGATGTTACACGGCTGACTGAATGAAGTGACAGTGTTTTTCAAAGTACTGAACAGAAGTACTTCGTAAAATATGCAGATAATGTTGATTTAGAGTTAGTTTTAATATAATTTAGATTTGGAAGAATGCAAAAGTATCAAATTTTTTAAAACAAGTACAAACCAACCATCTGTATTAACTAGACAGCACTGTGAAAGTGATGAATCTGTAGTTGAACACGTCTCCTCTCTCCTGAGTAACTGCCGTTAACGCCCCTAGTGTAGCCTGCTAGCATGCTACTACCCAGAGGTAACCACGCATTTTGAGGGTTCAACCTCTTTTTAACGTTACTTTCCGTTTATTATCAATTAAAGGAAAGGGCTCTTCCCGTTAACGTTACCTTGATGGGTTTAGTCCCTTCCATCAGCACTTTGCCGTGCATTTCCTCCATGGCCAAGCAGGCCTGTGAAGACTTGGCGAACTTCACATAACAGATGCCTTTGGACTCCTTTGTCTGTTTATCTTTGACGACCCAGACTCCCTGAATTTCCCCGAACACAGAGAAACTCTCTCGAAGCTCATCTTCGGTTATGGACCGACTTGTGACCGCGAAAAGTCTGCTGTTGGGAGGGTCGTCGAGGTTTTCGGGCACTTGTTTGGACTGGTATTCCTCCATCTTTGCTTCCTCCTAGACACAATGCAGCGCACTTTACCAGTTTGTGCCGCCTTCAAGTGCTGTTCGGAAATCCCTTCGCTCAGAACTTTTGTTTGTGAATCGCAAATAAAAAGCGGTAACACCGAAATCAAAAGACGTATGATAAAGCATGATATTCCCATTAACCGTGTGATTTAATCGTTACATAAAAACCCGAGTTGTTGTACGAGTCTCTGTTATCTTGTGGCAATTGTAGCACGTTGATTGTGTCAATTCCCACAGTTGTGAAGCTCTCGGTAGAGGTGGCGTTAGGTCAGCAAAGATGGCGCACGTTTAATGTTACTGCCACCTCCTGTACGGGAGGTGTTACTGCACTCATGTTTTCCAGGGAATTTTGATCAGATTTCACATTAATGGAGGAAGTGTACACATTTTACTTAACCTCTTTATCACTAAGCAATGAAATGACCTACCCAAAATAAATTGAGTATGTCTTCACAACTACAAGGGCTGTGTGTATAATCTTGGTCTCAACAGAAAGCTAGTGAGTAGAGTAATTTCACTTAGAACACTGAAGAAAATTTACATTTTTTATTTTCAATAGTAGCTGAGTTCATTTAGGAATTAGTAAAGTAATATATGATGAGTATCTGTATATGTATATATATATGAGATATATTACATCATTGTCCCATGTAACATCATGTAACATACAACATACGGGCCGTCAGCTGATGATATCTCGTCAGAGGCTTGTGACCTGTTTGTCAGGTTGGTGTGAGGGTGTTAGGAATGATCTATATGTGTGCCAAGATATGTCATGTATGTGTATGTGTGGTTATAGTAAGTGCTGAGTGACACTCTTGAGGACAGTTTGGATTATAATAGCTCTATTGTGACATGATTGTGACACATATATGATAATCATATACACTTGTGTTGAGCTATGTGAAGTTATTAAGGAAAATACTCTATAGCAGACAGAAATATTAGACAGGAGTATAAAGTAAAGGTTGATTGAACACTAAAGAGGACTTTGCCTTTGAGGTTTACAGTGTCCTTTTGGTCTGAGGACACTGTGGTCACCTTAGTTAGCCTGTTATCTGCCAGAGAGCTCAGGGTCATTGTGAAACTCGATACAGTGTGGGTCTTCAAATGTCTTCTTAACTGTGAAAGAATAGATTCATGAAAAAGATAATTTACCCACCCCAGGTAGCTTAAATATTATTTAAGAGCCAAGAAATGTGAAGATATGTTGAGTTTGTTCAGACACAAAATTTAAGAAATAAAATATAACTTCAAATTAAAGACTCTCTATAACTAAAAATGGAATTTGGCCATATTAACAGTAAAGAAACGCACATTTTAATAAACTTAAGTATTCCCATATAAGGTTACCCAAGCAGGTGCTTTTTGCTCCCTTAATGGAGGCTGGGAAATGCGACATCCGGGGGACCAGTACCAAACCACACTTTCAACTTCCTTCACTTGAATCCTTGTCTCATTTCCTACGAGACTAGCGACGAATCGGCGATATTATATTAAAACTGCGTGATTCAGCAGTGTGTATTTGAGCTCTAGCAAAAGTCGAAACTGTTTCCCAAATGCAATGTAAAGGCATAAAGTCGGCTACGGGAAGAGGTGTCATTTTAGAAATGGGACTCGGCCTCGGGGATGGACGTGACGTGACCACGTCACGATTCAGCAGCAGAGAAATCCGCGCGGCACGTGATCGGATCGTGACGTCAGAAGCCGGTGCCTCTATAGTGTAGTGACCTTCCTTTACGTCCGTCACTCACTAACCGCTCAACGGCCGAGAGAGGCAGCCTACGACCGGCATCGGAGTAACTTAAACCCCGCTTATTTTAACCAGAAGGTAGGCTTTTTACATTTATCATGGAGTATTTATAACAGAGGGAGACATTGAGCGTGGTTTTCCTCGGAAAATATGCTGAATTAAATACGGGAAATGCCGGGTAGCGGAGCTGTCATAACGGCCGCTAACCGTTAGCTCCGTCTTTGGTGAATAGCTTCGTTTGCTCTCTTTGCGTGGACTAAAACCGGCCAAGGAGCAACTACATGTACTGGACCGGACTGGAGAGACATATTCTTGAATTCACTGGGTGTTACCAGATAATATTGCATGACTGAGTGAGATTTCCAGACGCCGACATTGAAGCATCCTTGACAAAGCCTCGGCTGTGGGGTGGGTGATACATCCCCGGCTAACCTTACTTACTAACCTTACTTACTTAGCAGGCTTAGCCCGACCAAGCCGGCGCTATAACCTCATTGTCAAACATGTCGATGTGTAGGTGGACCTCGAAACGAGCTGTCTGTACTATATGCCCTTGAGAAGGATGTGAAACAGTCAGCAGCGCGCCATGTTGGCCCGAGGCTTGACTATACTTTAGGGTGGCTTATTCTTCTGCTGGTACAATGTACAAGGTCCTGCATGCTGGTGTGATATAGAGTGAGGTACACGTCATGCTGCTGCGGTCATTTTCATCATTCAGTCAGCTAATAATCCGATAAGAAGTCATTACATTGTATATCTCTCTTATCTCAAACAGACATGACTGAAATATGTAATGATATCCAAGCCCCTGTATAAGTAATAGATTACATTTGTCAGGTTGACGCCGGCTGCAGCAGGTCACGTCAGGACAGCCGGTGACATTAAACACTCACGTTAAGGCACGTAGCAGCACACTGAAGTACTTTTATAATGGCAGCGGTTATTAACGCCTTACAGAGGTTAACACGCGTGTATCTAAGCACATTAATGTTGGCTCGTTATATTAAAGCGACACTCAACGTGGCGGGATTTACTCGGCAAGCCTTGCTGCTTTTCCTGTAAAGTAACCCGAGCTGTGGCAGGCTGTGCTGTGCTGCTCGAAAGCTAAGGCTAACGTGTTGTACGTGTGTGTGTGTTTTAGAGCTGTTTCTTTCTCCTGTGGGATTTCCTTGAAATGACCTCGGCAGTGTGCCAGCACACCGGGTGAAACTCGTGACTTTCTCTGAATGTAGAGTAAAGACGGCTAAAGCTACAGGTGCAGGTGCAGGGAAAAGTAGTAACCTCAAGTGACCTTCACAAGATGGCGCCAGACAGAGCAGAGTTCACAGCCAGGACTGAAGTCTATGAATAGAAAACTTCCCACAGATGTTATCGTTTTAAAGCAGCATTTAACTTTCTGTCTAACCTTCACTTTCATGTTCCTCCAGCTCACTATGGGAGACATCGCCAAGGGAAAGAAGGCTTTCGTCCAGAAGTGTGCTCAGTGCCACACAGTAGAGAACGGTGGAAAGCACAAGGTGGGACCCAACCTCTGGGGTCTGTTCGGACGCAAGACCGGGCAGGCTGAGGGCTTCTCGTACACAGACGCCAACAAGAGTAAAAGGTCAGTTCAGCGGTGCTTAAATGAGGCTTTGAATGACACCATCTTGGATACAGAGCAAGCAAAGAAAGGGGTAGCAGCGATATTTTAACCATATGATCTGAGTTATTAACGGTTTGATTCTCCAATCATTTAATCACTTGAGGCTTTAAAAGTTTGCCTGTTGGTTGAATTTTGGCCTTGACTGAATCAGTTCTGCTCATCACTGCTCGCCTGTCTTTTCCCAGGTATTGTGTGGAATGAGGACACCTTGATGGAGTACCTGGAGAACCCCAAGAAGTACATTCCTGGAACCAAAATGATCTTCGCTGGCATCAAGAAGAAGGGAGAGCGCGCTGACGTCATTGCATACCTTAAATCTGCAACATCATGAAGTAGTCATAAAAATAATAATATTTAATGTCATTTTATTGTATTTTTTTTGTTTATTTTAAGGCTTGCACATGCTAATTCTGGTTTTATGTTTGGTCATTTGTGCATAAGGTTAGTTTAGGTTGTCAGGGTTAGAAGTGGCACATCCTGTGAGTTTACAGCGAAGTGTCACTTCCTCTTCAATGCCAGGATGTGAGCAATCGTTCAAGTGGCTAAACATAAAACTGAAGTATGTTGGCTTTTTTTTTTTTTTGCCAGTTCAATCGGTACTAATAAGAAAAGAAATCATTATTTAAACTGTCTAATGATAGGCTGCTTGACCTGTCACTAATTCTATTTTCTGTGGCAACACTTGTCCGGTACTGTCTGCTAGCAGAGCCATCCGTCACCTTCCTTATTTTTAAAACTGTAATTTAAAAGAAGTAATCTACTGTCGGGTTTGAATGAGAATTGGTGGACTTCCACACACAAAATATTTTGTCCTCCACGGACAGAATCTGTTGTTGCATTGTACGACTTTTAACAGAGCTCGATCTGTTACAGAAGCAGCCCCTCTGAA
The DNA here is from genome assembly GCA_014281875.1 of Nibea albiflora. Classification (NCBI taxonomy): domain Eukaryota; kingdom Metazoa; phylum Chordata; class Actinopteri; family Sciaenidae; genus Nibea; species Nibea albiflora. Next base: position 5,864,960 of record CM024797.1, read on the forward strand.
CTCCTGTTTTTACCTCCTGCCTGTCATTCGACTCTGTACGAGTGTTTTTACACATTGTGCTTAGGGTGATGCGCTATTATCTGCCTCTTTACAACTAAGGACTGTGGCGTACCAGTATTTATTAATGCCTTCAAACCTACCACCATGCTGAGATCCCTACAGTGTGAACTCAGCTGGCACACAATCACAATGCCTGACGATGTTGTAGAGCTACTGTATTTGTAGAAAACAAATCTATCAAGGACAACATCCGGTAGCAAAGGAATATTTTGTTATTTACCTGGTTTCACAGGCCTGAAAGTTTTAAATCGTTTTAACTTATTTTACTGTAATCTGACAGACTGCATCTAAAACGTTTCGATGGGGCTGCTTGCTCTTGGTGTACACAGCAATAACTGTATGCACATGAACAATATTATAATGTGGTAGCTATGTTGTGTAGTTGTGGACAGGAATGATGGGTGAAGGATCAATTAAAAGAAAACGTCCAGAAATGTAACACGACTGCTTGTCTCTTCATTTCACACTTCATAATCTGATATTACAAGTTCTCTTTACTCAATTAACTCAATACTTTATACATGTTCACAAACAGTTAAATGTAATGAATCATTAAATTATTTTCTTCAGTGAAGACCAAACCAATTCTACAATCATCTGTAATGAAGAGCTAAATATTAAATATTTCTAAAAGTTAATTTTAAGGTCTTAAAATTAAGTAATTAAATGAATTATGTACAAGAAGACTTTAAGTGTCTTCTCTTTTGATTAATCCAGAGTATATTAAACTTAAGACTGTCCTGATTCTGGTATTTAAATCTGAGCCTCTATTTACACATGATAAGAGCTCAAAGCTTTAATAGTTTCCTGTTTTAGAAGCTCAGAGCAGCAGATTAGATCTGATCTACATCTCACAGAAACATTTTCCGCCTCTTTGTCCTGACAAATCATCACCTCTGACTGAGTTGGACTTAAGTCACACTCGTAGAGCCACACCTGGTTGTATCCTGCGTGTGTTATATAATCCTCCACATGGAGTCTTTCTAGGAACTGAAGTCAGCTGAGGGCAACTCAAGCACTGCATCCTGTCACGTTTGCCTTCCCTGGATCAAAGCTCAGTGGACAGCAGATACATGACTGGATCTGTCTTGAAACAATCTGCCTGGTTACAGGAGACTGTGTACAGTTAGGCTGTAAAGTTAATTAGTACAAATTATATGTGGATGAAGGCAAACAGCTGATAAGGATTAATTATAAATAAATACACCTGCAGAGTGCATTTTATTATAGCTCAGTAGCTCTGCTGATCATGTTTTGAATGTTTAATTGTCTTAACATGAAGAATGTAAAGAAACAGAGCTCTTTAAAGGACAGATCATGAGTAACTCCCTGGTGGTTAAAGTGGAGGATACAAATTAAAAGGCATTTTGTAACACTGGCACCTTTGTAAAGAAAAAGAAAGGAAGCCAGCTCTCATTACAGGCAGGAATCTGACCTAGAAGCAGTTTAAGAGGGTGGCAACAGGCACAAATAAAGGTAGTGATGGCAGAAACTTGCAGTAGAGAAGCTGGACAATAGGTGAATCACAGGCAGGTGAGGTTTATTACATCAGAGTTGCATCATCTTTACCTGTCTTTATTCATCTTTGCTCTCATTGTTCTTACCTGTTGGGCGCATTCCTGTGTGCACACACTTGTAAGGAGACACCTGCAAGAGCAACAAGACAACAAATCAATGCAATGACTCAAGCTAGCTGCTGTCATAAGAAAATGTCAATATAACCAGTGATGGCATTAACGAAAACACGTGCACTTTGCACAAAGGTGAAGTTAACTTTGGAGGAAGAAGCCCTAAAAGAATTTGACAGTTTCCTTGGAGACAAAGTGGGCCATAAGAATAAGGGACAACGAAGAGTTTTATGTGGGTAATTAAAATGAACGAGGAGGGTGGAGATGTCCTCAGACCAAAGATCAGGTTTTCAGCCTTGTCCCTTGCATACACGAGATTTCTTCTGATTCTCTGTATCTTTTAATGAAATTATGAACTGAACATTACAACAATAATAAAGCAATAAAAAGTTGTAACATTTGATAAGCTGTTTCATGCTATTTTCAATTGATTATGGGGCTTCCAGCATCATCACATCTTGTTTATATTTACAGGTTTGTAATATGACAGAATCAGAAATGACAACGTCAGTTCTATATTTAAATAGCACTTACTTTATTATTGTGTTTGTAATTTATGGTGACACACACACACACACAGTCAGCTGCAAACGAGGAGCTCCCTTTTGAGATATAAATACAGCTGACATATGACCCATATGCAGGATTATGGATGACAAACAGGTGTGTATATGTGTGTGTGTGTGCGTAGGAGACAGAAGCTCACATGCCTGCTAACTCGGCTGGCAAAGAGGGTTAGCCCTTTTACCTCGGCATACACTTGAGGTCACAATATTATTGTCAGCAGAGTAGAAGTGTGTATTAGCAGCACTGTAACAGGAAAGGACAGTGCTGCTTCGGCCTAGTCTAACATTAAATCAGCTAAAATATATTCTTTGTCTATATTCTTTTTCTCTCACATCAAAGAAAACAGCACAAGTTCTGCGTTTTTTTCTTATTAAACAAAATGAAAATATAATGTTGACCTTGTTTGGAGGTATATTGATACATAATGATTATGGCTGTACTTCTGTTGTTTCATCAATGACTCGTTTGTGGAACAATACAACACCAGAGCTAGAACAATATCAGGTTTGTCATATGCGCTCTGTTATATTCTGGGCCACAAGATGGCATACTCGTTCAGTGTTTGTCAGTGACAGCAGCACATGATACTATTTTACATTCACATTCACTGTGATGCATTTATCTAACATTCTTTATTCAAACTAGTGGCGCTTACAGCAGCATACAGACTCAAACCACACTGTGATCCAGGCAGCAGCAGCTCCCTGTGGTGGACCTGGCAGCCTTACATAACCTGCTGCTGCTACCAACCTCGACCCTGACACAGTCTGGGGGATTCTGCCCCTCCCATTACATCTCAACACACCAAACATTAGACAAAAACCTTAAAATACACTTACACTGTTATATACTAGAGTTAGAGTGTATGTTCTACCTGTGCTGAACACTACCAAAGAATCTATTAAACTCCCAAGAAGTGAGTAAGGTGCACTCCCCCCCTGCACCAATCAGCTCATGGTATGGTCCGGAACCTTTAAATACTGCTCACTTAACCAGGGGGACCCTTTTTGCCCGAACACAACAGGTGAGTGACTAGCACATATACACATTTTAACAAATGCATGAAGCTAGTTACAAAACTAACTGAATATTTCTGTTGCAGGCCTGATCTCTGTTCATTTCCTGCTGAGGACAACACAGAACCTGCACACACATTAATACAATATACACAGTTTAAATAGAACATTCACCATGATAAGAGCTGTCACTTCTCTAAATGTTAAGGAAAGGTACTCCAGTTCTTGTGAACCATTCTTTAGAGGTAGATGTAGTCATGGCTGTGCCTCAGTGTTTGTTCCCGTCTGTCTGTGGTTGTTGTGTGTCCTCACTCTGGTGCTGCTCTCTCTACACACCGGACCCTCGGTCTGTAATCGGCACACCTGTCTGCTGCCATCTAATCACCTATCCTGCCTACAGGAGCACTACAGAAACTGCCAGTCCTCTGGATCATGTCTCTCCTTACAGTTAGTCTGTACTTCACCTTTGCATTGTTAGTGTGCCTGCCTGCACGTCTGAAACTTAAACCTGTTTACTGTCTCAGGATTGCCTGCTTGCTCATCCCACAAGAACAGCTGACAGACACCGTTCACCTGATAAAACACCAACGTATCAATGACTTTAAATCTGTTTTATGGTAGCAAAGTTACATAATGGTGCTCTAAAACAGTGGAAAGTTTAAATATTTACTTGCGTTGATCTCCCCTGGTGCTGAGCCCACAGCCCAGAATGCCCGGATAACAGACTGAGCTAACGTTAGCTACAGTTTGCAGTAGTTTATTAGTTAGTTGGTGTTGTGTGACTTAGCGCCATAAAGTGTAAAGGAGGGGAGTTCCTATATTGCCTCATGTTTGATGGAAAACTGATTGGAGTGCATGCTTGGCCATGCATTACCCTGTTTCAGGTGTCGTCACCATGTGGCGGTGAATCTCTGACAGCAGCTCTTAAAATTTTACAGTTGCTATTGAAAGAAATCGGTTGAAAGTTTCTATTATCTCTGAATTTTCTAACTTTTGACGTGGTTTATTTTCTTAGTCACTTTGTGTACCATGAGCTGCAACAAGTAAACGTCACCATGAGGAATCCATGAGGTAAATAAATTCTGCACATTTTACAGCAGATGCAGGAGTTTCAGACAGCAGCCGTATTGTTCCTGTTATTGAATATTGTGTTTTACAGCTCTGTTGAGTAATATATCTGGAGTAAACACACAAACCAACAGTTGTTCCCAGTTGGTCTGTTCTAATGATCTTCTGCAGGTATCAGTTTCCATTTCAGTCCACAGTGTTAACTTTTGAAAACACATTATGGATGTAATGATGCCCCAGGAGGTTGTATTATATTATATAACTGACGTGTTCATGACTTCATTTTCTTTTTTCCTTTTAGAGGAGAGACAGACTTCATCTGCTCCTCAGGTAAGATGTTCAGTCATAATTTCAAAATAAAATGTTTTATGTTCTGTTATAAAACTTCAGACTGTAAAATAGTGTCAAACTAAAAACTGAGCTACTTGAGGCTGGACTGAGGCTGTAGAGTGTTAAATATGTCTCAGATTATGATTAAGATAAATTGAGATCGATTTATAAGGTAGTAATCACAAAAAAGAATTCCTCTCGAAGTTCTTCAGATTTAAAAAAATAAAAAAAATACATGAATGAAGATTAACAGAAAAAAAAACACAACGTCCCACAGTCCTTTGCGGCGGTGCGTCCTCTCCAGCGGTGCCGGGGTGTTTCCTCTCCGTGCGTCATGGTTACCTCCTGAGCTCGAGCTGCTACAAGCGCGTGATAATTTACCACAATAAGAGCGGAAGTGTAGAGATTTGACCTTCAAAATAAAGTCTGGAATTTGACAGCTCATGTGTAGTGCTTAAACTAGTTAAAACCATCACACACCAGTCAGCCATAACATTAGGACCGAGTGCAGGTCCCCCCTTTTGCAACCAAAACAGCCCTGACCTGTCTAGGTATCCTCTACTAGACCTCTGAAGGTGTGCTGCAGTATCTGGCAGATGTTAACAGCAGGTCCTTTTAGTTCTGTAAGTTGTGAGGTTGGGCCTCTGTGGATCAGACCAGGCCGTCTTCTCTCATTGTTCCCTCTTTGGTAGTGGACGGGGGTCAGCATGGGCACCCTGACGGGTCTGCAGCTATACGCAACCTCATACACAACAAACTACAATGCACTGTGATGTGGTGTGTTCTGGCACATTTCTATCAGAACCAGCATTAATCTTTTTCAGCAGTTTGAGCTACAGTAGCTCGTCTGTTGGATCGGGCCACACGGGCCAGCTCCCCGTCAACGTGCTGTCATGTTGAAGGACAGTTTGAAAGTAAGGCTAACTGTAGTCTATATTACATAGAAATGTTTCAATTATTATAAACAGAAATACAATATAAAAACATATTATTCTGCTTCATAATGTATTAAAGTGAAAGTATCAACAAAACGCACTCAATTCAAAAAAGTGTCTGGAGTCTCCTGACTCGTTTCTGAGCTGCAGGCCCGTCCAGTGTCAGCACAACACATCCTCCTCCTTCAAAGGGCTTTTATTTTGTAGGTTCCATACCGGAAACGCTGTCTAATGATTTGCTCAGTGTTGCCTTGATGCTTCTGCTTGTCAGTCCGAAAACGAGCGAGAAAACATCACTGTGATGAGGCTCGGCGGTCAGGGAGGGTCACCATCAAGCGTCTGAAGTCAGCTTTACTCTTCACCTGTCTGTCTGCTCACCTGTCTGTCAGAGGGTGGAGGGTCTCCGCTGCAGCGGGAGGATGCTCCCCTCCTGCCGGGAATCAGGACTTTCCTCTCCCGTCATCCGGCCGGGATGCTGCGGACTGAAGCCGGGGCTTCTCTCCTCCACTGCCCGCTGAAGTTGGCTCATCTGCGGGGATTAAACACTTGATTTTGTCGCTCCCTCTCTCACACACTCTCTCTCCGTCTTTCTCTTCGGCTCTCCCTGGAACTGCAGTTCACAGAGGAAATAATCCCTTTATTATTTATTGTTTCTAATTTTTGATATTGTGGATTATTATACACCCTGCCCTCCTGGCTGTGGCGGATTGTACTCCGTTACTACAGATTTGTGAATGGGGGGTTGAGAGCCTCCAGTGGCTCCGTCTCCACCTCCCGCGCTGTGCGTTTTCATTCCGCGGAGGGATGATGTGAGCGCACAGGATACAGGAGGAAAGGCACCCGTGCTGTAGTAACCATGGCTGGTACCGAGGTCGAGGATTAGTGTGAGAGGGGGGGGGGGATTATATTTTCCAGGATCAGGATCCATCCATCAGTTTGTGTTGCTGTTTTTTGTCTCTTTGGTTGAGAACTTTCCAGACGCCTTTCTGTTTATTTCATTTTTATATAAAGTAATAATCAGCAGCTGGAGGAGATATTCCAGGCTGAGGCATAAATTATGAATAAAGAAAGTTAATTTCATGTCTTACTTGTAGCTATAAAATACAACAAGGCTATGAAGGGATTATTTAGAGAACAATAAAACAATATTTATGTCCATTATAGAAGATTATATTCCAACCACAAGAGGTCAAGAAGTCAGTAGGAAGGCTCAGACATCTATCTGCAGGTAATGATGATGGCAGATCACATGGAAACCTGCTGAGGGGAGAATCGGGTCAAAAAGTCATTTTTTAGTTCAAACAGATGACATAAAATAACTGCATGGATTCAGATTATTATGAACTGATTGTCTGGCTGCAGAAACAGTATCAGATTTAAGGTCCGATACTGATAGAAAAGTCGATTATTCAGAACCATGTCCACTTTTGTAACGTCTTTAACTCTGTGCTTCCTCAAAAGAGAATAACCAACATTAACCTTTAGAAACAAAATGATATGAACTCACCGTTATCGCGATATTTTCGGTTCAGTCGATAAATATCAGTAAGCCGATAATAAATCACTTCTGTGCTGGAGGCTCTTGAACCAGAAGAAGAATCAGGACTGAAGCACCGGACACGGTGTCCCACCCCCCTCCTCCTCCCTCAGATGAATGAACATGTCGGACCGGAGCGCCCCGGGCTGCCGGCTCAGACTGGACTGGGTCTACGGGTACCGGGGCCACCAGTGCCGGAATAACCTGTACTACACCGCCGGGAAGGAGGTGGTGTACTTTGTGGCCGGGGTCGGCGTTGTTTACAACACCAGAGAGCACAGCCAGAGGTTTTACCTGGGACACAATGACGACATCATCAGGTAAGACTGCTGCAACACCTGGAAGAGTCAGTTCATGTGAAAGCATGAAAGCAACATTGCATAGAAAGCTGTAATATTTGTGATTTAGTGCCTCAGGGTTCAGAGTGTAATACCACTGTGGTAAATATGGACGGCTGTATGTGTGTATCTGTTCTGATTTTATTACTTATGATCAAAAACTAGCGAGTTGACAACTCTGCCAAGTCCAAACATCAAGCAAGTGCAACAACACAAGACATAGCAGCCAGCTAATATTACTTACAAGTCCAAAAGCAAGTAATAAGAAGTGATATGTATTTCAGCCTTTTAGTTCATGAAGCTCTCGCCAATGACTAAAAGTCAGTCCAACATTTACTCGTCTTCCTTGCTTTCCTCTTCTCTTTTCCTTCCTTCCTTCTCTGTTAGCATTATGTCCATAGAGGTTGCTGAGCCTGGTTATATTACTTTGCCCAGCTCTGGTTCTAGCACAACACTTGCTCTACTCCCCATCTGCGTACGCCTGCACCCTAGGCCAGAAAAACCTCTTCTTCCCGGGGGTCCAAACCGCTGAGTGAGCCCGGCTAACAAACTCAGCTAACATTAGCTAACAGCAGCTACAGTTCATCAGTAAATCACAGAGAGTTGAGGCAGAGCAGGCGGTGGACGTCAGAGGGAAAACCAGAAAACATTTTCTCCGTAAATTATGATCCAATTTCACCAAAATCAGTAAAATAGTTGTGATGTGTGACTTAGTGCCGTAAAGCATTATGGACTTCTCGTGGGTGATGACCTGATTACAAGTCAGTCTAGCATCAACATGATTTACAATCTCATCCCATGTTGTTTTGGAACGTGTTTCAGGGAAGTGCAGAAAGTTTTACTTTCCTACTCTGATAATCATTAGATCTAGTCTTTGGGCGACTCTTAGTCATTTTGTCTCTGTTTCATTTGGGTTGAGATGTTCTTTAGAAGCCCTGGTGGGGTTTGATCTCTCCCACACAGTTTGGTTCATCCTCGAGTTTGACAGAACCTGAAAACCTAAAAACAGGCCTATACAGTTTCAGCTTTGGATGATGATTTCCTTTTTTTTTAAGGGTCTGATGTCACTGTAATGTCAGTAAGTGGATGTATATAATGATGATGTTTATATGTACGTTTGACTTGCAGTTCACCCATCAGCGGTGCAGAAATGTTCAGCTGGCGGCTCTGAAGTTGCCCAATGAGCCTCAGGGAGATACAACATGTAAAACACTCACATTAGTGAGTCTTCTTCAGTATGTAAATATGTCACATTACATTACATGAACTGGGAGAAGGGCATCATTTGTTTTACAGCAGGCGTGACGCACGTTTCACTGGAAACATGAAAAACGATCATTATATTTTCCATAAAAGGGGTCGCTTGTGGTCCTTTTAAATGAGTTAGGGCAGACATAGTGTGACGTTGTTGTAGCCTCCTGTGTGTGGCTTACTGTATACACTTAATAAGGAAACAAATGAAACAATATTATACGAGACTCTCAGTGATTTTTAGTTTTTTAGCTGTAGCTGCTGTTAGCTAATGTTAGTCAGTTTGTTAGCCAGGCTAGAGGAGGTTTTCAGCCCCCCTGCACACGGGAATGCTGACGAGGAGCAGAACCGAAGCCGGGCAACCGGGCAATGTAATCAGGCTCAGCAGCTTCTACGGACTTAATGACAGAAGAGAAGAGATAGAAGAGAAAGCTAAGAAGAGAAAAGAGAGAGTGACAGAGAAACTGGAGCCGCTAAATCGCAAAAAAATAAGAGTTTCTATGTAGTTGTGGCTTCAAAGAAAGTTTGTTTTTGCTCAGTTAGAATGTCACCATGGAAATGGTTGAGTAATATCTCTAATATCTCTTTGTGGGCCTCGTTTTTGTGTTTTCTACTCACAATCCTGATATTTGTTGCGTGACTTGAAGCATAAACACGGAGGTTAAATAGGATAAACACAGAATGTATTTCTTAATTTAACTGATGACACACGCCACGGTCTGTGTAGAATAACATCATAACTGCTGAATAATACTAAGATGTTTCTAAATCTAATAAAGCAGACAACCTGGGGAGCTGAAATGAACTCCTAACGAGCTGCACAACAGTGATCTCGTTAGTAGAGCCAGATGCATGACATTCATCACCCGAACAAAATCAACTGAGCAGCAAAGTTCACATAAACTCATCAGAATATTTCATTACCCAGACATTATTATGTGCAAATCTCTGCAGTAGCTCACACCACAGTGATTTAATTCTAGCGTTTACGAGTTTTCTGTAAATATGTTGTCACAAAATTGGAAAATATTACAAACAGAGAGCAACTGCATGTGAAAAACAGCCGCACGATCCATGAAAACACCTTTTAAAACCCAGAGCACAGTTTGTGGATCTGCAGGAACTAATTAAGCACTTGTTCAGAATGTGTCAAACCGGTTCACAAACACCCAAAACCTTTAATCCGGGATTATCTGACAGTTATATAATCCAGGGTCTGTTTCCCGGTCAGGACTGTGAAAGCACTGTTTAACCCACATTATCCATGCGTCTCATCTCTTTTAGCCTTGTTTTAGCTCCTAGTTTTGGTTTTGTGGTGCATTTCCTGTCTAGCTGCTGGACATAGTGAAGTATTTAGCAGCTAGAGAGACATACGTTTCCCTCGGGAGTTAGTAGAGACCAAACACAGCCATCGAGCCAAAAAAGACATCTGTTACAACACTGTCACCTGTCAATCAAAGTGATCACACTGTTAATTCTGCATAACTTTAGCCGTAATACAATTTGAACAGGTGACTTCTATAAAAATTCACCCTCGGTACAGTTGTCATGAACAGGGATTGTTTCTGCTGTGAAGTTGGACATTTTATGGAGACTGGCTCACTTCGGCAGCATTTCTGGATACAGAGAGAATTTCTCCAAATGATTGAATCACATTTAGAAATCATGATTTTCAAATGAAATCCGAGTTTAGGACAGCAGAAGAGAAGAGAGGGATTTTCTCTGTTGATGAGAGCAATTTAGAGCGAGTGGAGGAGGAAGATGATTCAGTGAGGTCGCTCATTCATCCCAACACACACACACACACAACACACACACACACACACACACACACACACACACACACCTGATGTATTCACCAACACTAAACAGCCTATGAGTCATCGGAGCAGCAGGCATGTTTGGACAGTTTATACAGCAGCCCAATCAGTTGCAGCCTGCAGTAATGTGTGTGTGTGTGTGTGTGTGTGTGTGTGTCTGTGTGAGACGCTAATTGAAAAGCTGGATGCTGCTTCACTCCGGCCGTGTTCTCGGATCGCAGTCTTAGATTTGTTTGTGCCAAATTATCCCTCATAGCTGACTGCAGCTGTATGAGCGGGGTGCTACTAGTCAATATGTTGTATGTATCGGAAACGCGGCATGCACGGTTGCTCACCTCATCTGACTGTGACCGCCGAGGCATAGCGTCAAGTCATGTAGAGATTTTGGGCCCCGATACGATCACCTTTATGCCTTGAACGACTATCTCGGATGGAAAGCAGCAGTTTATCAGACGTCCTCGGTGTTCTAGCAGGATGGTGGGGATGTAAAAGGTCACAGAGATATGCTGGATCAGCCTATTCAAAGCTTTAAAGCAATGCTGCATAGAAATTGGTATCTTTGCAATTTAGCGTCCCCAGTTTCAGAGAGCAATACTGCTGTCATAAATATAGAAGAAGCACAGCTCGGCGTCTGTCTTTCAGACTTTTTATTTCACAAAGCTCTCGCCAACGACTAAAAGTCAGTCCCGGATTTACTGTTCTCGCCCAGTCACTCCCTCATTTCCCCCTTTTTCACCTCAGTTTTTATGTCCATAGTTTAGAAAACATTTCCTACATAAAATATGATCCATCTTCACCAAAATCAGTGAAATAGATGGTGGGTGATCGTACCCGGAACCTAAAGCTACATAGTGTGAGAACAGACACATGAATGGCACCATTCACCTGATTAAAAGTCACTGTAGCATTAACATAATTTAAATTTAAAAACATTAAGTAAACTGTTGTCTGACTGAGACATGGTGTGTTGCACTAATCCGGACATAAATAAAGAAAGGCGTGTAAAATTGAGGGTTTCTGCACAAAAAGATTTTTTATGTTTTGTGATTATTTGCCCTGAAATGCTACAAAAAGCTCCTGTAGGTTTGAATAGTGGCACTTGCCCCTCTGCACATCCAAAGAGGAACATGTTCATTGAGGAGCTTTAGAGGCGTTTGTAGAAGCATGGAAGCCATCCCTTGTGACGCGTTTTCAGTAATAAAGACATGCAGACTGCACGGAGCGAGCAGTATCTGGGTTAGTGCTGGCTGCAGGAAATGTCACTGTCACCGGTCCAGCCTGATGCATTGGCCTTTTCATCACTACTGGCACCACAGCTGGTGCCGTTACAGTGGAAATCTGCCAACACACCATTACTCCAAATGGATGGAGAGGAGTTCTGGTCTCAGTTTAGACTAGAAAGTATCAACCAGGGCCTCCCACATCTGTCACAAAAAGACACAAAGTGATCTCGATTTCATATATCTGAGTCTATTTTTGTGTCTTTGTTGGCTTATGATGTCTCTGTGATTTACAGTTTCCTGATGGACAGTAAACTGCTACGCACTGCAGCCGCTGTTAGCTAATGTTGGCTCAGTTTGTTAGCAGGGCTGCCTGGACTGTGTGCTCAGAGCACTGGGAGAGTGTTAATGTTTGTACCACAGGTATTTTGGAAGAGGAGGATTTCAGGCCCAGGGGACAGGCAAATGCTGGTGGAGAGGGAAGCCGGTGTCGTGCCAGAACCGGAGCTAAGCACTCTGAAACTGGGCACCTGAATTGCAGAAATACCAATTCCTACACAACGTTGCTTTAACTTCCATTTGTCCACTTCATCTCTCCTTTATAACTAATGTGTGAAGAGCTGAAATCAAAAGGCAACAAGGAGCTTGTTTGATGAAAGCCGCAGCAGGTTTTAATGATTTTTTATTATATGTGAATCGTCAGTCTTGCCTTCAGGGTTGAACTTTGTGTCTGCTGCACTGCGGCTGCTCCTCCGCCTCCACCTCCACCTCCCACAAACTTTAGCTGATGTGGAAAAATCTGCAGATGACAGAGGTAGTAATTACATTTGCATTTTAGTCACTTAGCCAGCGCTGTGATCCGGGCTGACTTACAGTGAGAGTGACAGGAGAATAAAATCACATCATTTTCCAGATCAGCAAATCTTCTATAAGCAACAAGCAGCGAGGAGGTCAGAGGCCACAGCACTACCGAGAGTTAAAGCTTTCAATCGCCTTCATGTTTTCTTTGTGTGTAATTCAACAATAAGTGACTCACAGTATATTGTTGATTATTTAAAGGCCAGCCTCTCAAGATAAGTACAGAACAAATTGTTACGTGAAGAGTAAAAAAAATTACACAAATAAAAATTAGGATTGTATTTAAAAACTAGTAGGCCACAGCTCGACTAACTATATTTTTATTGGTGTTTAATCACCTGAAAGTAAAAATCTTTGTTGTTTTTGTGACCATAGAATGAGACCGCTGAAATAACTACATATCTACCTTGTCCACCGTGTTGGACCGCCATATTTCTACAGTAGCCCAGAATGGACAAACTAAACACATTGTTTCCACCATAGTTTCTCCTTCACATTTGTATTCAGTGAACCCGTTTTAACTCGGTGCACGCGGTCTGCATAATGTTCAGTCGATTGTAATCTGCAAACTGAATCCTACACGCTATTCCCTTTAAACCAACGACTGTGAAGGAAACATATGCGGTCTGAAACCAGGTTTTTATCATCTGGAACATGTTCAGCAAGAAATTTAAATAATAGCTTACATTGATTTCTACAGTGTCCCAGCAATTTTGAATATAAATAAAATAAATGATCTTAATGATCCATGAAATGTAAATTTATTTTAATTTTGTTGAGGTTCTCCTCTCTTTCATTTCTGTAGCGACGCGTGTTGAAAGCTCTGAATCATGACTACACTCGTGTTTCTCTCCGCCTGATGGATCGCTTCAGTAATTGTGGGCTCTATGTTGACGCATTAAATCCATGTCGAGTTTTCCTGAAAGGGAAAGAGCGGGACTGTCTTTTTTTTCTTTCACTGGCTCTTTCATGGCCATGGCCTCCCGCGGGGCGATCAGCCTTTATGCTACTCTGCAGCGAAGCGTCAGCCTGCTGCTGAATAGCAGCAATTATTATCTGGATGCTGCTGTAAAGAGCTTAGTTCAGATCTGTTCAGCTCTCTTCACTTCGCTCCAGATGTTCCTGAACTCTCTGAGTTAAGATTACAAGCATGTTCTGACTCCAGTGCTGACTACCCGACGAGTTGAGTCGGTAAAACCTATTCAGTGTGTGTTGAATGTGCGTTCGTGTGTGTGTGCAGCAGTGAGCGAGTGTGTTGGCATTGACTGGTTCACTTAAAGTAAGCTAACTGAAGCCTGAGCCAAATTTAAAGTATCTTATCTGATCTTGAAAGCTTCATCTGACAGGCCGCTTGGCAGCACTGTGTGGGACCACAGAGTAATGACAATACTTAAGCAGCTCTGCACTTGAACTCATCACATCTCTTTTCTGTGTCATATTTAAAGCAACATTGCATAGAGGTAGTTTAATAGCAAGACGCCTAGCTCATTGTCTGCCTTTCAGCCTTTTATTATATGAACCTCTCGCCAAAGACTAGAAAAGACTAAAACGCCCTCCTCAGTCTCTCCTCCTCAGCTCCGGTTCTAGCACAACACTGGCTCTGCGTTCGTCCCCAGACCTGAAAACCTCCTCTTCCCGGGGGTCCAAAACACCTGTGGTACAGTCCAGGCAGCACAGCTAACAAACATAGTGCAGGAACGGATATATAAATGACAGACATGCCTGATTACAAGTCAGTGTAACATTAACAGGATTTTAAATCTGCCATTTAATGGTAGAAAAGTTGCTTTAAGGCACTAGATGAGGATGAACGGTAACTCTCTCTCTCCGTTGTCCTCTGTTTCTCCTTTATTTCTTCTCCTGTTCCACTTCCTGTTGATTGCCCGCAGGCAGAACCTGACCGACCAACTGACACACACACACACACACACACACAAAGAACGTTGCTACGTTGGTTGTGTAGTTTTGATGGTATTTCTGCTTGACTTGATTAAAGTAACAAGTCATCTAAGAGCTCGGCAGCTGAAGGAGAGAAAGAAAGTCCATCTGGTGATGTTGATATTTCATAGGTCAGAAATTGTGACGTAACATTGACGCCCCATGACTGATATAACCGTGTAGTTTTACTTACTTTTACTTGAGTAAATGATCTGAGTACTTGTTCTGTTCAAACCATGAGGTGCCTTTAAGGATCATATCTGCTTTTAGCCTGGGGGTCTTTAACGCTGCATAAAACCGCGCTGCAGAGCTCGGTCACATGATCGCACATGCCCATCATCAATGCTAACGTCTCTTTTCAGACATAAAATACGATCATTCTGTGATCTCAGCGGCCCCTCTGCAGTAACTCTGGGGACCTCCTCCGGGTCATGGACTCCTGTTGAAGACCATTAATTACTACTTGACCTGTCCGGATGTGTCTGTCAGATCAGACATCATTAATGTTATTAGTTTATTGATTTTTACAGGACAAAATGTCAGACTCCTTGTTGAATCTGCCCTTCAACATTGTGCATGACAGCACACTGAGAGCTTTGTAAGCTGGCTTTCATAGAAATGAAGTGAAATCAATGGACACCCGGGGAGGGGGAGAAAACACTCGGTGTCTCAGCTCAGATACTTTTGTAAGTACAGTTCTGTGTAGTACACTGTGTACAGCAGGGTGGTGTTGTCTCAGTGCTGTACTATAAAGCATATGGTGAGGTTTGGAACAGGACTCGAAGAAGCACAGAAGGCCTTCACTGTCGCTGCACATTGTCCAACGACATGTAAAAGTCCTGAAACGGTTTCATGAAATATTGCACACATGCACACACACACCAGTATGGTTCCTTCAATTCAACGTGGAACTGAACCCGTCTAGTAAAACTGTCAGTCATCACGGGGCAGCTCTGTGTTTCTGTTTGAGTGTGTGTGTGTGTGTTTCCATTGCATTGTATCTCTCAGGTAATCTGTATGTCAACACAGAAACCAGCAGATATTCAACTCTGTGTGTGTGTGGAAACATAAACAGCAGTCTTTGTTTGTGTGTGTGTGTGTGTGTGTGACATGCACAACATTTCCACAGCTTCTTTTTATTGTTTTTTTCTGCGATTAGGGCCCCGAGTTTCAGAGTGTTACATTGCCTGCTTCCCCAGCTCCGGTTCTGTCACGACACTGGCTCACTCACCATCAGCATTCACCTGCGTTTCTGGGCCTGAAATCCTCCTCTTCTTCTTCTCAGTGGTCTAAAACGCCTGTGGTACAAACACTAACCCTCCCACAATGCCCTGAGCAAACTGTCCGGGCAGCCGGGCTAACATACTGAGCTAACGTTAGAGAATTATCAGCTGAATTATCACATTAGAAGTGGATTAATCAGCTCATACATGTTACTGCTGGTTGAAGGCACGTTGGACTTTATGCATCCTCTAACACAGAGAGCAGGCAGGCTGTCAATGTGACCCGAAGCCTCTTCATCAACCACAAAACCAACGCGCAGAGCTAAGGCTAACCAGCAGGGACTCCCGGGGCTCTGAGAGTGTGTGTGTGTGTGTGTGTGTCTTCTGAAGCGTAGCGTAGCTCATTTTCCTCTCACCAGGGGAACAGGCTTTGCTAACCGTCCAAGCTGATGAAGAGAAGAACTAGCGCCGTTGTTAGCTCCGTTAGCGGCTGGCCTCGCAGCCAGAGAGGATGCAGAGCGGTCAGTGATGCGTTCACTGTCAGCAGAGCGACGACGCAGCCGGCTGCGGCCTCAGGCTGAACGATGTTGTGTGAAATGAAGTGAAATTAGCAGCGACTATGGGGTGCTGCTGAGTTTGAAATCAGGATGAAACCTGGAAGTCAAGCTGGTGTCACAGTAGACTTTCTGATCGATGCCGACATTTTGACGCTACACTGACAATCAGGTGAATGGCGTCAAAGTCATTCATACGTCCGGGGAATACTGTAAATCTTTACACACCACCAACTCTTTCACTGGTCAAATTAGATCATATTTTAGGGAGAAAACGTTTCCTGGTCTCAACTCTCTGTGATTTACAGAATTTCCTGCTGCCAACTGTGGCTGCTGTTAGCTCAGTTTGTTAGCCGGCTTGCTTGGACTGTACTGGACTTTGTACTGCAGGCTTTTCCCATTAGGAAGGGGAGGTTTCCAGGCCTGGAGTGGCGCTGGTTCACACCGTTTTACTCCACTCTGTAAGAGTCGAGGCGGAGCAGCTGGAGGACATTAGAGGGAAAACCAGGAAACATTTACTCCATAAAATATGATCCAGTTTCAGCCACAATCAGTGAAATAGAATCAAAATGGTTTATTTTATGGTATAAAAGTTGCACAATGGGGCTTTAATTCTGCACTCTTTAGACTTTCAAAAATCTATTCAGTATTTAATGAAATTATTCCTAGAATCCCCGTTTATATCAGACACGTGGTTTTTAATCATTTGACCGAGTTTGTTAATAACAGCAAAAGCCTGGTGGCTCTGTGGATTCACAGCTCAGTGGTCTTCATTAAGATGATGACTAAGAAATTATCTGTCCAGCATCCCACCATCAATCTGCCCCACAGCCACCCATGTTCCCACGATCTGCTGGCACTCAAACACACCATCTACACGCAGATTCACTCAAGCACACACAAACCCTTCAGGGTGTTATGTCACTCTTCAGTGTAATTCTGAAAGGTTCTGGAAATTTAAGCTACTTACTGTGAGGAGAGAAAGACTGAACTCGTTATCATGCCTTTTAAATGTGGACTTCATTTTTGGAAAACGTTCTTTCCTCACGGGGCGTAATCAGACTTCTTATCCATCTGCTTCTTATTCTTTGCTCTCTGAAGACACCCAGCAGCAACTTTTTGAGCAAGCGGAAAACAATATTTCCACAAGAGTTTCTTCAGCATGAAAGCTTTGATTGAGTTTTTCTTCCTCGCTGCCAGAAAACACAATTTCCTGTTACATGAACTTGTTTTGAGCAGAGTTTCTTGTCGGAACTGCACGACAACATTTCCCTCAAAGCTCTGATTTTATTTACTGCCTTTTAAAATTGGAACATCCAACGCTGACTTGCAATCAGGTGGATGGTGCTCTGTGTGCACCCACAAGAAGTATGTACTAAGTCACACACCACCAACTATTTCACTGATTTCAGTGAAACTGGATCATATTTATGGAGAAAATGTTTCCTGGTTTTACCTCTGATGTCCTGATGCCGTGCATCAACTCTGTGATTTACAATTTCCTGTTGAAAGTAAACTGCTATGAACTGTAGCCGCTGTTAGGTAATGTTAGCTCAGGACTTGCTTGGACTGTGGGCTCAAAACACCGGGGGACTGTTAGTGTCTGTACCACAGACATTTTGGACCTTTGGGAAGAGGAGGAGGGTTTCAGGCCTTGCGCGTGGGGCTCAGCAGCCTCTATAGACATAATAACAGAGGCTTAGACACTGAAGAAGATATTGACCGAAGAAGCTAAGAGGAGAAAAGGAGAGAGTAACCGAGCAAGAAGCCGCCAAACAAGAGCAAATGTGGGACTGACTTTTAGTCGTTGGATAGAGCTTGGAGAAATAAAAGGCTGAAAGACAGACGCCGAGCTGGGCTGACTGCTGATGGACTAATAAGTAATATGTTAGCAAAGTTGTTGGCTCAATTACTCAAATCAAAGCTAATATGTAAATTTTCTCATTTTCTCTTAACTGTTGAAATTATTTGGTGTTATTTGGAATATGACACTGAAACAGCTGGAGACGATCATAAAAGTCTGGACGTTGTCGGACATAAAATTATTAATATATCAGAAACTGTATGGTGTTCTCATTTCATCGTGACGAGGACGACAGAAGAGAAAGAGCTATTGTTGTATTATGAACAAAAAAACACACACACACACACATAGAGGAGGAGTTCCTCAGGGCTATTTATAGAAGCTGCCCTGGTTTCACCACCTACTATAAATAAACTCATCTACACTGACTTTATTCATAGCTGCGTGTTTGCCTGTACGATAGAATTAACCTCGTCAAACTACAGCAGCATGTAGTAGTGATGAGGTCAGAGGTCAGAAAAATAGGAAGGAAATGTGACATCTTCCTCTCTCTCTCTCTGTGTCACACACTCACACACACACACACACACACACACACACACACACACACAAAGTGCGTGCTAGTTAATTTATTATTCATATGGCATTTACAATATTAATCTGAGGAAGTGTGCTCATTTCAGTTTAATTGGCACTATTAAAGTAAGTGTGTGTGCGTGTGTGTGTGTGTGTGTGTGTGTGTGTGTTCATTCCCAATTAATTCCCATGATGAATGTTTCCCAGATTGGCTGCTCTCAGTCAGATCTCCCCGCTGGCAGCAGCAGCCAGCCTCTCGTGCTTTCATCTGCCGCTGCTGCTCACTCCCTTCAGTTTTCATTCAGACGGTTTTGTTACTTATTCCTGTAAATTAACAATCTGTCTGTCAGAACAGCTGACGCATCGCGCTCTGAGCGACTTTCAGAAAAAATATGTCGCCTACCTTCAGGTGGGAACAGCTCCTGACTGATAAAGAGGCTGCCTCTGTCCTGTGTTCAGGTGGTTACAGATATATAAGCAACTGTCTTTGATGATGCAATACTGCAATAATAATGAAACATATTTGCTGTTATAAATGTAATTTATAGGAGTGAGATTCAGCATGTTTTGACAACATTAAAAACATTTTTTTAATAACTCTAGAAATTAATTTATTTATTAAAACTAGTAAAAACCAAGCCTGTCTAACGCATACAACAGCTCTATGTAATAAATGCACTATATCACAAATGTGGGATGGACAGGTCAGTGTACATAATATTAAATCTTGAGCAAGTAAACGCATAAATAAGACAAAGGTCATGCAGTGCTTCACCCTCCTAAACAAACACAACGTTAACTTTTTGTTAAGAAATGTTTCTGCAACCAAAAAACCTGAACGAGCTCCATGATAATGAATTATTCTCTGTATTAAAACGGTCCGGGTCCTGATGTCTGTGTGAGACGTGAAACATTTACTTTCACACGTTTCTAATTTAAAAGCTGTTCAAAGGGCCACTCTGCACAGTCACCAGCGTCATATATAAATACATTTAAGCCTCAGTAATGCCTTTTTCATCTGGCTTAACAAAACACTGCTGCAACAGTCTAACGTCTAATGTCTCTCCCTCTTCAGGTGAATCATTTATAAATCACATTATCACCGCCACACGCACACACACACGCACGCACAGTCTATTATTAGCAGGCTATTGAAGTTTGTGCAGCTTCTATAAATAGCCAAGAGGGACTCCACTGTGTGTGTTGTTTCAACAAGACAGATGGCAGGGAGAGGAGAGGAGGAGAGGAGAAGGAGACTAGGAGAGGAGGAAGGTGGGGAGTAAGGTCAGCCAAAGGAGGCACAGGAAAAAAGGAGACACAGAGAAAAATGAAAGGAAGAAGCGAAGGGATTCATGAAAGGACCGACTTTTTGTCCTCTGACTTGTCCTCTAACAGTAGCAGCAGCACTACAGCTTCTGTAGTAGATCTGGTAGGAGCACTGAAAGTAGTACACTCGTAGTAAAGGTGATAGTCTGCGAGCAATGACCAACAGTTTGAAGCAACACTCAAAGAAACTGTTATTTCACCGAACAAACCGAGCTAAGGTGCGTGACAGTATACATTCTTCCTAATGTCATGGTAAAAGGACGTTAGTGCTGCTGATTTTCACGTTAAATAACGGTTTTGAAATATGACTGTGTTTTACTGTATACATTAAAACACACCTATATTTTATGGACAGTGTTTTACTGTCATGGTTTGGCTGTTTGTCACCGTTATGTCTACAGTTTTTTACAGTGCACACAGACATGAGTCCCGAGCAGCTGGTTTATGACCAAAATGTGTAAAAACAAAACAAAAGCGTCAGATAATGTAAATATTAACACACACGTGAGAGCAATAAAACGTGACGCGGCCGTCATGTATCAGCCAGCAGGAGAGGTGAGTTCAGGTGTGTGTGTGTGTGTGTGTGTGTTTTGTTATGTTTGACCTTGACTCCACAGTTGTCGTGCTCAATCCTCAGCACCCGTGCCCTTGGCGATGTGGTCGCCATGGCAACCGCGGCAGCTAGCAGGCTCATTGGCTGGCAGGTTGGAGGAGAAGGAGAGTCGATGTTGAAGTGTGTGAGCGTGCGTGTGTGTGTCTGTCTGTTTGTGTGTGTGTGTGTATGCGCGCGCAGAGCAGACATCATCTCTGAGATCAATGAGGCTTTGTGGCTGACACACCTGTTCTCTTTCTGCTCTATTATAATCCATGTTCACACACACACACACACGCACACACACAGCAGTGTAGTTTCCTGTGACTTTTATACTTTCCCTCTCTGCCTCTCAAACACTGAGGACTGAGGAACATAAAAAGACAGATACACATCCGTTCAGATGTATCAGAGCCTCATTGAAGTAAGGGAGTGAAAAGCCAAGGTCACCGCAATGACCACACACACATGAACACACGTACACACTTCAGGCATCAGGGATCGTTACACCCTCAACAGTGCGGAGAGGAGTCTGTGCGTATGTGTGTTGATAATGATGCCATTAAGCAGCGAGTGTATTTATAGCAGTCTCTTTGTGAAGGAGAACACACGCTGACCCGCTCAGAGAGAAAACAGGTTTTTTAAAAAGAGTCGGTTTTGAACTAAAAGTTGATGTAAGAGTGTTGTTTATTTATAGACATGCCATATTTCCTCCTCCACGAGTTCAAGGACACGAAAACACAAGAAAGGAATAAAGGGCAGATACACAACAAAAAACAAAAAAAAACAATCTTCTGTGGTTTATTTATTGACACGCAGGTCAGTATGTGATAACCTACTCTGTAAAGCAAGGTTATTTATTGACAGGAAATAGGATTAATATGACAATAAAGGTACACAAAAATATATATAATATAAATATAACCTTTAAAAATCTTAACGACCTAACAGAAATCAAAAAGGAAAGACAAATCTCACCATCTAACTTTTATCTAATAACCAAAAAACACAGAGATCCATGTGTTCGGCTATTTTCAAATCAGAGAGGGTGAAGTGATTGGTCAGAAATTCAAACTAATCCGATGTAGTGTAAGTCAGTTTATTTCCCCTCCTTCACCTCATTATCGTTATCTCTCCCACACCGTTCACCTGTCTTCTTCTCTTCTCGCCCCTCAGCCTGGCCTTGCACCCGGAGCGCTCCGTGGTGGCGACCGGTCAGGTGGGCAAGGATCCCTACGTGTGTGTGTGGGACTCCTTCACCGTCCAGACCGTCTCTCTGCTCCGTGACGGACACACGCATGGCATCGCCTGCCTCGCTTTCAGCGCTGATGGACAGGTAACACACACAAACACACACACACACACACAGTGAGCACGATTAATGATGTGTAATCTGATTCAACCAGCAGAAGTCCGCTGCGGCTGTGTGTGTCCAGCAGATGTTTTCTGTCCCTAAAGGACACATTAATACACACACACACAGTGACGGAGCAGTAGGCATGACAAAGTAGGATGATGATGATTCATCACT
Organism: Nibea albiflora; assembly: GCA_014281875.1. Classification (NCBI taxonomy): domain Eukaryota; kingdom Metazoa; phylum Chordata; class Actinopteri; family Sciaenidae; genus Nibea; species Nibea albiflora. Next base: position 5,887,132 of record CM024797.1, read on the forward strand.
TTGGTTCAGAAACTTGAACAGTCAGAGGTTGAAAAAGAGAAACTCAGCCGGGGTCAAACGCTCCACAGTCACAGTCAGTTAATTAAAAAATGTGTTTCTCTATTCAAATGATCTCGACACCCTGAAACGAGATGTTATGTGGGACCTTCCTCGAGGTGTCAGGATGTTAGGCAGGTGTCAAAGTGGCATTCACACTCATGCCCACTCATTCATTTCAATACGGGACGCAGTCGATGAGGTTACAGCAAAAAAAAAAAAAAAACACAGCGTCATTCAGCAAAAACTTTAAATGTGGCTCAACAGTTGCTGTAATGCAATGTCATCCAACAGCACTGTGCTGATTCCACAGTCTCCTCAACGTTTGTTCTGCTGTCCTGACTCTGAACACTCAGTTACAGTCGAGTAAGGTGTATCGTACAGCGAGTCGGTTGCTGCGGCGACAAGGTGACGCATGTGTCAGGGTCCTAAATCACCCTGAAGTCTCGGTTGCCCTCTACGTTTCATCTTGCCAGATGGGATGATGACGTCTTTACAGGTTCGCAAAGGTTTTTAATTACAGATTTGAAGTTATCAACACCGCCAACTGTCACATGAAGGCAATTAAAAGATTTGTAATGTATTTGAATTGACCAGTACTCACCAGAGACGTGTAACAAATAGTGTTATTGTTCTAGGATGTGCGTTAGGCTTCCCCGACAGTAACCTGCACTGTTAATGTTGATTTATATCATGTGTGGCTCCATCATTTCCTCCCACCGACTGTGACTCAGTTCTTCTGCCGGGAACGTCATCAAACAAACAAACTTTAAGTCACAGTGAGTTTACTGGCATGCCGCGTCATATCTGACAAGCGCTGTGACAGGTGCCGCGTTCGTTCTCATCAGTTCAGCCGTCCTCAGACAGGTAGAGAGCGTTCGATCCTCCGGCTGCCAAGTTTCTCCCACGTGTGAGTGAACCTGTGAAAGCAACAGCTCGATGTGCCGTCAGAAATATGTGGAGAAATCCAATTGATTCTGGCTCCGAGTGGGTGGCACTCTGACTAAATGTTTTGCCGAGTCTCTGCACATCATACACATCACAGATAGATGGTAGACGTCATTCTCTGGTCTCCCATGAGGCTGTAGCGCTGAGAGTTGCACTCATTTATATGCTGGGTGTTTTTTTTCTTACATAGCTGCAGTTCTACCCAAGGCAGGTTCATTTCCGGCCTGTTCTCACTCTCAAGTTGTCAAAAATGGCAGCGTGGTCAATAGCCCTACCATTCAAAGCAGGAGGTACCGTCAGTTTCTGAGGTGGGTCGGTGGATCAAAATCAGCTGAAGCAGTCTAAAGAGTAGCTAAGTCAACATGTGGAGGTTTGATTGGATGGATGGGTCAAACAAACATGAGGCTTTCCCCCAGAAGGCTGCTGTTCATGTCCTGACTGAAACCAAACGTTGCAGAGATCTTGTCACATTTCATTATTACTTATTTTATCCCACGCTAAGTACTTTTATGTTCATGTCCTATGTAAAACCAAAAGTCAATTGTTGTGTTAGTAATTAGTCAACACTGAGTTACTTGTCATTTACATTACTCAGTTTAACCCAAACTAAGTAACTTTTATGTTACTTTATCCAGGAGACCGTTGTTCGTGTCCCGTGTAAGACCGTTATTTTCTGCAACGTAGTTTTTGTTCCAAACTGTGACTGTATAAACTTTAAAATGTGAAAAGTTTCTGAGCAAACTGCACAACTGGACAGTACGTATTCATTTATTATTCCTAATTTGACTGCAAGTGCAAAACTGTTGCTAGTGGGTTAACTCAAGGCAGCGGGGCTCTGTATATTCCTATCGAAGCTGCACAGCAGAGGATCCCCGCTGGCCGAGCTACTCACTTGGCCTCAGAGGACACTGACCAAGCTGCCACGTCCTCACTCTCTGGTTTCCCTAGTTGCCTTTCGCATACACTGTGGTGTTGCCTCTTAAATCTCTGCAGCTCAGCTGACAGCACCATTCACAAAGAATACCAGCCTATGACTGTCTCGGCTTTGCGTCTGTGTGTGTGTGAGCATGCGTATCAGTGTGTCAGAGCGAACGGGGTGGCGGTCTGGAGGCTGACGGCAGCTCTCTTTGAACCACGTTCTTTTTCTCACCGCAGAGGACCTCACCTCAAACATCTTATTTTCCTTGCGGTTATATAAGGTAGTTATATAAAGCAGTTATATAAACTGTGAATTAATTTTGCTTCGCTGTAAGTTGCTCTCTCAGTTCAGCCCTGCTGTTCATTTTATGTCAAACCATCCGTTTCCTTCCTGCAGCAGGTTTAGTCAGGGCGTTCCAGACATCGCTATACTCAGTAACTCATTCCAGGGAGATCCTGAGGCTTTCCCAGGCTAGACCCTGTCCCTCCAGGGTCTGCCCCGGGATCTCCTGCCAGTTGGAGAGTAACTATTCCAAAGTATCGTGCTCGGGAGGCATCCTGATTTAATGCCCGAACCACCTCAGCTGAGCCCAGCCACCCTACAGGGGAAACAATTCAGCTGCTTGTATCCGTAATCTCATTCTTTCGGTCACTAAGTTCATGATCATGGGCGAGGATTGAACCAGCATCACCGGTTCGGTACAACGTCTGCAATACTGCTGACACAGATACAGATACTTTAACTCCTTGTACTGTATACAAATGTAGCCCAAAACACAAGAGGTCTGGAGGAAGTCGAGGTGAACTTTAACACGGGAGACTGCTGTTGATTTCCTGTCTCTCGCCAACATTGATTTAAGCGTGACCACCAGGTGAAAAGTGACAAGGAGCGCTCTGCGCGTTGCTGATCACCTGCCTCAGCAGCTTATCTCTTATCTTATCGACGGGTGTCATATCAATGAGTGAGCACCCTAAAATGTATTGAGTTATCCACCAGAATGAGCTTCAGCAAAGCGATAGTACAAATAGTAAGACATTTGAGACTTTCAATATTGTTAATAAAATGTTTTCTTTGGCTGTGCTCCGAAAGGAAACGTTCCTGCCTGTCAAATCAATGAAGCAAAACAGATTGATGTGACTGTAAATGACCCATACTGTTGTGTCTGCACTTTTTTTGCCTCTGGCCGGCACTTTGGTCTCGATGACTTCACAACTCAGGAGTAAATCAGAAGAAACACAGAATCAATAAAATGATCATAAATCCAACTTAATAATAAATCAAGCGCTAAGGGGGGTGCAAGTTGGTGCTTATAACACAAAGGCTGAATATTCCTTGATTTAGTAGAGCATGTTTGGATAATTGTTATCACAGTTCCAAAAATGATGTGCTTTAATAATTTTGGTATAAAATCCTGAAAGTTTTGCTCGAGTTGTGGCGCACTCCCGTGCAAGATGGTCATACAACTCAGTCCAAGCTGACGCCCGCTGGCCTTTTTCTTGCCTTGACGTTCCCATAAAATCAAACATGTTTAATGTTTTTGGAGGTTTTTAGTCTCGGCTCATGCAAATAGTGTCAATAGAGTCACCGTCCGTGTAGTGTGTTTAGTGTGTAGGCATCACTTGTTCTTCCAGCTTCGATTTGTGTGTCAGATGACTTGCACAAGACATGCTGTTGTTGTGATGTTAGCTATAGTAGCAGGAGAGTTGAGCCAACTCTTTAGCTGTCCGCTAAAAACATGCGTGACTCTTCATTTAGATCAGTAACTATCTGTCTCTCTCCTCTGTAGCGGTTAGCCTCGGTTGGCCTCGATGCCAAGAACACCGTGTGTATCTGGGAATGGAAGAGAGGGAAGATCCTGGCTACAGCCACCGGACACTCAGACAGGGTAAGACATAGTGTGTGTGAGCGTGTGTGTGTGTGTGTGTGTGTTACAGAGACTGCTCCTGTGTTAACATCTCATCTTTCTTCCAGATCTTTGATATCTGCTGGGATCCATTTCAGCAGAACCGTCTGGTGAGCTGCGGAGTCAAACACATCAAGGTAACACGCCAAAGGACGTGATCCTCATGTTTTTCGATTTCAGGCAGGGTCATGCAGCACTTCCTTTAAGGCAGGATGTAAATGTTCGCATAACCTGTCCTTCACTTCAGTCAGGAAGAAATGAGATGATTCGGTCTCAGGGTTGTTTTTGCGCTAAAGGCGTCGTCTGGGGACACTTTCGACTCATTTCCACTCATCAAGAATTTATTTCCACCTTGACTGCTAAAACATGAGCCTTCAGAAACTCCTTTGTTCCGTTTGTAGGACTGATGGTATCTAAATGACACACTTAAAGCAACATTGTGTAGAAACTGCCATTTCCACAGAAGAACGTAGTACAGCTGTGGTAAATATAGACAGCCGTACCATGTATGTTATGAATATAGTGAAACATCAAACAAATGTAACAACACAAAACATTTACTAGTCCAACAGCAAGAAGAGAAGAGAAAAATGTTTTCTGTGTTTCCCTCTGATGTCTGTTTGGCCTCAACTGGACAAGTACAACGCTGCCAACTGTAGCTGCCGTTAGCTCAGTTTGTTAGCCGGGTCGCCCAGACTGTGAGCTCAGACCACCGGGGTATTGTTAGTGTTTGTACCACAGGCGTTTTGGACCACGGGGAAGAGGAGGAGGTTTTCAGGCCCGCGGTGTGGGGAAATGCTGACAGGGAGCGGAGCTGGTGTCGTGCCAGAACTGGAGCTAAAACTGGGCTCAGCAGCCTCTATGACAGAGACTAAGAGACCGAAGAGGAAGAGGAAGCTAAGAAGAGAAAATGAGAGAGTGTGCGAAGTAAATCTGTCTAAGTCTTGGCGAGAGCCTGAAAGACAGATGCCCAGCTGACCCAGAGTAACTGGGACTACATCGAGAACGTGAACTTAAAAGTCTCCTCTGTATCATATGTCTGAGATGTCCCCTCTCTCTTCCCGTAGTTCTGGTCTCTGTGTGGTAACGCTCTCACTCCAAAGAGGGGCATCTTCGGGAAGACGGGCGACTTGCAGACCATCCTGTGTGTCGCGTCGGCCAAAGATGACACCACATACTCCGGGGCGCTCAACGGGGACATTTATGTTTGGAAGGGACTCAACCTGATACGAACCATTCAGGCCGCCCACGGGGTGAGTCTCACGGGCACCTCAAAAATTAGAATTACCGACTGAAGGGCTGCAGCTAACGATTATTTAAATTATTGATAAAAACCAGTAGAGAGTAACATGATGCTAATCCATTAGTCCATCCAGCCAATGCATGGCTGTACATTTATTGACTGTGATGTGTTTGTTGTTGTGTTTATTGACTTCTATCATAGATGCGTCACTCAGTGGGGTTATTCTTGACTCTGTGAGGACGGTTAATGTCCTCAATGAGTATAGAGGTCCAATATGAGCATTGTATTAACGTTCCTGTTCCGGTTTTACATCTTGGTGGTTTTAAATTTGTCATTTTATTGACAGAAAATGATCCAGATGTTTTAATCTCTGAAATGATTCAGAAAATGCATTATTGTGTTGTTTTTTGGTGAACTTTTCCAACCAAATTTCACTGAAATATCCAAGAATCCTGCTAACATGTTAAACAACATGAGTCCAGTATGCAGATGTGAGGGGGAAGGGAGTTCCACATTTTCCACCCACACTGATGGAAACCTGGATAGTGTTGATGATATCTTTGTGAACATGTTTATATATGTGTGTGTGTGTGTGCAGGCCGGTATCTTCAGCATGTATTCCTGTGAGGAGGGTTTCGCCACGGGAGGCAGAGACGGCTGTGTCCGACTGTGGGACGTCGACTTCAAGCCGATCACCAAGATTGACCTGCGAGAGGCCGAGCAGGGATACAAAGGTACGAAACACAAGCTGCTGGCAGAATATCAGCAAGACAGAAACAAGGACGTTTGTAGGAAACTAACGTAGTGCCTCACATCAGCACGTCTTCGGGAGACTCTCGAGGGAGTCTACGCTCGAGCTTCTGCACGGCTGTTTAAATTCTGACAGCGTCTGGATTATTATCATAGTGAATATCTTTGAATGCCTTCAGCTGTCTCCGGCTTCAAACTCTGCACAGACATCATTCTGCGCAGTGAAGCTCAAACATCACACTGAAGGGATCGCCAATTCAATCTAAGGGAGCAAGAAAGATTTGTGATGTGCCACAAAGACCCGATTCATGTGTTTAAAGGGTTAGTTTGGGTTTTTTGAAGTGTGCTTGTTGAGGAGTTGATGAGTTGCTGGTCCACTGCTACCTCGATTTGGTCAGTTTGTTTGTGTCACTGTGTGACTTTATGTTGGTTGGATCCGAACATGATTTAAAAGTCACACAAGGCTACAAACAAACGAACCGATCGAGGCGGCGGCGGACCAGAAACTCTTCTGATAAGCAAGTCTGGTGGCTTTGAAGAGGGTTATATAAAGACTTCAGTTCACCGGTGGAAAGAGCTGTCTGACATCAAGACACAGCAATGAAAATACTCTAAATATAGCGTGCACTTGGATTTATATTGATTATTTTATGTGTCTGAAATCTGTTTTGGTGCCGCCTGCATCCACCGTCTACTGTAGGTAATACACTGACGATGAATAAATCTGTCTTAGAAAAAACCCAAACTATCCGTTAAATACCAGGTGGAGACGGGTTTAATATGATTCAGCCCTCTGCTGAAAGGAAGACTGGAACAATAAAGTGTGTCAGACAAAGACCTAGACTTTACTTACCGTATTATGTGTGTGTGAGACGTTCACCTCTGCATATCACCTCCCCTCCGTCTGCCGGAGGACAGAATAAAGAGTGGAGAAAAGGTCATTTTTGAAATCGAAGACTTTTTGTCAGTTGAAGGTTGTGACGTCTCGTCTGTATTCATCCAAGCTTTCTCTTTGCTTAAGATATTTGAAGAGTTGAATTGTCATCTTTTAGGGCTGACCTGATTTTCTGTCTTTTTCTTCTCTCACGGTGTTGGAGAAGTTTTCAGTAATGAGGAGAGCGGAGGTGTAAAAGTTTGTCTTCAAACGGGGAAGCGAATTGACCTGATTTAGGGAAAAAACCTCAAGGTGCTAAATGTTTGAACTCCTCTCCTCATTTTTACTCCTAAATGCCGTTCACCAGCAGGAGGTAAGGATGTATTCCTTTAGTAAAAAGCTGTGGGGGTGAGCTATTAAGCCTCTGGCCTCCTTTTTTTACACGCCCTCTCTGAAGATTTCTTGAAGCGAAAGTTAGCAAAGAAAAGACGAAAGGAAGGAGCTAAAGGTTTTGTTGTGTCTGTTCCCAGCCAGAGATGGAAATGGCCTCATTTTGGTGAAGGCAGGAGGAGGTGGAAGGTTAATTCCTTCACCCCGCAAAAGGCTTTAGAGGAAGTTCAGAGGGCAGGAGGTAAATGTCGCTCATCAGGAAATGTCATTTTCCTTTCTGGTGAGGATAATAACAGAAGGTGTGAAGGTTTAGGCTGTCTGCTGCTCTGGACTTTTATAGATCCAGACTGTAATAACAGATGGAATAGGATGAAAATTGGTGGCACAGACAGTCATGGTGCTACTGACTTTGGGGCACCAGTAGCTCAGTCTGTAGGGACTTGGCTTGGGAACTGCACAGTATGGAGGACGGACCAGAACCTGAAGAGGTGCCAGTTCAACTCCTGGGCCCTACTGAGGTGCCATTAAGAGAGGCACCGAACCCCTAACCGCCCCGTAACTTTGGTCATTCTCTGACTTTTCGTCATTTTAACTTCTATAATTTTGGTTTACAGCCACGTGGAGATGGTAGAGGTCAGGTGAAGGTGAAGTGCTGCTATATCGTGGTACTTTACTTAACGAAGAGTGACGGATAGTTATGATTCGCAACTTTTATTCCTTGGAGCATGTATCTAAAAAAACCCCACACACGTCAGTGTTGTTTTTGTTTCCTGGTGTCATTTCATTTTGTGGCATCATGCTGTCATTAGTTAGCACATTATCATGGAGAGATGTCCTCTCCTTCAATAAAAACCAAAGTTAAGGTGTAGCTGTAGTTTGTTTTTGGTACTGCTGAGTCACCAACACTTTCACTTTCTCAGACAGTGATTGAAAATACAGCTAGCTGACCTGATGAAGGTCACGGAGGAGTCACCGCCTGCTGTTTTTAAAGTTTTCTGTTATTATAGATTGATGAGCTTTGTAGTGATTTCATTGTGTACAGTTCATAATATTATTAAAATATTCAGAGAATCAGAAGAAATCTCTGTACACGAAGGCTGAAAAGTCAATACGCCTCCTCCTCCGAGAGTCAAATTTCCACAGTGTTGTCAGACAGAAACATTTCATTAAGGGTTTATTAAATGTTTTTGTTGTTAGAGCCCAAAGGAACTATTTTTTTCCGTGTGTTATTTTTTGTTCTGGATTCAGATGAGGAGGAAAAATCACACCTGAACCCTGGAAGAGAAAATGTTCAAATGAAATAAGAGTTTTTTTTTTGGATTCTTCTTTTATCACATTTTTCTCCTCGGGGCGTTTTAAAAATGAGTTCAGGTGAATTTCCCTTCTTCTTGCTGTAAACACTTGTGAGATATCAGAAATCCTTCCTACGCCGCTCTTACAGTGCAGAAAGTCTCTCCTAATTATCTCCAATTTGCCTCATAAACTCCTCGGCTTTCAGGTATCTTTGCCTTGTGAACCTCCAGGGAGGAGTTCCTAACAAAGTTACAGGAAACCTCACATGCTGATTCATGCCATCAGCGACAGCAGACGCTCTAATCAGCGAGCGCTGTGCTGCCGAACGGCTCTGCTAAATAAATTTTAAATGCTGGGGAACAGGAGTGTGACGGCGAGGTGTGTGTGTGTGTGTGTGTGTAACTTCCTCTGTGACAAAAAGTCTTTCTTTGAGTCAGCCAGTCACCTCTGAATCATCAAAAGCACACAGTTTCTCCTGTAATACCCAGACCTGCTCCACCACCATACTCCATCCTGCAGCCTCCGCTCCTCTGATGCAAAAATCCTGACTCCAGCACACCGCACATGGGGCGACACAGCCTTCTCCATAGCCTCCCCCTCGAACCCAAAACACGTCTGTGACTGCACTGACCGACCCACCTTCAAATCCCTGACAAACATGCAGCAATTTAGTGTTTAACTTATCTCCTATGTGTATTTTTGTGTGTATTTTTTCATGTTTTGATGATTTTATCCCCCTTTGAGCTAACTCCGGTGTTCAACACAAATCAAAAATGTTTGGTGTGTCCGCTGGAAGTCTCTCAACACTACTTATTCTTAACCTCTACCACCAGGTCAGACTCTTGAAATCAGATGAAACCAAACCTTTTTCCTTGTAACAGAGTGTTTTTCACACTCTGGTGTTGCTAAGACCTGAGCTGATCTGAGGTAAAGTGAATATTTTTATCAGGAAATCCCCTGATAAGATGGGATTTCGTTTGAAGATGCCTTCTCTGCTCGCTGCTGAAGCTGCATCCAGGCTGTAAACTAGGTGTAATGAACCAAAGTGAAGTTTGCTGCTCATGAACTGGAGTTAATGAGAGCTGCAGGTCGAATCAGAAACACCTGCTCATCAATACTCATCAGTCACTGACCGTTTCTCTGGTTTCCTGCCATTTCTTTCACCTTACACCAAGTCGAAGCTGTTACCCTTTTCCCTCTGTATTCGCTCCATCTTCTTCATTTTTTCTTTCCTCTCCTCTTCTTCCTCCCTTCTTCCTGTCTTATCATCTTAAACCCGTTTGTTTTGTTGTTGCAGCTCCTCTGTTGTTTCTCCAGATATTTTGACAGTTTTTTTTTTTTCGCTGCTGATCTAATCCTCCCCGTCCTTCTCCTTCTCCTCCTCTTCCTCCTCCAGGTCTGTCTATTCGCAGCGTCTGCTGGCGAGCCGACCGGATCCTGGCAGGAACTCAGGACAGCGAGATCTTTGAGGTAAGAGAGGAGACACACGATAGAAAATAGAAACCCAGCCCCATGCCGTTCTTCCCTGCAGAGAGGCTTTTTAAGAGTTTTATTTTGGTCTGCTGAACACTGGCGCCTCATTGGCCAATATCAGTTTACCTCACTATAACTACGTTTGTCGGTTTAACTGTGATACCCAGGCAGTGATGTCTACAAGAAAAACACTTTATTTTTATGAACATATGGATGTAAAATTTTGTGTTATAAGCTGGATCCTTTTCCTGGCAAATGATGGCTGATGTGTTCAAGATGAAGGATCAAGGAATCTTCATTATCTCCAAAAAACACACACAGATAACACAGATAGTATGAACAATTAACAACAACCAGTAAAAATACAATAAATACATGCAACATGAACATTTCCACACTTCACTTTCTGTTATTAGGCCTATAGCAGCTGGCACAAGATTCAGCTTTATTGTCATCATTAAATAGAGGACTGCACAACCTAACCTTATTGTGACTCCAGAATACCAGAGTATACCAAGTCATAAGTGTTTCAGCTGAGAAGTCAGAGGTCCTCACACGCATAACCTGGTTTAAATGTGGAAACCTTCAACTTGGTGTCCAAAAAACTAAAATCAAGTTGTTCCTCACCTGTGTCCAGGTAATGGTGAGGGATCGGGACAAGCCCCTACTGATCATGCAGGGACACAGCGAGGGCGAGCTCTGGGCACTGGACGTTCATCCCAAGAAACCTTTGGCTGTCACCGGCAGCGACGACCGCTCCGTCAGGTCAGTGCTTGGACTTGTGTATTGGAAGGTGTCCAGTTTGACCACAGGTGGATCACAAGTTGAGCTCACAAGCCTCCCTTTGATACGAGCACGGGGAGTCGAATGGTTTCTGCTCGTCTGTCTGGCATCTGCTCACCGTTTTCTTTCATTGCTGCGGGAGATTCCTCAGAGACCAATTATATAAACACACACACAGTCAGGCTGAACACAGGTGATAATGGGAACAAGAGCAGTAAAGACGGAGGAACATGCTGACATGTTTGTTACCGTCTGCTGACCTCATTTGTCGGCTTCCTCATTTTCTTTTATACATAATCGTTTGTTTTAATTGATCCTACATCAGTCAAGTCTTACATCATTTCAGTAAAAGTTACAGAATTCATGAGCTAAGAGAAGAGGTTTGGCTGACCCTGTGACCAAGGATGTATTATGTATAAAAGTTAAACACAATTCAAGGCGCTGCGTTGGCCAGTTAAATGCCTACGGTGCTGTGATGCTGCTTTGTAATGTGAATACTGTATCCTCTCGGCCAGAACAGAAGCTGGAGAGCCATTTTTTAAAAAGAAAGTTATGGGTTATATGTTATCGGTGTGTATCTTGTGTACCTGTACTGTATATCTGACTGTGTGTGTGTGTGTGTGTGTCAGGCTATGGAGCCTTGTGGATCACGCCCTCATCGCTCGCTGTAACATGGAGGAGGCGGTGCGGAGCGTGGCGTTCAGCGTGGACGGATACCAGCTGGCTTTGGGCATGAAGGATGGATCCTTCACTGTGCTGAGAGTCAGGTAGCACACACACACACACACACATGCGTTTGCGCTTACTTATGTCATGTTACGTAGACTTCACTGAGACCTAACCTTAACCACTGAACCCAAAGTCAGCTTTTTCCCCAGCTTGTCCCCAGTTGGACCAGATGTCCCCACTTAATTTGTCCTTAGTCTGACATGTGTCCCCTGTAGGTAGCCTAAGTCAGAAACACGCACACAGTGTGCAAACTGCATTACTTAATCTAATATTTCTGTGTAACGAGGATGTTTTCGTCTGTCTGTCTCAGAGACATGACGGAGGTTGTTCACATCAAAGACAGAAAGGAGGTGATCCATGAGATGAAGTTTTCTCCGGACGGAGCGTACCTCGCTGTCGGCTCCAACGACGGACTTGTGGACATCTACGCTGTCGCCCAGAGATACAAGAAGGTAGGGACAGTTAGAGATGGTTAGATGTTTAAAACTCACATCCCACATTTTAGGTACTCAAAAAAACTCCCTTGCTATTATGCATGATTTACCATTTTATGATATAACTGCTTATTTATGTAGAAACTGGCTGGTCATCTTTTGTTCGTCTACCTGCAGGTTGGAGAGTGCAGCAAATCCAGCAGTTTCATCACACATCTGGACTGGTCTCTGGACAGCAAAATCCTGCAGACCAACGATGGAGCTGGAGAACGCCTCTTCTACCGAATGCCCAGTGAGTTCCTACAGTGAAAGCTCCCTCAAATTTTAAGGAATTTTCCAGGAACCAGGAGCCATTTGTGTCATTTAATAAATGACACCTAGCTTCTGGTGATGATGTGGCTGCGCACATGATATAAAGCAGCTGGCTTGTGGCAGCATGTAAACCTACACAACACCTTCGTGCCTACGACTCACGAATCACAGCCGCGCTCGTGTGATATCGCTCTGTGGATCTGATTGGATCGACGCTTGCCCATGATAGACGGTGATTGACAGATGGTTCAGTCCCATCAGCTGGTACAAGCTGGTTCTGTGGAGAAGTCATGCTGGTCCGAGAGTGTGTAATGACAGTACATGCGCACACACTGTCACATTCATGCATGTATTCATAAGTTGAATATACTATACTATTTCCCCGGTGTACTCTGTGTCACTGCGGTGACATGTTCCAACGTGGTGAGATGAAAATGTTTTTAAAGTTAAGTTCCTCCTCGGGCCTGGTTGATTTGGTGATACTTACTTACCTGTTGCTATGGTAACGCAAGTGTTACCTTTCCCCATCAACGCGATTGAGAGTGTCTGATTTCATGCTGCACACGGTTGCCAGTTGTTTTTTCCCCCACATCAGCAGTCAAATTAGTTGGTTATGTTGCCGAGGAGTTGTTGGAGGTGTGCAGGCTCGCGGCTTGTGGCTTGTGGCTGCTGCTGCTGCTGCGACTCTTCATACTACCTGGCAAAAAAATAAAAAACAAGGGGCTGTCATCTTGTTTTGTGGAGGCATTCCTGATCTTGGACAGCGCTCAGTGACAAATACATCCTGTTTCTTGCAGCGCCGTCAAATTAAAATCAATTCTTTTGTTGTTGTACGTTTTCATTATGAAATGGCAGCGATGGGAAATGTTCTATTATCTTTAGCTGTAAGTAGGAGCGTGAGCATTCAGCATAATGAGATAAAATTACACTTTATTACTCGCTGTATTGTTTCCTGTTAATCACGTGTCGATGTGAAGGCTGTTACCAGTGCAGGAACGGCAGATTGTCCCTACTAATAAAGGAAAACTGCTCCGTAGAGAGGTAATTAGATAGGAAGGAAGATAAGAAGATAAGGAAGATAAGAACACTTATTACATAAAAAACATAAATATTATTTAAATAATGGGGTTATTATATTGAGACTTCTCTGGCGCTGAAGGCAGAAAAAGGAAATCAGTCAGTGAAGGACAAAAGAAAGAAAGGGAATCATACAAGGAAACATTTCTGCAGATGACAAACTATGTGCAAGACTGCAGTCTGATTTAACGTTAATCTTCAACCAAGAGAAACCAGCTCTGCTGTTTCTGTATGGAAGATTAAAATCTGCACCATCTACACATTTCATTTCTCTCTCCTGCCTGCTACAAGTGTACACAGTGTGCAAATAGACACTTCGTTGTCATCCGCATTTATAGAGGGATAAACCGGTGCACAATAAGACATGAAAAATGAGCACGAGAATGTATTATTTCAGAATTCACAATAACACGCTGTTTTCTCCTTCCTCGTCCTCCTGCAGTGGGGAAGCCGGTTATCAGTAAGGAGGAAGTGAAAGGTCAGTGCTGGGCATCTTGGAGCGGCGTCCTGGGCTCCGAAGTCAGCGGCATCTGGCCGAAATACTCAAATCTAACAGAGATCAATGCTGTGGATGCCAATCACGCTGCTGCCGTGCTCGTTACCGGGGACGACCTCGGCCTCGTTAAGCTCTACCGCTTCCCCTGTCTGAGGAAAGGTCTCCGTCTGGCTTCTTTCTTTGTCCGTCTTTTTGCGCTTCTCTTCTCTCTGCTTTGTTATTAAATGTGAGCTTGTTTTCTCCAAGGAGCCAAATTTAAGAAGTACATTGGTCACTCGGCCCATGTGACAAACGTCCGCTGGTCACATGACCTGCAGTGGGTGATGACGACGGGTGGTGCTGACCATGCCCTCTTCCAGTGGAGGTTCCTACCGGAGTCAGTCATGAACGGCGGACTGGATCTTAACATACAAGGTAAGGGGATGAGGAACAAAGTAGTCTTCCAAGTAAGGGTAGAGTTTGTTACAAAGAGTAGACAACACTTCTCGAATTGGTTTCTTGGTTCTGAAAGTTTCAACGGTCCAGTAGCTGCCAGATTGTTTTGAGCAGACCTCATGAGAATTCAAAGTATGCTGGGTTATGTCTTGGATGCCCTTTTGAAAGCAGATTCCAGGTTTTCTTGGGTTTGTCTTAGAGGTCCCTGTGAGAGTTTCAAGCATCCAATAACTGCCAGATCTTCTGGAGTAGGCTATATCAGACCTAATGAGAGTGTGTTGGGAAGGCTTTCTGCGTCCTAATATACGTTTCAAGGGTCATGTGGGTTGTTTCTATGAAGTCCTTATGTTCATTGCGAGAGTTCCTATCGTTTGGGTTTTTCTGAGCCTTTAGAGGTTTTCATGTGTACTTTGGTTTTCTTCTCATGAGATTTTCAAGTTTTCTTGAATAGCCTTTAGAGAATCTCTGTCCGTTGAGAGGTCCCATAGATAGAAATTTCCTTGAGTATGTTTTAGGAGTCCTTGTGATGGCCAAGGGACCCTTAAGTGGTTTGTTGATAGACAATAATGAGGAAAGCGCTAGATAAAGCACGCACAGCTTCAGTTGAACTAACCCTCGGTAACGTTTGTGATGAACATTTGATTGTCCACCGTCCGTTGTGTTTATGTTCTGTCTGCCTGTTTCTGTGTCTCCTCTGTAGACAGCCACGGGGACTCCAACAGTGAAGAGTCGGACAGCTGATGTGTCGGATGTGCCGGAGCTCGACTCCGACATTGAGCAGGAAACACAGATCAACTACGACAGACAGGTACATCCATCTGGGACTTCCTGGTTTAGTTTCCATGGTGATCCCAAATCCCCGAGCAAGACACTGAACCCTCAGCTGCTCCGAAGTTGTTTCCCAGAGCAGCTTTGGACATGTATGAATGTTTTTACTACTGAGTGTGTTTTGATGGAGGCTCCACTGTAACAGCTCCTTGTTCGTATTCCCACCAGCCACAGCGGGGCTCGGAGTGGTTGCCATGGCAATCCTGAAACACGCCTTATCTCCAATGCCAGATGCAGCCTGGCAGACGTCCTTATAACTACTGTTTGTCAGGCGCCACCAATGTCACAATAATGTGCTGCTTGCGTGTGTGTGTGTTTTACAGACAAAAATAAAGACTTTTGGATTTATCAGAAAGTTTAATTAGAAAGAGCAGCACATTGTTATTACTACTCTATTCCCTTATCCTTCGTTCCCTAGTTCCTTCTCCCTCTTTACTGTCCTACTTCTGTTTCCTCCTCCTCTCTTTTTTCCCTTCATTTATACCATTTTCTTTTCTTCCTAACGGCATTGCTCTGAGGTCCACCATTTTGTTCCAGCCTGAAATATCTCAACAATCATTTCACGGATTTCCATAATCCGCACTAAAATTGGTGATCCACTCACGTGTCCTCTTGAGGTTGATATTTTTGGGCATTTAATACAGTCACATGTCTTGTCACCCTCTGGATTAATATTCATAGTCCCCAGAAGATGAAGCCCTAATAACTTTAGCTATCCCGTAACTTTTAATAACGCCTCAAGCTGTTCAAGCTGTGCACCTTCTTCACTGAAATATCTCATATCTGGATTGTCATGAAATGTGCTCCAGGCATTCGTGTTTCCCTCAGGATAAATGATCATCATCAGAGAATCAAATTTTAAATGTGTTCAATACCTTGGTTTACGACAAAACCTTCAAAACTTATGAATTCTCTCCAGTCTCAGTTGTAAAAATGTAATTATGAAGATAAATGTGCTGCTAATCATCAGCATATTATTGTGATTGTTAGTCACAGAGCATGACTGGAGACTGTTCTGAGCTGTAAATGTGCGACTCTTATAATCAGAGCTTTACAACCATTTTGCAGCCCTTCACAGTGTGATATTTTGATTATTTTACATTTTGATGATTACAAAAATAAGAAATCGAGAAGGTAAATGGTCGAAAGAGAATCGAATGCCTCTAGAGGAAGGAGAGTTTAATTCTTAGATAATTATCAAGTGAAGAGAAAATAAGAAACGTGGACAAACTGGGGAGTCTGGATACGAGTCACGTTGAAATGCTCTGTAACTGACAGCGCTGATCCGCCATGACGCTCCAGAAATATGCAGTTTTGTAGATGGAAAGCAGCGTGAAAGTGGAGCGCTGCCAGTCCCAAACCTCCTGGGAGCAAAGTCTCTCCCTGTGAAACTCTCAGACGGCTGAAACACGCCAACTCACCCTCAACAGAATAATTTGCATGGAAAATGAGCAGGCGTATTCTCTGCTGAGGGCGAAAACACTACAGAGTGTGTTCAGTTTCATTCTCTAACCAACGGAGAAAAGCTGTGTGAACACTGCACGTCATGTGCTAACGTTGAGCTGATTTACTGATGATTGTGGGTTTCACAGAGATGATTTGTTATTTGATGATTCATGGATGAATGCGTTAGACGTTCTTGTTACGGTTGCAGATCTGAACAGATCTCATGGACGTACAGACAGCTAACTCTGGATTACTTTGAGGCTGGAAAAAACGTAAAAAAATACGACAATTCTGAGGCAAGCAGGTTGTTTTCTGGCATCTTTGAACAGATTTATTTATTCATGATAGACATCATAAATAAAAAATATATATTTCACAAGTGTAAGTCAGTGAATCCAAAAAATAATTTACCAAGTCAATTATAGCTCGAGTTTTGACGCACGAGTGTCAACAACTCTCTTGACAACCCCTCATCCGGACACACAGCCAACATAAACCTAGCCGTGGATATTAATGTTCTTCCACAGGACTGTGCATAACAATTTTAATGAGCCGCTTGACCTTTCACTCGTCCCACAACGAGGAGAGAATTATAATCTAAAAGGCTGTTTGCAGTGAAATCATCACATTACTTCTCTCAAACTTGAACCTGTTTCCTCTGTTACCGACAAACTTTGCCAACAAACAAACTCTACAGCTGGTAAGGTTTTTAAAAAAGTTAAACCGTCCGTATTTAGTCTTTTTTTCACACTTTCATATGAGCATGTTGGAGAATGAAACAGCCTTTTTGTAGGCGTGGGACAATTGACACTTGTGTGTGTGTGTGTGTGTGTGTGTATTTATGTAGGTGTACAAAGAAGACCTGCCTCAGTTGCGACAGCAGAGCAGAGAGAAGAAACAGCAGGTCGGATCTCTGAAGAGACAAAGAGGACCAGATCAAGGCCTCCGGCTGCAGTTTGTGCACGGGTAACATATTAGATTATTAGGTTGTCTGTGTGTGTGTGTGTGTGTGTGTGTGTGTGTGTACTTTCATATCTGATCTGATTAGATGATTCTAACTGATGCATTCATGTAAAAGCAGGATGTTACTGTTGGAGTTGAGGTGGAGCTCATCGGCCAACATCAAAATAGTTGATTATTCATTTTCTGCCAATCAACTAATGAATCAATTAACTAATAGTTTCAGTTGTGCTTGTATAAACTGTTGGGTCATCAAGTTTTATGTGTAGAAATCTTAGTAAGTAACTCGCTGTCAGACAAATGTAGTTTTAAGCCGTGAGTTAAAAGCCGTGTTGTAGTACTGGAGACCGTCCTCAAGACTCTTTCTAAGACCACTTCCTATCACTCACCCCGTTTCTTATTTGAAATGTGTCACTGTCTCTTGCAGGTACCGTGGTTACGACTGCAGGAACAACCTGTTCTACACTCAGGGCGGGGAGGTGTTGTACCACGTGGCGGCGGTAGGCGTGGTCTACAACCGACAGCTGCACAGCCAGCGCTTCTACCTCGGTCACGACGACGACATCCTGAGCCTCAGCATCCACCCGCTGAAGGACTATGCTGCTACGGGACAGGTGCACACCCACACACACACACACACACCACACATAAAATCTGTCAATATTTGAATCCTGTTTACTTGAGTCATTTAGCAGTTTCATGAAGGATCTGATGTGTGTGTGTGCAGGTGGGGAGGGACCCAGCCATCCATGTGTGGGACATCCAAACTCTGAAGTGTCTCTCTTTGCTGAAAGGTTTCCACCAGAGAGGAGTGTGTGCTCTGGACTTCTCAGGTATCTTGTGTGTGTCTTTATGAGGACTGATTTGAGTTTATACCACCTCCAGGAGTCCTCACTTTTCAGCCCGACCAGGGTTCAGGCTTCTTTGTAAAAAAAAAAAGGTTTTCTCTCCTGATGCAGCTGATGGAAAGAGTCTGGTGTCAGTGGGAGTCGATGACGGACATTCGATTGTGGTCTGGGACTGGAAGAGGGGAGAGAAACTCGCTACTGCCAGGTAAACTACAACTAATACTGCAGTAAAAAAAATGCTGGGAGGTCAGTACGCTACAATTAGACCTACTTTTGTTACCACAGCTGCTACTATTACTGGTACTTTTATTCCTATGTTGTTGTAGTAAAAGTGCAACTAGTGTTACACCTGCTGACACCATCACTACTACTGCTACGACAGAAACAGCTCCCATTACTGCTCAAACTGATATCACTGCCCTCGTTGCTGCTTTTAACAGGGCAGCAGATGAGAGCTACTGTCTTATACTTTTAATTAATGTTAATGTTAATTAACCTGTACACATCATTTCTGTACTCTGCATTCTTACTGCATGCTTGTGTCTGTTTTTGTGCAGGGGTCATAAAGAGAAGATATTTGTGGTGAAGTGTAATCCCATGCTGATGGACAAACTGGTCACAGTGGGAATCAAACACATCCAGTTCTGGCAGCATGCAGGTAAAGTGCAGGAAGGATTTTTGACTCTACGCCTAGCACAGATTCATACAGTAGCTTTCATGTGCTTGGAAATGTTTTGAATGTTAAAGTTTGACCTGAGGGTGAAGTTCAGAGGAAAAAGTGATTCATGCCAGAGAGAGTTTCTAAAAAGTATCTTGAAATAACATTAGCTGTTGTGCTGTAATGACTTTTTCCTCATCCTCATCCGCTTTTCCTCATTTGTAACTTGCCACTTTATTATATTCTGGTGCTACACTTGCCATTTGTAAGTCCCAATTTTCTCACCTCATCAAGTCATTATTCTCTGTCGTCCTTTGCTGACCTTTTGCTGCTGCAACAGCCGGAGTCCCAAAAGAGCCAGTTAAAGGGCCAGTGTGTCAGAATCAGAGGGCTCTGTTTACACAGTTTAATATTCACGTCTTAAGAGCCACTGCAAACAGGTTCACTGTAACGTTCAAGTGCTTCTCTGTCTCTCCTCCAGGTGGCGGTCTGACCTTCAGGCGTGGTGCGTTCAGGAGCATCGGCCGTCCGGAGACGATGATGTCGGTGTGTTACGGCCGCAGCGAGGCACTCGTGTTCTCCGGCGCCGCCACAGGAGACGTTTACATCTGGAAGGAACCGCTGCTGCTGAAAACAGTCAAAGCCCACGATGGACCCGTGTTCGCCATGTTCTCCCTCGACAAGGTGAGAGGACAGGTGTGTGTGTGTGTGTGTGTGTGAGAGATCCCACCAAGGCTTGATAGATGGGTTCTGTCAGAACGTCTTCATGCATGACTTTATTCAAGTCTTCACAGACTTGAATAAAGTTAGTTATTTAGCACCCAATCATACTAATTAATATGTTTGTCTTATTCTGATTGTTAACTGTTTTTCTAATTACAAAACTAAGACTTCATGACTGAGTCATCTCACAGTTTTAGTACCTGAAGCTCACTGACGGTGAATCCAGAACAACGACAGACTGACCTTCCGTCATTATTAAAATCTAAAGTGAAAGAATATCAGCTGAGAATAAAGTGCGTGTGTGCGTGTGTGCGTGTGTGCGTGTGTGCGTGTTGTGTGTGTGTGTGTTGACTCACTGCAGTGTTCGGATGAAAACAGGTTTTGATTAAAACAGTGTGACTGCTTCTCCAGACGATCCTCCTCCTACTAATGATGCCTTTACATTCTGTCAGCTCAACGTGTGTGTGTGTGTTTGTGTGTGTGAGAGTGTGTGAGTGTGTGTTTGAATCTCATCTACACTCGGTCTTTTCTCTTTTTGCGTTCAGCACTTCTTCTTTCATCTTGTCGCTCTGTCTCTCTGTTCATTGTTTTCACTTCCATTAAAGCAACATTACGTATAAATTGTTATTTCTGTGATTTTGAGTGTAATACTGCTGAAATATGGACAGCTGTGTGTGTTTATTTGTTATGATTATGTTACTTATGATAAAAAAAACTTACACAGAAGCACAGAGCAAGTGCAACAGCATAAGACATAGCAGCCAGCTAATACTACTTAGTAGTCCAACCCAGCTCAGTGTCTGTCTTATATTTCATGAACTTAGTGCCGTGAAGCATTTCATATTCCTCGCAGCATTACATCATGCAAGAACAGACGTACGAATGACAGACACCATTAACCTGATTACATCTGCGTGTGGCATCAACATGACTTCAAATCTGTTTCTTTGTTTTTACGTAATGTTGCTTTAAAGCACGGAGGCTGATTCAAACACATGACACAGCAGACAAAAGTAACCACCACGACACTTGAAGTTATAAATCATTATAGTCACAATGTTTTATGACTGTTATAGTGCATCAGAAAGCATTATACATGTTTATGAGTATCATAAAGCATTATAATTTGCCCCCATGATTCACTATAGATGTGGTCTTGAAAGGAAGTTCAGATTTTAACCATAAACTGAGCTTTTCTCACCAAACGTGACTCGCTAAGAGGCTGTATTTTCTTCCAGCGTGTCTGTTGTGTTGTTTTATTATTATCATCGTCATTGTTCGGGGAATGTTTTGTGACTCTTGAAGCCAAAAAGACTCTTTCCAACAAAATCGACTGTGTGAGAGTCTTCAGAAGAAACATCAAACAGATCTGAAGATCTCCAGCTGAGTGGGAGGACGTGAGAGAAAAAAACAGGAGGGGGGTGACAAGACTGACGGGTGACAGCACACAGAGGAAGAAAGGGGGCAGGGAAGGAAGGAAGGAAGGAAGGAAGGAGGGAGGGAGGGAGAGAGGAAGCTCAAGCATCAGTGTATTTGTCATATTTCTGCTTTGTCTTGGCGGAGCCAGGATCTGTACCCGCCACTCATCAATAACTCCTAAAATCATTTCCTATTCAGGGTTTTGTGACGGGCGGGAAGGACGGCGTGGTGGAGCTGTGGGACGACATGTTTGACCGCTGTCTGAAGACGTACGCCATCAAGAGAGCGGCGCTTTCCCCAGGCTCGAAAGGTACACAACATAACCTCAACCTAACAACAACATAACCTCAACCTCAACATGGTGACGACATTAAATTGCATTAAAAAGTATGTATTAATTCTTCAGTTATTTACTGAAAAATGATTTACTTAAGTATCGAATAATATTTCTAGACATGCAGAGTCTGCACGGATTCTTTTCAGGCTGCAGCAGGTGAAGCAACCTGTGTGAACCTGGTTGCTTAACGTGTCTGTGTGCTGAAGTTCTATATAGTTTCAGCATCCATCGGATTAGACCTGAGCCAGCACAACACAGACCTTGTCAGGCCTTTACGGTTCATCAAGCTCATGATGAACAAAGTCAAAACTGTTAGAAGCGAAGCAGTTGTCGCCGTACAGAAGCAGTAGAGGATCTTCTATCTGACACTGCCATCAGGTGGTGACACGCACCATTACAAACGTGGTAAAAGTTTGACTGCCTGTGAAGGATCTCAGTCGTCCAGGTCAATGTTCTGTGAGTGTTCAAGAGCTGAAGAAGCCTCTCGGATGAGAGAGTCTTCTTGAATATCCACATGAGGACTTGTTGTGTGTGCAGGCCTGCTGCTGGAAGACAACCCGTCCATCAGAGCCATCACTCTGGGTCACGGTCACATCCTGGTGGGAACAAAAAACGGCGAGGTCCTGGAGATCGACAAGACCGGACCAATGACACTGCTGGTGCAGGTTTGTGTGGAGTGTGTGTGTGTGTGTGTGTGTGTGTGTGTGTGTGTTTGTGTCCATTATTCAAACAGTTCAGGCTTAACTTCGGACAGCTCGGGGCATCTTAAACAGCAGGTAACCATAGCAACAAGACCGATGCTTCAGGTGCTGTAACTATCTAACTCATGGCGGTTGAAACCTGACTACAGTCGCAGCACAGCTGGTAACTGTTCCGGATCTTTCGATCACATCTCATGATCGTCCTCGTCTCGTTCGCGCTGACCCAAAAGTTAAGACCGAAAGCTCGCTCATTCTTGAACGTCTCCATCTCCATGACAACTGGGAGGAAGGTCATGTGATATTGATTGAACGTGCCAGAACAGCTGCTATAAACGGGGTTTTGTGGTGGTGGTTGCTTGTTTTAATCAGTTCCTTCAGGTCTTAATCAAATTAATTAATATTTCCATGATAGTTTTTTAGCTCTCGCCGTGAGTGTGTGTGTGTGTGTGTGTGTGTGTGTGTGTGTGTATTTTTAAATGTCTGGTAGTCTGGTGCGGCACCTGTTTCCATGGTGAGGAGCGGCGGACTGCTGCAAATCGATCAGCAGTTTCACACACACACACACACACACACACACACACACACACACACACACACACAGGAGACATTATCTAGATTAACTAAATTTGGTGTGTGTTTGTATTCGTGTGTTTCCTGTGTGATGCAACTTTTTGGATGTTGGTATGCTGTGAGACGCTGTGCAACGCTGTGTGGTGACTTGACGTGTGTGTGTGCGCGTGCGTGTGTGTGTGTGTGTGCGCGCGTGCGTGTGTCTTGCTGTAAGTTTGGTTTCAGAAATGAAGGGAAATAAGAAAAACCTCTGAACTGATACGACTTAAAATCATGCTACAACAGTTAGCACTGTTTTAGTCTCAACGTGTGTGTGTGTGTGTGTGTGTTAATTAGGTTGTGTATTTCAGCAACCGTCCCCGTGATTAGACCTGAGCCAGCAGTTTTGTGACTCGTGTTCGGCCCATGTCGGTCTTTATGGTTCATCTAATTGTTGCGAACGGAGTCATAACTGCTGGTTTGAAGTGAAGCAGTTGTACAGAAACAGTAGAAGTTCTTCGATCCGACACTGCCATCGTGTGGACACATGCTGACACACACTCGTACAAACACAGGTCTGTGAAGCGCCTCAGTCGTCCAGGTCAGCGTTCTGTGAGAAGAATCTGGAGCGGCTGGACTTGGCAGCAGAACCAGAAGTTCGAGAAGCTAAGAAGCGTCTCTGAATATCTACATTTGTTTGTCTGTGTGTGTGCAGGGTCACATGGAAGGTGAGGTTTGGGGTCTGGCCTCTCACCCCCTCCTCCCCGTCTGTGCCACCGTCAGCGACGATAAAACCCTGCGACTGTGGGAGACATCGGCCAATCACCGCATGGTGGCCGTCCGCAAGCTGAAGAGAGGTCAGAAAAAGGATCAGGCCGCCGATTGACTTCCTTCCATCCTTCCTTACAAGGACATCAGAACATTGAGTCTAGGAATCCTCAAATCAACACAACTGATTACCTAAATTATTAATCATCAAGGTAACTGTGTGTGTGTGTGTGTGTGTGTGTGTGTGTGTGTGTGTTCCAGGTGGTCGGTGCTGTGCCTTTTCTCCTGATGGGAAGGCGTTGGCAGTCGGTCTGAGCGATGGTGGCGTGCTGGTGGTGAACGCTGACACGCTGGAGGATCTGCTGAGTTTCCATCACCGACGTGACGCCATCTCTGATGTCTGCTTCACTCCAGGTACACACACACACACATGCACACGCACGCCAAACAGTGCCTGGTTACACTGGTCTTGCTCTACATGAGCAGTGACAGAGACACCTTTACGTCTCATTACGCGTCTATGTAGCATCAACATGATTTTAAATCTGTTATTTTAATGTTGTAAAAGTTCCACAATGTTGCTTTAAAAATCAGCTCATCCTCACTTTTATCTGATTTTCTCAGACTCCGGTAAATTCCTGGCCGTGGCGTCACATGACAGCTTCGTGGACATCTACAACGTGCTGAGCAGTAAGAGAGTGGGCATCTGTAAAGGAGCGTCCAGCTACATCACACACATCGACTGGGACGCTCGAGGTAACGCACAGCGCTCTCTCTCTCTTTATCTGACGCTCATTCGATGTGCAGAGGTTGTTTACAGCAAGAAGGAATCCAACAAGGCTTCGGCAACAAAACAACAGAAGTTGATGTTCGTGGGAGTGACGCGAGCGGAGGATGACAAGCTCCCGATGAAGTCTGTTAGCCGGCGTCAGCGAGGCCAGTGGACAGCTGAGAGGGCATCCTCCCAGGGCCAGTGGGACGGGGTGACCTGTGGAACAACCCTCTGGCAAGACTGAGCCTTTTAATCAGAGCCACGTTTGACACGCTTCCTAGCCCAGCCAATCTGGCCAACTGGTTTGGCCCGGGGAAATCTCCACCATGTCCTGTTTGCAAGACAGCCAAGACAGGAGGTGGCGCGACCAGGTGCTCGCGGCTTGATTTCACCGGGCATGACTGCTGATCGCAGCCGTTCTAGACAGCGATTGTGCTTCCACCAGAAGTGCCGCAGCGAGCTTTCGAAGCGCCCCAGAAGGATCTCTGCGCCCTGCTTGGCAGAGAAATGGCCGGTGATCTATTTTTGAATGAACCGACGACCAACTGTGTTAATTAGCACAGAGCAGATGGAGCCGGCAGGAAGTCGGACACAAAAAAGGCATCGAGAGTCCGGTCAGTTTTCAAAATAAAACACCCAAAATCTGGTGGGTAAAACACGTCTGAAGCGCTCCTCGTGGGGCGTGAAGTCGGGTGAAATTGAGGCGGTAGGAGTCTGGCACTACTCACAGAGAGCATGAGAGTCTGGTGTCGGTGCAGGACCGTCCCACCAAGGACAGAACATCAGTCTGAGCTCCAGAAAATGAGATGGTCAATGAGGACAGATCTTGACGAGCAGCCAAGGTTCCCAACTAACGTCCCCACTGAGACCTGACATCCTGTGGTTGGCAATCAAATTGTCTTGTTAGTCGAGCTGACAGGGAAACGTTGCAGCATGCCAAGAGAGAAGCGGGAGAGCAACAACGGATCCAGAGGAAGTCGGCTGCTGCAGCTTTGCACGCCGCCCAACCAAGTATTGGAGAGACTTTGGCTTCACGTCAACAGTAAGAGTAAAAGAGTCTTTCTGAAGAAGCAGAGTGGGAAGTTTTTCCTGCTGTGAAGAAGAAACGAGCCGGGCGAACTGAGGAGCCACGTTGTGCAACCACCAGCCACCATGCCATCTTGAGTTGTTGTTGAAGTTGTTCAGGATGTTTTTCAAGTTCACAAATTTCATTTGTAAACCAAAGTTGTGCTCATGTTGCAGGTAAACTGCTGCAGGTGAACACAGGAGCCAAGGAGCAACTTTTCTTCGAGGCCCCGAGAGGAAAAAGACAAACCATCAGGAACTCTGAGGTCTGTGAATCTCTCCTCGGTGGATCAATGAAGATTATCTCATTTCTATATTTTGTGTGTGATTGTTTGCATTATGCATATTGTCTGTACCTGTGTGTGTGTGTGTGTGTGTTTGTAGTTGGAGCGGATCGAGTGGTCCAGTTGGACGTGTGTTTTAGGTTCGAGCTGCGAGGGAATCTGGCCGACGCACAGCGACATCACCGACATAAACGCCGCCTCGCTCACCAGAG
Organism: Nibea albiflora; assembly: GCA_014281875.1. Taxonomy (NCBI): domain Eukaryota; kingdom Metazoa; phylum Chordata; class Actinopteri; family Sciaenidae; genus Nibea; species Nibea albiflora. The sequence continues at coordinate 5,912,797 of CM024797.1, forward strand.
ATCGAACGCTGCTCGCCACCGGAGACGATTTCGGCTTCCTCAAACTGTTCGGCTACCCCGTTCGAGTACGACAGACAGCCGCTGTGCAGATTCACACTTGTACACGTGAACAGTTAGACGATAAACTTCTCCTCCTCTCTTCAGGGTCAGTACGCTCGCTTCAAGCGCTACGTTGGCCACAGCGCCCAGGTGACCAACGTCCGCTGGGCTCAGGACGACTCCACCCTGCTGACGGTGGGCGGGGCTGACACCGCCCTGATGATCTGGGCGAGGGAGCGAGGAGGCGGCGTCAGTGGAGAGGGGGATGGGATTTTGTGTCGTGACAACCGACCGCCCGTGGACAGCGAGGAGTCGGACGACGACATCGAGGAGGATGGAGGTGGGTGGGAACCTTTCTACATCCAACTTTTTGACCATTATGACTGCAACTCCAACTTCTGAATGCGTTTATGTGCGAAGGCTACGACAGTGACGTTGCACGGGAGAAGACTGTGGACTACACCACAAAGATGTACGCCGTCAGCATGAGAGAGATGAGAGGAACCAAACCTCACCAACAGCTGAAGGAGCTGTCTGCTGAGGAGAGGTATGCGCACACACACACACACACACACACACACACACACACACACACACACACGGTTACCTTAACAACAGATTGAATTTAAACAGATTAATCACCAGATTCATTAACCCAGTTTGGGTCCAGAGTTTAGAGCTGCACCAGACAACTTTGCACATTGGCGCCTCCCTGTGGCAGTGACAGGGGTGGACACGTGTCAGGACAGTGAAGAAATATTCTGTAAATTCTCAAGGAAGTCTCAAATAATAATAAATAACAGCTATAGCTTGAATCATATCAAAGGCTGGAAGATTATGATATTTTTTTAAGAGTGAGGGTGAGGAGGAGGCACATAAATAAACTTTCAGAAGGATTTATGTTCATAAAGTATTGACCTGTACTCAGGATTAATATGTGTATTCATGTTATTTCATCTGTTTTCTTAAACTTTCTTCCATGAAGCTGCGTCACTGAATTGTACACAGACTGGGAGTAAGTAGCGGGAAAGGATGTAAGATGAATTTGTATATTATATTGTTACAAATAAAAAAGTACAAGTCATGAAAAAACCCGGCAGCTTCTAGGTGAGCATGAAGAGGCAAAGAAAGCTCTGAATCTTCCTCACATAAAGGTCCTTAGCTGCCGGTCCTTGGGGGACTTCAGCAGCTCAGTATATGCCAGTTGTTGATAGGAGAGTCTGAAATGTAAACTAAGAGTTGAACTGTTAGTTGTTGCTGTGTTTGCTGTGAATTTTGGCATTCAGACTGACATAAGAAGCTCACACACTCCCTGAAGTCTGTGGTTCTCAAAGTCATCTATTATGTGTTATCTAAGTGTTACAGCAATGGGGCTTTAAAGCTTTCATTAAGTAAATCTCACATTGGTGGATCTCTCTCTGGTCTGCATGAGCTCCTGGTGCAGCTTTAAACTTCAACGATTAACAATTAAAAGCTGTGATTTCACGTTAATTTACACTTTGTTGACCCTGAGACTGGGCGTACTATTACATTTTGTATGAACAATTGTGTGGTTAGTATGTTTTTTTGTGTATGTATTGAGTGTGTGTACCCGTGTGTGTGTGTGTGTGTGTGTGTGTGTGAACGGATTTTGCATCTTGTGCATGACTGAACGTGTTTCTGCATGATCGTTTACTTCTGTTTTGTCCCTTTATTAAAGCTTCGCGGCTCCGTTTGTTGTGCACACGCTAACAGATTGTTATAATTTTGATGTTAGTGTCACTCAACAGCAAAGGGCCACCTTAAAGGTACAAATTTATTCTGATGGTACGGCTGTCAAACATTCATAAACAGATCTTGAAACATGGTTAACAACCAAATATTGTTATGAATCAGAAAGGGGAAAAGTATTAGGTGACACCTTTTGTGACTTCACAGAAACAAGACGTAACAGCGACATCTAGTGCTGAAAATATTGGTACTGCACGCCAAGTTCAAATACTGGAGAGATGCCTCCCAAGACTCACACAGGCTGCCAGACTGAAAACACTGAAGCTTCACAAGGGTCACACAGAAATCTGGCTTTCTGTTTATCATTACAGAGCAGTAGGATACATTTTCCAGGTTCATGTGATGGGCAGCTCCAGGTTTCAGTTCGTTAAGTTCCTGCCTGAAGGAGTCTTGGTACCCTCATGTGGTTGTAACCCAAAGACACACACACTTGTCCCTTTGTGGTGCCCTTACTTCCTGAGTGTTGCTGCTGCTCTGTGGCCTTGCTTGTAGAAACTCTTAATATCTCTGTTGTGTTTTAACTTGCATTCCCCTGGAGGCAGGGCATTGTCAAGTAAGTATGACCTGATACTTATCGTGTAGATGATGTTGAAATGTGCTGTATATAGGTCATCACAAAAACAGCAAGATAGATAGAAGGAGAAAATGACAGACTACAGCTAAAATGTTGGAAAATAAGACAGGAAGAGAGCGTGGGTGAGAGAAACCATGACACATTTCAAAATAAAGTCAGGTTCAGTCGTAGACACTAAATCAAACCTTCAATAAGAGAAATGCACATCAGGACTTCTCTATATGCAGTTTTTATGTCTGTACAGCTGTAGTGTAAGCATCAGAGGATAATATTTCAATCACAGCATTTACTGGTTTCAGTTCATTTAACAATTCTCTTCATCGTTTGTTGTCAGAATAAAGTGTTTCTAATGTTTAAGTCACTCAATTCTTTGTGTTCTTCTTTCTTTCTCGCCTTCACTTCCCAGTTCTTCTCATCCCTGACGTTCTCCGAGTTTGTTCCTCCTCTCCCTCTCCTCCCGTGTCTCCCTCTCCTCTTTCTAATCCTCCTTGCCATCATATTTGTGTTTTGTGTTATCCGAGGCAGCCTGCACTTGTTTTCCGTAATCACTCATCATCACAAAGAAGCCTCTCAAGCATCTTAAGGCATCAGCATTACGTAGAAATCTGTATTTTTAGCATTTTTTAGCCGCCCCAGTTTCAGAGTTTATTACCAATGTGGTGAACATGGACAGCAAGTGGACAACTTGACTGACAGCCAAGCACCAAGCAAGCAAGCAACTCTGAGAGTTGAAGGCCGAGCAGCCAAAGATCCTCGGAGGGAAAACCACAAAGGATGATGTGCAAAGCATCATCCTTTGTGGGTTGTCCAAAAGTGTCCAAACTGCAGGTTTTGCTAGTACAAGGAACTCACCTCATCACAGTTTGTTCTTGACCCTGGGATTCGAGACCCGATCCCTCAGACTGCCTGTGCATGTTGAGGCCTTTACAGACACAATGCACTCATCGCTGGGTTGAACTTTGGGCGCCGTTGTGCTCGGATAGCATGTTAGCCTGACAGCCCGAAAATAAAAAGAAAGCACCAGTAGCATGCTAGCATTCTGTTAGCATGTAGCTCTAGCCACTGCTAGTCACGTTATAATTTCTCTGAGGCATGATGTTGAGGTGTGTCTGTCTGTGTGTGTGGTGTGTTGAGTGAGTATGAGTGTGAGTGTGCTGTGTAAGGTGTACACGTGTGATTGTGTGTGTGTGTGTGTGTGTGAGTGTGTGTGTGTGTGTGTGTGTGTGTGTGTGTTTTCTAAAGCTCTGTACCTTGGTTTTGTCCCTCTGCTGTCCAGGGGATCCAGGTAACACCTGCCCACCTGTCCAACTTACTGTTTGTCCTTGTAGTACCTCATTGTGTGTGTGTGTGTGTGAGTGTGTGTGTGTGTGTGTGTGTATTTGTACCACAGTCCTGTTGGCATTACCTCACTCTGTCCTCATCAGAGGGGTGAATATAGTTTTCATAGTTATATTAATGAATACTCATGAGTGTTATTTGTAGTTTTTATGACGTAGTTAACTGCTACTACTACTACTACTACTACTACTACTACTACTACTACTTTTATTGCCATACTATTTCTACTACCACATCTACTTACCATACTAGTATAACTACTATTACTACTTGTACTGCCACAATACAACTGCTGCTGTTATTATTTCAAGTAGTAATAGCACTACTACTGCTGCTAGTACTTCTGTTGTTACAAAAACAGATATAACAACAAATAGTACTGCTACAGTAAACTCATTTTTCCTACAATTTTTACTAGTAGTATTGTTACTTAGTCTACTCTTACTTCCACTACTACAGCTCACATTACTATTTCTAGTGTTAATATTACTATCACTGCTACTACTACTTCCACTATCCAGTAACTACTACTATTACTCCTGCTACAACTAAAACTACTACTAATCAGAGTAGTTCTTATAGTAGTTGTTACTTCTGTTGCTTAATTCACTGTTACTGCATCTACGACTCTAAATAGTACTATTTACAGTACTGCTGCTTTTTGCTGCTACCACTGTACCACATTACTGCTACCACTACTGGTGCTACTTCTAGTTTTCACTACTACTATGAATACCACTGATTACTACTTGTACTACCACTGCTTTGCTACGCTACTAATACTGTTAAATCTAAACTACTAATTAGACAACCATGATACTATTATTACTGCTACACTAGTACTACTGCTATTAGTATTTGTAGTATTGTTTAACAGTGTTTTGCTACTACTACTGGAACATTTTACGTGTACTCACAGGGGTCACAGGTCAGGTTGTAAAGTACTAAAGTACTAAAAGTACAAATACTACCGTTAATATCACTACTTTAATCCATGACGTACAAGTATTCACAGTCTGCCATCTGTCTGTGGCTGACCTGTCTGTCTCTACCTTCTCATGTCCGTCTCACTGACTGTTCCTCCACCTGTCTGTCTTCCAGACTTCAGCACGTTGGGGTGTGATTGTCTTTTTCTTTTTTCTTTTTGATTTGACTGATTCATTGATTAATTAACTGGCTGATTGATCTCTAGGCCTCCAGTGAGTCGAGCAGCACCTCACCCAGAGAAACTCCAGAAGAACAACGTCTCCAAGAAGAAGAGGCTGGTCGAGGTATGCCTGTCTCACTGCCTGTCTCTCTGTCTGTCTGTCTGTCCTCCTGTTTACCCGTCTCTTCTGTCTCCTCCTCCGTTTGCAGGACCTGGTTTTGGATCATGTGTTCGGTTTTCGGGGCTTCGACTGTCGTAACAACCTGCACTACCTCAACGACGGCACAGACATCGTCTTTCACACCGCCGCCACTGCCATTGTCCACAGTCTCAGCAACGGTAACCGCAGCAACGCAGCAAAATCATCACCTAAATCTACGGCTCCTCCCGGCTTTAGAGTGACTTTCAGCTCATTGTTTATCTGTCCTGACACAAGTGTAATGTTTTGGTTCATGGCGGAGATCGAACTATGTGACGCGTGATGTGTTTATGTGTCTTCATCTGCTGCAGGAACTCAGAGTTTCTACCTGGAACACACCGATGACATCCTCTCTCTGACCGTCAATCAGCACCCCAAATACAAAAACGTCATCGCCACAGGACAGATCGGTACACTGAGCGCGCGTGTGTGTGCGAGACTGTGTTTCTGCATGGCAGTGTGTTTCTCTACTAACTCGTCTGTACTAAATGAGTCCTGCTTTTCTCTCCTCTGCTTCACGTTTAACCTGCTTGCTTTACTTTTTGTCCACTGAGAGGATAAAATAACAGACACACAGAATCAGTCAGTTTAAAAATGGGTAAATTATGATTTGGGCGGTACTGTACTACTTTCTTTTTGCTGATGTGTCGGTCATATCAGTCCCAGATTTACTCTTGACTGGTGGAGCTTCCTCCGTCAACGTCCCAGTCCTTTCCCCTCGGCTGCTGAGCCTAATTACATTACTTGCCCAGCTCCAAGTCTGGACCTACACCCTGGGCCTGAAATCCTCTGTGGTACAAATACTAACACTCCCCCAGACAGATGTAGTATTTACCTCAAGAGTTAGTGGAAGCCCGAAGCAGCTCACAGTGAGAGAATATTGTATTTTACTTTCATCAGGTGACACAAACATAACTCCAATTTAATGTTGTTGCTCTGTAACGCGTTTAAACAGCAAGATACACCGATAAATATCTCTATTAACTGTCATGGCCGACGTTAGCCTGTCTGAAAAAACTCACTTCAGGTTTTTATCTGCTTTTTTTTGTTTGTTTTTTCTTTTTCCTTTATGTTTTTGTACGTGTGTGTTTTGGCTGGCCTCATTTGTCACCATCGCTCTCACAACACCTCAGGTGACGTCAGTGAACTCCCAGGTAAAAAAACAAAACAAAACAAACCGCAAACGCCTCTCCCTCCTCGACAGACACCCTGAAACCCAGAGACAGGCGCAGTCCATTTTCCAAATCATCCGTCAGTTTTTAGATTGAATTCTTTCTTGAGTTGAGAGCCGTGCAGTCGCAGTTGGTGTCCTATGAAATACAAGAGGCGTTGTTTGCGTCATCAACTGAAGCCAACGGCTGCCTGGGGAAAAAAAAAATAGCTGCCACCGGTATGATCTTTAAATCTGGTTCTCAGGGTGTTTGTATGCTGCATTGATCCCTCTAACCGCTCTGTTTATGTCCAACAACTTTTTTGTGACTTCCCCGCGGCACAATAAAACCTGCGTTTATATCCTCTCTCCTCGTGTCTCGTGATCTTCATGTAGGCACCACGCCTTCGATCCACGTGTGGGACGCGATGAGCAAACAGACTCTGTCCATCCTTCGCTGTCCTCACACCAAAGGCGTCGGCTACGTTAACTTCAGCGCCACGGGGAAGCTGCTGCTGTCTGTCGGAGTGGAACCTGAACACACCATCACTGTGTGGCGCTGGCAGGAAGGTCAGACCGTCATCCGATCAATAACCATGAACCACATCGGCACTATGTGTAACAAGAAATACTGAATTGAAATAATCGTGGCGTCTCTTCTGCAGGATCCAAGGTGTGCAGTAAAGCCGGACACCCAGACCGGATCTTTGTGGTGGAGTTTCGTCCAGACTCCGACTCCCAGTTTGTGTCAGTGGGAATCAAACATGTGAAGTTTTGGACACTAGCCGGCGGCGCCCTGATGTACAAGAAGGGCGTGGTGGGAACGGTGGAGGACGGGAGGATGCAGACGATGCTGTCTGTCGCCTTCGGTGCTGTGAGTTCACTGCTCACATCACCTGATAGAGGACACGAGTCTGACCGGGACATCAATCAGCTTTCATCGATATTCTTGCTAAATTTAAAATGCAATGTAAAGTAGACGTCACAAACAAACAACACAAAGTTCAGAGAAATCATTGCCCGCTGCATAAATGAGGAACAACACAAGTACTTAAAGATAATGAACTTTGAAGAGGCATGCGAGTCATCATTCTTCCTAAATGTGTGTCTGCAGAATAACTTGACGTTCACCGGAGCCATTAATGGAGACGTGTACGTGTGGCGGGATCACTACCTGCTGAGGGTGGTGGCAAAGGCCCACACCGGTCCGGTCTTCACCATGTACACCACACTGAGAGACGGACTCATCGTCACCGGCGGCAAGGAAAGGCCGTGAGTAATTTGCTAACCGGTCCGTCAGCAAGGTGATTCTGCAGCTGCAATGATGAGAGCATAAAACTTTTGATGTTTGAACTTTAAATTTAAAGGACGAAGGAGGGCGGTGCAGTGAAGCTCTGGGATCAGGAGATGAAACGTTGTCGAGCGTTCCAGCTGGAGACGGGACAGCAGGTGGAGTGCGTCCGATCCGTCTGCAGAGGCAAGGTGGGAACTTTTGATTCTGAGCTTCATCGTCCCTCAACTCGTCGTCCTCCTGCTGTCCTCCTTGTCAACCCCGTCCTCTTCTTCTCCAGGGTAAGATCCTGGTGGGGACGAAAGACGGGGAAATCATCGAGGTTGGGGAGAAGAATGCGGCGTCCAACATACTGCTGGACAGTCACGCTCGGGGAGGAATCTGGGGTCTGGCTGCTCATCCTGCTAAAGATCTCTGCATCACCGCCAGCGACGACGCCACCATCCGACTGTGGGACCTCGCTGACAAGGCAAACACAAACACACAGTCTGATTCTCTGATTGGTTGATGTGCCTAAGATGTTAGATATAATCATCTAAACATGATCTATAACCGTCTTCCTGTAGAAACTGTTGAACAAGGTGTGTCTCGGCCACGCAGGCCCGCTGTGTGAGCTACAGCGCGGACGGAGAGATGCTAGCGGTGGGGATGAAGAACGGCGAGTTTCTCCTCCTCCTCGCCAACTCGCTGAAGATGTGGGCAAAGAAACGAGACCGCAGTGTTGCCATTCAAGACATCCGGTGAGAAGCGGAGAGAAGCAGCCTTTACAAACACGACAGAAGTTAGAAATAGTATACTACGTGCTCTGCGGATGTAATAAACAACAAGTGTGTGTGCATGTGTGCGCAGGTTCAGCCCGGACCGGCGGTTGTTGGCAGTTGGTTCGGTGGAGAACACGGTGGATGTTTACGACGTGAGCGGAGGACCGAGTCTGAACCGGCTGGTTTACTGCAGCGACATCCCTGCGTTCATCCTGCAGCTCGACTTCTCTGCTGACAGCTGTTATATACAGGTACACACACACGTACACCGATCAGCCAGAACATTATAACCACCTGCCTAATATTATGTAGGACTCTGGAGGTGCGCTGTGGGATCTGACGCCAAGATGTTAGCAGCAGGAGGTCCTGGATCGGACTTATTTGTCCATCACATACTGAAGATTGAGATTTGGGGACTCTGGAGGGCAAGTCAACACGTTGAACTCGTTGTTCAACCATTCCTGAACCATCTTTGCTTTGTGTGCTTTGCTGAAAGAGACCACCAACATCAGGGAATACCGTTTCCATGAAAGGGTGTACATGGTCTGCATGCTTAGGTAGATGATACGTGTCAAAGTTAGGTTTCCGGGCAGAACATTGCCCGAAGCATCGCACTGCCTCCGCCGGCTTGCCTTCTTCCCCAAGTTGCCATGGAAGTGTTGGAAACCGGTCCAGACCAGGCTGCCTTCTTCTGTTGCTGATGCTCACTTATTGCTCGTGGCATCCTGACTGGTCTGTATCCACACAGCGCTCTACATGTGTTCTGACCCCTTTCAATCAAAACCAACATTTTCCCAACTTTTTGAGCTGCAGCAGATCGTCTGTGGACCACACGGGCCAACCTTTGCTCCCCACATGTATCAGCGAGCTTTGGCTGCCTGTGATCCTGTCACCGGCTCACCGCTCTTCCTTCCTTTTGATAAGAACTGGAAACACCCCACAAGGAGCTGCGGTTTTAGAGAGTCCATCGAGGCCTTGTCAGAGTTGCTCAAATCCTCAGACTTTAGTTGTTTGATCGTAACAAGTTTGCGTTTATTTTCATTTTGGTCCAAAATGTGCCGGATTATTCTGCTGACACCTGTTTTACTGTGTGTGTGTGTGTGTGTGTGTGTGTACAGGTGTCCACGGGGGCTTATAAGCGGCAGGTGTTTGAGGTCCCTTCAGGGAAGTTGGTGAGCGACCAAACCATCATCGACAGAATCACCTGGGCAACCTGGACCAGGTAACACACCTGAAAGCCAAAGTGTTTTATTTGGCTCGTGATTCGTTGATCCATCAAATGTCGTCAGATCAAAGTGAGTTCACGTCTTCTGTCTTCTCTCACACAGCATCCTGGGAGACGAAGTTTTGGGGATTTGGCCACGCAACGCAGACAAAGCTGAAGTCAACTGTGCGTGTGTGTCTCACGCCGGCCTGAACATCGCCACCGGCGACGACTTTGGACTGATCAAACTGTTCGACTTCCCCTGCACAGAGAAGTTTGTGAGTAGTGTGAGGATGAACTGATTCGATTTTTTTGGCTATAACTCAAGAATCCATATGCTGATTATGACAAAATCTCACAAAAATTAATGGTATAAAATCATTATGTGATGACATTTCATATCCAAAAGGTCAGCATCACCGTGACATCAAAATGTTCTCACTTTACTGGTCATTATTAACACCATGACTCAGGAATAGAAGGACACTGAATTGGTCCTGGAAGTCTTGAAGCTGTGGTAATTGGATCTTCTACGCTGCCAGGTTTTTTTCTGCGTGTGATGCATCAACGCTTTGAAATTTCAAAATCCAAATTTTAAGCATTGTAGTCAACCACAAGCTCAGTACTTTTTCTGACACTGAGCTTTAGGTGGTGTTGTTGCACCGTGCGACGGAGCTCTCTGTCAGTCCTCAGTGCCCCATCGCACAAAAATAGCTTTGGCTGACTTAAAGATCTGTCCAACATGACTGTAGAGAATCTGCAGAATATAACTAAGTGCACATGGGAGCGGTTTATGAACACTCTGAGTGTGGAAAAATGAAAACATAAGAAATGTCAACTTCCCCCATGTATTTCAGTGATTGGTTTATTTTCTGGACGGATTAGAACAGGGACATCATTTTATAAAAAGTCACTTGCTGATTGTTTATTGAAGAGAAATGGGAATATTGTTTTTATGTCTGCAGGCCAAACACAAGCGCTACCTCGGCCACTCGGCTCATGTGACCAACATCCGCTTCTCCCACGAAGACAAACACGTGATCAGCACAGGAGGAGACGACTGCAGGTGAACCGATCAGCATTCAGTGTGGTTTATACTGTTGACCTGTAGTCTCCCTCTAAAGATGTTTAGTTGGACATTTTGATGTGGAGACAGACTCGTGCTGCAGCCAGCCTGAAGTGGCGGTTTGAGGAACGGCACTTTATTGGCTTTACGTCTCTAAGTGATACATAAACAAAGCTTTGTTCCCTTGAATGACACATGCAGAATGCTTCTAACGTTAAACTGTGTCAACCTCTGTTTGTCTGTTGCAGTGTGTTTGTGTGGAAATGCCTGTAAACACAGATGTCAGCCGTCCGGTGACGCTTTTATCCAAAGCGCCTTCACAGCTCCACGAGTATCCGATCCAGAGGGAATCGAACCCACAACCCGAACGTCTTTGAGTTTCTTACGACGGAAGAAGACTTGCTGCTGTAACACAAAGCCAATGATTGGCACTTCCTGCTGGATCACATGACCTTGAAACAAACACATTTGTTTATGGGTAGAAACCAGCCATGGTCACGTGACATGGTGGTGAAGGAGAAGATTTGTTGATTTGACTTGTTGTCCATCCATCTCCTTCCACCTGGAAGGCCTTTACAGGGTTGTTGCTTTACACCATGACAAACAAACTGCACCTTCAGGTCATTCACTGATGACGAGACCGAAACAAAGAGACAGAAGGTTCAACGCAACTTTCACAAAAAGCAAACGCAGCTCAGAGTTTCCTGCTGTCCAGGGCTCAGATGTATAAAACTTAGACAGAAATATGCATGAAGTTGTGCGTAGTAGCTTTGTCCGACTCCCAACATGAACCTTACAACTGTATTTGACAGGATGGGGTCAGTATTTGAAGAAAGATTTGAAATAACATCAAAGCTGCCCTTTCATTGGTTTACGACTGCGCTTGTCAGACCTGTCAGTGTTTCGTCACGTCATGGAGGTCCTCCAGACCCAGAGCAGCTTTTTACAACACACCTGTGGCTGTATATAACACCTGTGCCATCAGGAGGACAGCATTATGGGTTGACAGTGATATCCCACTCATTAGAAAACATATTTTCTCCATCAGCTTCTCCCTCTGAGTGCTGGCTCCGACATGAAGTTCCTGTTTTTTTCTGTGACCTTCTCCATCGGTATGAAGGTTCGCTGGATTCTGTCTAAGGGTTTGTGTCCAAACACTGTTTATGCGTCTGACTCCTGGATTCAGAACTTTTCAGACAAGCTGCTGTCGCTGCATTCAGGTCGCAAAGGATGAAATCAAAAGTGATGGGACCATTTAAAGGACAAAACCGCTGCTGGGAATCATGCAAATCCTTGAAGACGTTCTGCACTGTACTGGGATCGCTGGGAGGAGACACTGGACTGGGAGAAACGTTTGCTTTGTAAAAGATCTGATGCAGTTTCATATTTCTAGACACTTCCTGGAGTTTGTCTGTAACTCAAAAAAAAGAAACTTGACATTTGATTCAACGTCACTTTCATTTCAAAGAGCCTTTACTGTGTCTGTGGTTGGATATCATCACACTTAAGTGCCTTTCTGGAACTTTCTACCTGTGTTTGTTTCTTTCCTTCTTTTCTTTGGGGAGCATTTCACAGGCTGTTTTATTCTTTTCTTTAATCCATAATTGAGCTTATTTTGTACTTCGTCTGGTGCTACACTGAGAATGTTCAAACCTTCATTCATCCAAAATGGACACAAAAACATTTTCTTTGCTGCTGCTTTTTTTCTTTTTTGATGAAACCTCCAAAGCATCGTGATCGTAAAGCAACACAGGACATCCGAGGATGTTAAGAGAAATATTTATGGAAGTATCTAAATGTTATTTATGCCTAATCTAAAGTGTGGATGAGTTTACCGTGTCTGAACTGTTGAATATTAACTGTTGTGAAAAGTGTCAAAAGAGTCTGTTTGAATAGACGAAAAAAAAAAAATCCAGAGATTTACACACCTGATCTGTTGACTCGTTCACCGCCGACACACTCTTCTTAATGCCACTGAAGTTTAATGACGTGACACACCGCAGCCCGAAAAAAAAAAATATATAGATATATAGTTTTATGATTACAGCAGTCAGCTGACGGGAATATTTCTTTCCCGCTAAGGTCAGGGGTCAAAGGTCACAGCAGCAGAGAAGAAACAAAGTTGAAATAAAAGTCACTTCATGTTACAGCGGGAAGATTTTTAAGTTAAATAGTTTCCTTCACAGAACAACTTGGAGTCCTTGAAGACGGTGACACGCGTCCCCTCTGGTCTGCCGTAGTTTTAAAAAAAAAATGGATGTTTAAAAAAAAAAAAACATTGTTGTTGTTGTTGCGACGAGCGTTACACGCAGAGTTCCTGTAATCTAGAAAAAGAAAACATGTTTGACTATATTCGACTGTGCTGTTGAACAGTCTGATGTACATGGTGTTTGTGCAGAGTGCATGTGTGGTGTGTTTCTCCATGACGGCTGCAGATACTCGATCATGAACAACAAAAAAAAACAAAAGAAGAAGAAGAAGCCAAGGAACGTCCACAAAAATAACTAAATAAATGTCGTAGTTGTTGAAGATGTAAAATGCTGCACTGAGATCTGTTTTAGTTTGTAAATGTTTTTTGTTTTTTATGTTCGGTGTGCAGCTCTTTGGTTTTCACATGATTTGTATCATACTGTACATGGAAATATAAATGATGCTCAGATGCATGAATTTATTTTTAAACCAAAAGATATTTGTGGATGATAGACGATGATTTTATGGTGTGAATTAGGTTCAGCGGTTGATTTTTATACCGAGGTGATTGTGATCAAAAGTGTGTGTGTGCGTGCGTGTGTGTGTGTGTACAAACAGATTAAATGAGACTCATGCAAGAAAACCAACGAACGTTTCTTCGTCTTTTGTAGAAAATCCTTCACATCTGACTTGTTTATTTAGAGGTTCTGGGTACATCAGAAGGCATTTCATGGACCTCATGGCACAAAGAGCTTATAGATATAGATATTGTAGCCATAACATAATTTCACTTTTAGTTACTCACTCAATTTTATAGAAATATCTAATATTTTTGTTGCTACATTGCCTGAATCTGAAGATTCGAAGCCCTACCTTGGCTGAGATTTGGTCACTGATATTATATATGACTGTAAACACAAGCTATCTATCTAGCCATCACATGCACCACCATCAGGGAGGGCGACCTTAACGGCTGTCATTCAGAGCATGGCTAAATACCTGGACATCCCCACCTGTCAGTCAGAACTAAAAAAGGCCTCAATCCATGAGCTCGGTGCCTCTTGTTTTGGAGCCATCAGGGGTCACTGGCATTACGCCACGCGCAGCTTGCAGTGCTGCACGGCGACGCTGACTCAGAAGTTGGCAACAAATGAGGATTTGTTTTTCTTCCACGCAATGATTCGCAGAGAGCTCAAACTCCACCACTACCACCAGAAATCACCCAGCGGAGATTCCCACATTTGGGGGTTTGACAGGGGTCAGAAACAAGAGGAACACTGGATGCTACTGCTCAGATTAAGTAAGTATGATAAATACATTTTGACTCAAGTCAGTCGGGCTTGAACCTTCCTGCAGCACCCTTTCAAAAAAATCAGTTATATTTAGGAAGAGCCGACGCCTCCCCGGCCGCCTGCATCACCACTCCATCACTGGTGAGCCGGTGCCTCCCCTGAAGTGTCAATCCGTTCTGTGGAAGCTAAGGTCTTTAACACATAAACTCTGACATAATCATGTTGAGAGCTTCAGTCTGGACCAAAGTGGTGGAACAGTGGACAGTAATCCGACCGTATCATTACAATCTCCATTTTGACAGAAGATCGGAAGTTTCCTTTTCCGCTAGATTACATTTATACGACAGATACCTTCCATCATCCATTCAGCTCACCAGCGCCTGATGTCTTTATCTGGAAAACCTCCTAAATCAACATCAAGTAGCTTCAATAACAATCTCTCATTCACATTCAGCGTCTCTGCCGTCAAAACATGCTGGACACACTCGTGTGTCTGGTAATTACCATCCAAATGCAACAGATATAAACTTTATGGGCTGCAGGATGTTTGATGATTACAGCACCTTTCACCACCGACAGCTTTAATTAAGATTAATAGAGTTGGATTTATGGGACTTTTACCCAACCAGACACAATTCGGTTTCCCCCTTTTCTTCGTCATTCACGTCCTCTTTCAAGTTTATCCTGCGACCGCTTTCATCCGCCTGTAATATTGGATGTATCCATGTAGAAAGGAGACATTAATACTCCTTTCAACAGCTGCCATTTCCAATAATTAGCCCCACTGCTGCTAAGTGAGCACAACAGCTCCACAAAATGGACGCCGCCTGGCACACCAGCCGCGCGGTGATGTATTACTGTACATTAAACTTGTTTTTATTCTCCTCCACACCCCGTAAATGATCGGAGGGAGGGAGGGGAATGGAGCCGACGGAAGATGGAGGATGGAAGAGAAGGGAGGAAGAGAAATGATGAGGAGGCACAGAGAACAGAGAGAAAAAAAGGAATAGAGGGAAGAGTATGAACAGTAGCTTTTACAACTTCATCATGGTGGATGTTAATGAGTGCAGCCGTGGCTGTAAACTTGTGGAGGCTCCAGATATTTCCTGTAACGTCTTATTTAAAGTCTCTAAAAGGAACTTACATTATTTTTTGTTGATGCTGACCCCTGTTGACAAAAGCACTGGTGTTTTCATCACTTTGTTTCTCAGACTCAATCTGACCTGGTTGCAGGACATCATCTTCAACATCTTCTCACTGGTGGTCTTGTTTCTTTTCGATGCTCGGTATTAAACCGAAACTGTTTCCAAACCGGTTAAGAACCTCTTGTGGGTTGAGAGGATTTATCACACATACAGTAACTTCCCGTTGTCTTCACGTGCGCAGTTGCTGCTCACATACGTGCACACATATATGCGCATGCAGACAGTCACATTGTAATGCAGTAAAATGCCATAGCGCCACACTTCCTAATAGAAAAGTAAACTTTCGCTCCAAGTGGCATTATCATGTGAAATTACACATTCTGTGTGTGATTATTAATATTCATTGAGGTTTCAAGAGGCTGTTTGAAAGGCCAGACTATTTGTGTGTGTGTGTGTGTGTGTGTGTGTGTGTTCACAGGGTAGGTCAAGTCAATCTGTCGCGCCTCTTTCCTTTCCTCGATCAGCACCCGTCTTTACTTCATTTTTTATTCCCTTCTTTTGCTTTCTTTCCTCGTCCTCTCTCCTTCGTCTCTTCTCTTCTTCGCTGGATTCTGTCTAAGGGTTTGTGTTTGTGTCCAAACACTGTTTATGCGTCTGACTCCTGGATTCAGAACTTTTCAGACAAGCTGCTGTCGCTGCATTCAGGTCGCAAAGGATGAAATCAAAAGTGATGGGACCATTTAAAGGACAAAACCGCTGCTGGGAATCATGCAAATCCTTGAAGACGTTCTGCACTGTACTGGGATCGCTGGGAGGAGACACTGGACTGGGAGAAACGTTTGCTTTGTAAAAGATCTGATGCAGTTTCATATTTCTAGACACTTCCTGGAGTTTGTCTGTAACTCAGGGTAGGTGTAGTCAATCTGTCGCGCCTCTTTCCTTTCCTCGATCAGCACCCGTCTTTACTTCATTTTTTATTCCCTTCTTTTGCTTTCTTTCCTCGTCCTCTCTCCTTCGTCTCTTCTCTTCTCTCCTCATCCCTTTCCTGCCCTCCTCTGTACCTTCTGTCCTTTCATCTTCACTTCACTCTCAGATGGAAATGAGACCTTTTACAAAGGGACAGAGCGAAAATCAGCGAGCGACAGAGAGAGAGAGAGAGGGAGCGCTGAGTCGTCGCCACATAACCATATGTGTGCATCCAAACCCATCTCTGATGTGTGTGTGTGTGTACGTATGTGTGTGTGACGTGAGCACATTTAAATATTTACTGCTCTCAGAGGAGTGTGAAGTGTGTCAACAGGGCCAAGCATCCGTGGAGAGAGAGAGAGAGAGAGAGAGATGCACACACACACACACATACACACACACACACACACACATTCCCAGTGGTTGACAGAAGCTATCAAAATCAACAATAACCGGAGAAATGAGGAAGAGCAGGAGGATGGAAAGCAGACTGCAGAGAGAGGAAGATGTACAGAGTAGAGGAGGAGGAGGAGGAAATCAGGAAAAGTGTGTGTGTGTGTGTGTGTGTCTTGGTTCATGCATGGTTTGTTTCCAGCCTGCTGTGTGTAACTCCAAGGCTTAACGTCTTCAATTTTTTAAACGTCAACACATCATTGTCAAATTCACTGTGACGCCTCGGTGTGCTCGCTCCGAGCGGTTGCCTCTGTCCTCTTTTCCTTGATCTTTCATTTCCTCCACTCACCGCGTCTTAATTCAAATAAATGTCCTCTTCATCTCCATTTTGTCATTTTCAGTAATCATCTCCTTCCTCAGACCTTTTCTCACAGCAGGCGTTTTGACTCAGTGATGGCTCTGTTCTTGTCAAGCGTACCAGGAAGCCCGTTAGCCGACCTGCAGAATACCAGGACCCTGAAACTGAAGCAGCTAAGTGAAGTTAATTTTATGACTTGACACCTGTGCGTTTTCTACTCGTGACACGTGAAAAAAGGACCCGTTTTCCTCTTTGTGGTGCGCTTGGTTTTCGGCCAAGTTAGGTGATCTGCTTAAGTGCTGCAGATCAGTGCTACAACTCTAAAGGGGTACTTATGAGATTGGTGAGAGAGTAACTGAGCTGTCCAACCCACAAATAAATGCTCTGGCCTTGAAGAGAGTGTGCACTGAAATGCGGCTATCTATTATTTAGTTTATTTCAGCCCAGTGTTGTTGTAAAACTGGGCAAAAGAACAGACTGCGTGGTGGACGCCCTCCCCACAGAGCTGCCAACAATTTGATGTGACCTTCTCCCTCGTCCTTTAAACCTGCATTAGTTGATTTGCAGCAGAGCAATTTGAAAACATAACATTATCACGCTATCGCTTTATAAACTTAATAGGACTAATTAGGAAACAGTTGCTTGTTTAGGATCCGGCGATGTTCATTTGGAGTTGTGTTTCTGGTTGTAAGTCATTAGATCTGACTGCTAAGCAGCTAAAGGATCATGTTGTTCTGCGCCTGGAATGGGATGGGAGGGCAGCATTGCAAAAGTGCCCTGTTGGATGCCTGAGTTACAGATAAAACACGGTAAAGAGGACGGCACAATGTTCAAAGGGAGAAAATGTAATGCAGCGCCATACTGGCAGACCTGCATGCTTGAAAATGAACCTCTTTGTGCCTCTAATAAAAATGTAATTTAAAAAACAAACAAACATTGAAACTAAAACAATGAATTGAAAGATGCAGCATCATGAGACAGACATATGGCTTTTTATTAGCGATGCTCAGTGTAAGTGATATTACAAAGTAGCGCTGGGCGTAGCTTCCACTTCTCCTGACGTCTGATCACAAACTGGCACCAAATAACTGAGCACGCTAATTAAAAAGGAGGCAAGAAAAAGTTTCAGATCCTTTTCTTGCTGAGGAAGGTCTATGGCAAGTTTAATCTCAATGATTAACAGTCAAGACATCCACATTAACCTGAGCGACAGTCCATAACACAGCGTGGGGCATTTCATTTAGCCACACACTAAATCCTGAGGCCTGGCGGTGTGCAAGCCCTTGTCCCAGATAACAAAGAACATCTCTCACACTACATAAAATCCCCAATCCCCTTGCCCCATATTTTACCAAGTAAAGAAAAAAATCAACATCACACCACCACCACCACCACCAAGGCCACTGTTCCATTTAGCTAAATAAAAAAGCTGAAAGCCCTTGGCCTATTTTTCAATGTTTAACACAGCCATAAAGAGTTTGTAGCTATTACTTTCATTCCCAAGGACCTCTGGCTTTTTTCCAGGGAGTCCCCCACCCCCCTGCACAAGGAGGATTAGTTTAATTTCATGCATTCACATAATGATACCACGATAGGAAAGAGAGCAAAACAACTATTTCCTGAGGTTTTAAATCCTAAAGATGGTGATTACTCGGACAAAACCCGAACTGGCAGGCCGCCCCGAGCCTTTAAAGACATGACAAACTCTCCCCAGCGTTCCCAGCAGTTACATTTCCCGGTGAGTGCAGCCAGGGGGAGGTCTAGGTTTACTGCTGAGCTACAGTCTGCTGCTGTGTTGTCTTGGTTAATCTCGTCTGCAGTACAGGAAGGAGGAGGAAGTGAGAAAACAAAGAGGCCGGTTGCCTAAAAAACACAACTCACTGCGGTGGCAGGGAGATGAGATGTGACCTGCTGCTGGAATATTAGTGTGAAATGTCAGGGTGCTATCTGGGATGTATTTGGAAAATGATACATCCTGCTGACATGATGAGTTAAATATATTTGTGTCTTGAGTTGTGTGGACTGTAAAGACATTTCTAACTTGTGTCAAAGGGTGTTATATGAGCAGATACATAGACTGCAATCACATTGATCTGTCATCTGAGTGTGTGGTTCACTCTCTGCACTTATTATTCACCAACCGGAGTTTGTTTTTGTGCTGTGTTAACTGTAGTTTACTGTCTCCCCTCATCCCCCTTCTTCCTCAGATGTTGCCATAAATTAGGAAGATTAACTAAGCATAAAAAAAACACCATCATGGGGCAGCTGCAGTCATCAGAAGAAGAGCTTTCTCAAGTGAAGGATGCAATCGGTTCCCTCCTCTACGATGCCATGCTGGAAGCGTGCACTGTACCTAATCTCGGAGGCGTCCACCCTGTCCTCCTAGCCAATCACGACGAGAGCTTCAACTCCAGGGCCGGCCTCCAGGAACAACTGAAGCAGATTATTAACATGTCAAAGAAAGTGTGACAGTCTGTGTAAAAGCGGGACATTGAGGGAGACGTGGGCTTGGTCTTCTTGATCTTCCTTCTCAAGTGGACTGAGCACGCGGGCCGTTCATTGATTTCCCCTTTAAATCCATTCAGTCATGAAGTACAGATTGTGATGAACAATGAAAGACACTGTTGCCTTGAGACGGATAAGAAAGAGCGATTGCACCACTCGATATTAGTACTGTGGTCCTGATGGGGATTGTAAAGCGGTTACAGATCAATACAATGGTCAACAAGGAGCAATATGATGATGATAAAATGCCGTTTAATAAATATGGACAGTTGTACGCATATCGTCAGCCTAATAGCATTTCTGCCTAACTCATTTTTTTGCCAAATTGAGATATTGGCCTAACTCTACTCTCCAATCACTGCTGCACCAACCTGTATAATTGCCTATGTCCTCAAGTGAAACATCTTAGTTAAAGTTAGGCCTTAACATTGGTTAAGTTAAAAGTTAAATTAAAGCTGCAAGCAGCATTGGACGGGCCCTCGCACTCCCGCGCAACCAGAACAATGCACTAAAAACGGTGATTTTCATTCTTAAATATCTCGCTTCCTGTTAATTTTAACCAATTGCTCCAAGAGGCTTTTTTATAGGTCTTGTCATGTTCTACAATTCGGCTGAGGGTTCATTATTCTGTGTCCAAAATTGTGGCGGGGCTACCTCAAAGAAAAATTCAAGGGGGTGCTATAGAGCGATTTCGCCCCGCCCCCTAATTACATATGGAGCCGACTTTTGTATCTTTTTGGTCTTAATAACCACAAGAAGTTTCAAAATATAGGTCTTAATGACCACAAGTTTCAGACAGCTCTGACAAAGTATTTGAAAGCCCAACAGTTTTGCCTGAAAAACAGCCAAAAAGTCAATGGAGCTCAATTTTTGATCGAAGAAATCGGCACGCTTGATTTTGATGCGCCGTCACGGCCACGCCCTCTTATGAAGATGAATGTTCATCATTGGTAGCTTCACAGAGGGTGTGTGGCTGACTAGATAGCCCAGTGCCTAATGCTGTGGCTTTCACCCCGGAGATCCGGGTTCGAATCCCGTGTGGACCCTGAGGCAAGGTCCTTGAAGCTACCAGCCTACTTCATGATGTGACATGTGGGTGCTTTTGTTCATCATTGGTAGCTTCACAGAGGGTGTGTGGATAGCTCAGTGGTAATGCTGCTGACTTTCACCCCGGAGATCCGGGTTCAAATCCCGTGTGGACCCTTAGGCAAGGTCCTTGAAGTAGTTAGTTAGTTTAGTATGGTAAAAAAGTCATAGTTTAGTATGGTTAAAAAAAACCTCATAGTATGTAAAAAAAGTCATAGTATAGTATGTAAAAAAAGTCTTAGTATAGTATGGCAAAAAAAGTCATAGTTTAGTATGGCAAAAAATGTCACTGTATAGTATGGCAAAAAAAAATCATAGTATAGTATGGCAAAAAAGTCATAGTTTAGTAAAAAAAAAAAAAAGTCATAGTATAGTATGGCAAAAAATGTCACTGTATAGTATGGCAAAAAAAATCATAGTATAGTATGGCAAAAAAGTCATAGTTTAGTAAAAAAAAAAAAGTCATAGTATAGTATGGTAAACCTATCTATCTCCGCTTATGAAGATGAATGTTCATCATTGGTAGCTTCACAGAGGGTGTGTGGATAGCTCAGTGGTAATGCTGCTGACTTTCACCCCGGAGATCCGGGTTCAAATCCCGTGTGGACCCTTAGGCAAGGTCCTTAAAGTAGTTAGTTAGTTTAGTATGGTAAAAAAGTCATAGTTTAGTATGGTTAAAAAAAACCTCATAGTATGTAAAAAAAGTCATAGTATAGTATGGCAAAAAAAATCATAGTGTAGTATGGCAAAAAAAAGTCATAGTATAGTATGGCAAAAAATGTCACTGTATAGTATGGCAAAAAAAGTCATATTATAGTATGGCAAAATGTCATAGTTTAGTATGGCAAAAAATGTCACTGTATAGTATGGCAAAAAAAATCATAGTATACTATGGCAAAAAAAGTCATAGTTTAGTAAAAAAAAAAAAGTCATAGTATAGTATGGCAAAAAATGTCACTGTATAGTATGGCAAAAAAAATCATAGTATACTATGGCAAAAAAGTCAAAGTTTAGTAAAAAAAAAAAGTCATAGTATAGTATGGTAAAAAAAATCATAGTTTAGTATGGCAAAAAAAGTCATAGTTTAGTATGGTTAAAAAAACCTCATAGTATGTAAAAAAAGTCATAGTATAGTATGGCAAAAAAAATCATAGTGTAGTATGGCAAAAAAAAGTCACAGTATAGTATGGCAAAAAATGTCACTGTATAGTATGGCAAAAAAGGTCATATTATAGTATGGCAAAAAGTCATAGTTTAGTATGGTTAAAGAAAAACTCAGTGTGTAAAAAAAAGCATAGTATAGTATGGCAAAAAAAAGTCACAGTATAGTATGGCAAAAAAGTCATAGTATAGTATGCCCAAAAAAGTCATAGTATAGTATGGCAAAAAAAGTCATAGTATAGTATGGCAAAAAAAGTCATAGTATAGTATGCCAAAAAAAGTCATAGTATAGTATGGCAAAAAAAGTCATAGTATAGTATGCCCAAAAAAAGTCATAGTATAGTAGGCCAAAAAAAGTCATAGTTTAGTATGGTTAAAGAAAAACTCATAGTGTGTAAAAAAAAGTCATAGTATAGTATGCCAAAAAAAGTCATAGTATAGTATAGTAAAAAAAATCATAGTATAGTACGGCAAAAAAAAGTCATAGTATAGTATGGCAAAAAAGTCATAGTATAGTATGGCAAAAAAAAGTCACAGTATAGTATGGCAAAAAAGTCATAGTATAGTATGCCCAAAAAAGTCATAGTATAGTATGCCCAAAAAAGTCATAGTATAGTATGGCAAAAAAAGTCATAGTATAGTATGCCAAAAAAAGTCATAGTATAGTATGCCAAAAAAAGTCATAGTATAGTATAGTAAAAAAAATCATAGTATAGTACGGCAAAAAAAGTCATAGTATAGTATGGCAAAAAAGTCATAGTATAGTATGCCCAAAAAAAGTCACAGTATAGTATGGCAAAAAAAAATCATAGTATAGTATGCCAAAAAAAATCATAGTATAGTATGCCAAAAAAAGTCATAGTATAGTATGCCCAAAAAAAGTCATAGTATAGTATGGCAAAAAAGTCATTGTATAGTATGGCAAAAAAAGTCATAGTTTAGTAAAAAAAAGTCATAGTATACTATGCCAAAAAAAAGTCATAGTATAGTATGGCAAAAAAGTCATAGTATAGTATGGCAAAAAAGTCATAGTATAGTATGGCAAAAAAAGTCATAGTATAGTATGGCAAAAAAAGTCATAGTTTAGTAAAAAAAAAAGTCATAGTATAGTATGGTACAAAAATCATAGTTTAGTATGGCAAAAATTTAGTATGCCAAAAAAAAGTCATAGTATAGTATGGCAAAAAAAATCATAGTATAGTATGGCAAAATAAGTCAGAATAGTATGGCAAAAAAAAAAAATCATAGTATAGTATGGCAAAAAAGTCATAGTTTAGTAAAAAAAAAAGTCATAGTATAGTATGGCAAAAAAAAGTCATAGTTTAGTATGGTTAAAAAAACCTCATAGTATGTAAAAAAAGTCATAGTATAGTATGGCAAAAAAAATCAGTGTAGTATGGCAAAAAAAGTCAGTTTAGTATGGCAAAAAATGTCACTGTATAGTATGGCAAAAAAAGTCATTATAGTATGGCAAAAAGTCATACTTTAGTATGGTTAAAGAAAAACTCAGTGTGTAAAAAAAGTCATAGTATAGTATGGCAAAAAAAAGTCATAGTATAGTATGGCAAAAAAAAGTCATAGTATAGTATGGCAAAAAAAAGTCAGAGTTTTGTTAAAAAAGTCATAGTTTAGTATGGCAAAAAAAGTCATAGTTTAGTATGCCAAAAAAAAAGTCATAGTATAGTATGGCAAAAAAAATCATAGTATAGTATGGCAAAAAAAAGTCATAGTATAGTATGGCAAAAAAAGTAATAGTTTAGTAAAAAAAAGTAATAGTTTAGTATGGCAAAAAAAGTCATAGTTTAGTATGCCAAAAAAAAGTCATAGTATAGTATGGCAAAAACAATCATAGTATAGTATGGCAAAAAATGTCACTGTATAGTATGGCAAAAAAAGTCATAGTATAGTATGGTAAAAAAAATCATAGTTTAGTATGGCAAAAAAAGTCATATTATAGTATGGCAAAAAGTCATAGTTTAGTATGGTTAAAGAAAAACTCAGTGTGTAAAAAAAGTCATAGTATAGTATGGCAAAAAAGTCATAGTATAGTATGGCAAAAAAGTCAGTATAGTATGGCAAAAAAAATCATAGTGTAGTATGGCAAAAAAAAGTCACAGTATAGTATGGCAAAAAATGTCACTGTATAGTATGGCAAAAAAAGTCATATTATAGTATGGCAAAAGTCATAGTTTAGTATGGTTAAAGAAAAACTCAGTGTGTAAAAAAAAGCATAGTATAGTATGGCAAAAAAAAGTCACAGTATAGTATGGCAAAAAAGTCATAGTATAGTATGCCCAAAAAAGTCATAGTATAGTATGGCAAAAAAAGTCATAGTATAGTATGGCAAAAAAAGTCATAGTATAGTATGGCAAAAAAAGTCATAGTATAGTATGCCAAAAAAAGTCATAGTATAGTATAGTAAAAAAAATCATAGTATAGTACGGCAAAAAAAAGTCATAGTATAGTATGGCAAAAAAGTCATAGTATAGTATGCCCAAAAAAAGTCACAGTATAGTATGGCAAAAAAAAATCATAGTATAGTATGCCAAAAAAAATCATAGTATAGTATGCCAAAAAAAGTCATAGTATAGTATGCCCAAAAAAAGTCATAGTATAGTATGGCAAAAAAGTCATTGTATAGTATGGCAAAAAAAGTCAGTTTAGTAAAAAAAAGTCATAGTATACTATGCCAAAAAAAAGTCATAGTATAGTATGGCAAAAAAGTCATAGTATAGTATGGCAAAAAAAGTCATAGTATAGTATGGCAAAAAAAGTCATAGTTTAGTAAAAAAAAAAGTCATAGTATAGTATGGTACAAAAATCATAGTTTAGTATGGCAAAAATTTAGTATGCCAAAAAAAAGTCATAGTATAGTATGGCAAAAAAAATCATAGTATAGTATGCCAAAAAAAGTCATAGTATAGTATAATAAAAAAAATCATAGTATAGTATGGCAAAATAAGTCAGAATAGTATGGCAAAAAAAAAAATCATAGTATAGTATGGCAAAAAAGTCATAGTTTAGTAAAAAAAAAAGTCATAGTATAGTATGGCAAAAAAAAGTCATAGTTTAGTATGGTTAAAAAAACCTCATAGTATGTAAAAAAGTCATAGTATAGTATGGCAAAAAAAATCATAGTGTAGTATGGCAAAAAAAGTCAGTTTAGTATGGCAAAAAATGTCACTGTATATAGTATGGCAAAAAAAGTCATATTATAGTATGGCAAAACGTCATAGTTTAGTATGGTTAAAGAAAACTCAGTGTGTAAAAAAAAGTCAATAGTATTAGTATGGCAAAAAAGTCATAGTATAGTATGGCAAAAAAGTCATAGTATAGTATGGCAAAAAAAGTCATAGTTTGTTTTAAAAAGTCCATAGTTAGTATGGCAAAAAAAGTCATAGTTTAGTATGCCAAAAAAAAAAGTCATAGTATAGTATGGCAAAAAAAAATCATAGTTATAGTATGGCAAAAAAAAGTCATAGTATAGTATGGCAAAAAAAGTAATAGTTTAGTAAAAAAAGTAATAGTTTAGTATGGCAAAAAAAAGTCATAGTTAGTATGCCAAAAAAAAGTCATAGTATCGTATGGCAAAAACAATCATAGTATAGTATGGCAAAAAATGTCACTGTATAGTATGGCAAAAAAAGTCATAGTATAGTATGGTAAAAAAAATCATAGTTTAGTATGGCAAAAAAAGTCATATTATAGTATGGCAAAAAGTCATAGTTTAGTATGGTTAAAGAAAAACTCAGTGTGTAAAAAAAGTCATAGTATAGTATGGCAAAAAAGTCATAGTATAGTATGGCAAAAAAGTCAGTATAGTATGGCAAAAAAAGTCATAGTATAGTATGGCAAAAAAGTCATAGTATAGTATGCCCAAAAAAAGTCACAGTATAGTATGGCAAAAAAAGTCATAGTACAGTATGGCAAAAAAAGTCATAGTTTAGTAAAAAAAAGTCATAGTATACTATGCCAAAAAAAAGTCATAGTATAGTATGGCAAAAAAAAAGTCATAGTTTAGTACGGTTAAAGAAAAACTCATTGTGTGTAAAAAAAAAGTCATAGTATAGTATGGCAAAAAAGTCAGTATATTATGCCAAAAAAAGTCATACTATAGTATGGCAAAAAAGTCATAGTATAGTAAGTAGCAAAAAAGTCATAGTATAGTATGCCCAAAAAAAGTCACAGAATAGTATGGCAAAAAAAGTCATAGTAGTTTCGATTCGAACCCGGCTCTCCGGGGTGAAAGTCAGCAGCATTAGGCACTGGGCTATCTAGTCAGCCACACACCCTCTGTGAAGCTACCAATGATGAACATTCATCTTCATAAGCGGAGATAGACATAGTATAGTATGGCAAAAAAAAGTCACAGTATAGTATGGCAAAAAAAGTCATAGTATAGTATGCCCAAAAAAAGTCACAGTATAGTATGGCAAAAAAAAGTCATAGTATAGTATGCCCAAAAAAAGTCATAGTATCGTATGCCCAAAAAAAGTCACAGTATAGTATGGCAAAAAAAGTCATAGTATAGTATGCCCAAAAAAAGTCACAGTATAGTATGGCAAAAAAAAGTCATAGTATAGTATGCCCAAAAAAAGTCATAGTATAGTATGCCCCAAAAAAGTCACAGTATAGTATGGCAAAAAAAAGTCATAGTATAGTATGGCAAAAAAAGTCATAGTTTAGTAAAAAAAAGTCATATTATAGTATGGCAAAAAAAGTCATAGTATAGTATGGCAAAAAAAGTCATAGTATAGTATGGCAAAAAACATGTCATCTTCATAAGCGGAGATAGATAATAGCACCCACGTGTTGCATCATGAAATAGGCTGGTAGCTTTTAGGACCTTGCCTAAGGGTCCACACGGGATTCGAACCCGGATCTCCGGGGTGAAAGTCAGCAGCATTAGCCACTGGGCTATCCGGACAGCCAGACACCCTCTGTGAAGCTACCAATGATGAACATTCATCTTCATAAGTAGAGATAGATAACAGTGAAAAAGCATCCACGTGTCACATCATGAAGTAAGCTGGTAGCTTTAAGGACCTTGCCTAAGGGTCCACACGGGATTCGAACCCAAATCTCCCGGGTGAAAGTCAGAAGCATTAGCTCTTCAACCTGTTCCAGATTTGACAGCAAAAACATTAAAAAAGAAAGTTAAAAAAAAAAGAAAAAAGCTATCAGCCTGTCAGAAAAGTCGAGCCCTAAACTTTCAGCTTACATTTAGACTTGCGGCTTTCAGGAACAATATTCGCTTTGACTGATTCACACTGACTGCAATCACGGCATTATCGACAGTGTGTGAGTAAATAGGGGGGAAAAAAGGCGAAATGTAATGCATGCCATTAACCTCGACCTGATCACCTCAGATCAATACGCCCAGGCATACCTGGACCGCTTGTTCTCTGACAAGGGACCCGTGGCAGAGTTGAAGAACTACTTCACCATGGCTAGTGACAATCTGAGAACTGCTGAGAACTCAGCACAGATGTAAAAACAAGACAGGGGCGGCAACTGTGCAGGAACAAAGCGATGGAGTGCAGCTGAAAGACTGGACAGAGGGCGTAAATGGAGAACAAGCAGCCGACAGGGGGAGAGGTGATAATAGTATTGTGGAGACGCAGCTGGATGAGAGCCTCGGTCACAGTCTCCATGGTGCAACAAGTTCATGAAAGTCATGACCTGTCAGCAGAAATCACAAGATGTCAGATATTTATTGGAGAGAAACATTAAACCAAACTCAGAAATGACTTTGCAGTGTTGTTTGTGATGTATTCAGAATCTGATGGATCGAAGCTGAATGGCAGTTTGCAATAATATAAGAGGCATCAGCTGTAGCCAATTATCAAAAGGTGCCGCTTATTTTCAGGTGGGCACTTTATTTATTTGCTCAGCACACAAATGCAGTCATACAGTTAGTACAGATGTGCTAGCAGAACCAAAGTAGCCAAACGGATTTTAAACATCAAACATCAGGAGCACATCACCTGCTGATAAAAAACAAGCAATCATCTGTGCAAATCCAAGATTACAGGACTGTTCCAGATGGAGCTAAATCATTAGGTCTGAACACAAATGTATGACTTAGAAACAGGCAGGATGTATAAAAAGGCAAACCTAACTAAAGGTCTGATGGGCAAGCAGGGAGTCATGCAGAGAAGGTCAGGCAGGCAGAACAAAAATAGGCAGCACAGTAGACCATCTGGTGAGGAATGAATGGGACCGTGCAGGTGCTGATAGGTGCTGGGAAAAGGTGTGCAGGTAGGCGGGAGAGGTCGAGTGATGGCAGGGAAATGAGGCAAGGAATAGCAGGACCCGAGGTGACAGGAGAGAGTATATACTATATATATATATATATATATATATATATATATATATGAATAAAAAGCAGACATGAGGATGTGTGAATGGCAAGACGTCTGCCTTGAAAATGATTACAGATACAGAGATGACGTCCCAATGTACAGAACGGAGGAGAATACATCCAACTCCGCACACAGCGCAGCCGGCTGCTGACAATAATGTAATTTAAATTCATTTCCCCCAGAGAGAAACCTTAAGTCTATATTTGCACATGGCTGACATGATATCTGATGATGCATATTATGAAGTCTGTCACTGCTCCGCAACAGCGTCGCCATGGCAAAACACATTTCTATGGTTACGGATTACCACCCTAAAATTTTGGGCCTGATTATAGCTTGTAAATGCTCACAGGAGCTTTTAATAAAGTAAACACGGCAAGTGAACTGCCTTTTCTCTGACGTGCCGCAGGACTGATCCATTTGACACCATCAGAGTGCTTGAATTGGTGGAGAGATGGACTCAAATCACACGGCTGTGACTCTCTTCTAGGTCGACTCTCCTGTCGAAAGGTCACAAGCATGGCAACCTTCCTCTGTGCGCCGCGTGTGAAAAGAAATGCACGCTCAAAGAGGGACATTTTGAGTGACGCTCACAGGAGAGCTGGCCTTTTTCGTTAAGTGTTCCTCGCTCTGAGAGGTTGAAAAGAGGCTTTCTCGCTCAGTATTATGGTGTGCGATGCAGCAGGTGGGCGAGCAGCACAGGAAGGAGCTCTTATGTGGCGTAGCTGGCAGCGCTGTGTGAATGTCAACCCGCGAAAGGGAGGGCGTGCGTGCGTGCGTGTGTGTGGGTGGGTGTGTTGGCCCGAGTGTGTGAGAAAGAGTTGGAGAGTGTGTGTGTGTGTGTGTGTGTGTGTGTGAGATTGCATGCATGTCTAGATTAGAGAATGCTATGGAGATTTGAAGAATTTCAAGCGTGTGTAAAATACTGTGTGGATTAAAATGGATGAGTGATAAAAAGGAAGGTGTGTCAATTACTTAGAGAATAATAGTGATGGCAGCACAGAAAGAAAGAAGGAGAGCGGTACAAGTGGTTGATGGTTTCTATGTGTGTGTGTGTGTGTGTGTGTGTTAGGTCTCGCTAGCTGTCGATGAGTCACACTTCACAGCTCCAATTACTGGTCTCTGCTCTGCTAATGCTGTCTGATTGGTGTTATTACTCTCTCGCTCTTTTATTCTCTTCCTCCCTCTCTCTCTTTTTTCCTTCTCTCCCACAGGCTATCAGACTAGTGTGACTTTATTATTCAGTGTAATGAAAAATCTGACTGGTTTTGTACACACACACTAATGAAAATCAGTACATGCGAGTCATAGAAAATCGCATTCATTTGCAGAGCGCCTGTTCTCTCTTTTTCTCTGCTAATTGCTCTTCATTTTTCTTTTTCGCAGTTTTTGCATTTTCTCTTTCTTTCCTTTCCTTTACTTATCTCTGATCTTTACACACAGCTCTATCTGCAGCTATTATCCTGGAATCTCTGGCTTTATTCTTGAAGCACATGCCGTCTTTTTCTGGCAATTCAGCCCAGTTCAGATTGATTTAATCGCAAAAAAAAAAAGTTTCTTTCATAGCCAAGTATGCAGAAAAGACATCAAGGAATGTCTGACTCGCACCGATCCAAGAAAAGAAAGAAACACTTCATGTTTTTATAGAGATGACGCTCCAGATGTTGTCTCCATTCTATGAATTTAATATTTATAAAAGTATAAAACTGCATTTGACGGCAGAAGTAACTTTTCATATATCATCTGTCACTGTCCAAGATAAATCCTGCACACTGTAAAATGCACTTACAGTAATAGGTTAATTGCAGACTCTTAATTGCCTGTAGGTGTGAATATGAACAGTTGTGATGAGCTGGCGGCTTGTACCCTGCCTCGCACCCTAAGTCAGCTGGGCTAGGATCCAGCCGGCTGCGACTCTGACAAGGATAAAAGATTTTTAATTTACAGAGGCACTTAACTTGAATATGGACACTGCATGTTGTAGGTCATTGTTGCTTTTTATATATATTTACATAGTTTTTTCACCCACTTGTAATATTCCTATTTTTATGTTTATCTATCTTCTCTCAGCTGTCTTTTTTTGTATGTCTGAATCTATCCAGTAAAACGCAGGTGTGTAAATATATTGAAAGAAACTTGATTCTGATTTGTCAGAAAACTCACACACTTTATCGACACAAAATAAACAGCAATATTTTCTATCTGTGATTGTATAAAATGCCGTTGTTCGAGCTTCCCCTCATCTTTACCTACAGTAGATGTGTGAAATATTATACAAATGTTCTGGTGCAAATCATAAAATAGTTATTATGACACCACTTAGCATATGTTAACTGGTTTTAAAGCAACCCAGGCGTGTGACAGGTGGAGGACGGGAAGATTCAAATCCAGGATTGTTTGAAATTTGATGGATTTCATTTATTCTCTGCGATGTCTCTTTTGTCTCCCTTGTCCTATATACACTTCTCTACCTTCCAAACTCTGGTGGGACATGTATGGACAAAAGGTCAGAGGTTTGTGGACTCCCACACCTAAAATAAAACTCAAAGAGGGGCAGACTGTCCTTAACAAAGTAGAGTAGCTCTACCTGATGCACCTTTGTGTGGGAGGTGCATACAGGTGTAGTAAAGAGCCTCTGTGTCTGGATCTATGTGCGCGTCCAGCCCTAAGTGAGTGTGTGTGTGTTTGGCTGTCAGTATGTGTGTCTGCGCTTGTATGCCACCGTCGGTTGTCGTGGAAGCGTCGCCGCGGCAACAGAAAATCGCCACAGTAACTCGACATCATCTCGCCGCCCACAGCCTCTCAGCAGAGAACAGTCGCTGACACAGAGTAACCTACTCTTTCTCGAGTGTGTGTGTGTGTGTGTGTGTGTTAGTGTGCGTGCACTGCATGTGTGTTGTGTCGGTGGATGTGCTAGTGTGTAAACTTTTGTTAATGTATGTGTACGTGTGTGTGTGTGTGTGTTCTTGTGTGGGTGTGTGCAAGTCAAAGAGAGGAGGACTTGGTCATCAACTTCTGGCAAGGGAAAGGGTGGAAGACAGAGAGAGAGAGAGAGAGAGAGAGAAAGACTGGAAGAGAAGTGAATGTAGAGAGAAGGAGAGCAACCAAAGAGTGTGAGACTGAGGGAAGGAGAGACTGAAGCAGAGAGGAAGAATCAGATGTACAAACCGGAAGAACAGGACAGGAGGGTGGTAGCAAGGAAGGAAGCAGGAAATGTAGACTTCAAAATTAAAACTAAACTAAGCAAAAGTTATTTAGAATTTTACACATTTAATCAGCTTCATCAGGACTGTGTGTGTAGTTTGGTCAGATTTGATTAAGTCAAACCGGTGACGAGAGCAAAGAGTGGAAAAAGGAAATACAGAAACCCGTCACGGGAAATCATCAAAACGATTTGAACTCTGAAAGCTGTGACTGACCACGAAGGTGCAATCTAACAAGACGGGACACTGGGGAAATTTACCTGTCACAGCAGCTCGTAAACACAAGGTGCATAAGAAATGACTCATTCGTTCTTTTATCTCACTCATTAGACAAAAGTCAAGCTGAAGGAAGTCATTAAGTCAAAAGAGTCTGAGTGCTGTTGAAATGGAGCTGCACTTCTGACATATTAGCAAAAAAAAGTAATAAGAACTATAATCAAATTATTATGTAAGGTCCAGGTGTTAACTTGGTAACAGTTTGCCAAAATTGAAATACCTCTGTCATAAATATGGACATTTGTACATGAGCTAATATTACTTACCACTTACTCTGTAGACAAGAGGACTGAGAAGTTTTGAATCATGTGAGTTTGTCACTACGAGCGTCATCTTTCACATTATTATGCGTAGTCATTTGATCCATCATCATTATAAAAAGTATTGATTAGTGCAGCTTCATGAGCTGAATAAGACTTAAGTTAAAGCACAATACCGTCGGTTTTGCATGTTTTAGGCCATTAACTCCAAATTGGATACACTTTACGTTATTGCAGAGCCATACAGTATAGCCTTTTAGATTGATTTCCTAGCTTCAGGGCAGCTTTTGGATTCAAGTCATTTCACTAAGGGAAAATTAACTTGCACCTGACTTGGAACCGGCTCGAGATAGATAATCAATCACAGTGAACAATTTATTTATCAAAGGTCCATTATTGTCAGCTGTGACCTGGGAGTGTTGGTGTGTTCATGGACACTTTCAAAATCTCTAAAATTGCCTGCTGAAGCTAAAAATGAAATTCAGATGAGCTTCTATTGTCAGTTAAGGCTACTTTAAAAATTAAGTCAGCTCTTTCTGGACACCTTTCAAAAACACACATCTGCATTTTAATGAGTTTTCACTTACTTGTCGTGAGCAAAGGAGTATGCATAAACTCACAGAAACATGCGTGTGCAATTACACGTGTCGTCTCTAGGATGGAATTAAACCATGCTGGCATCCCACAGGAATATTTACGCAGGTTTACATCTCTCGGCAGTTGTTTAAAGGTCGAACATTGTGTAGACGCCAGGCACATGTGCATCAGCAGTGGCCAGAATGTTGTTGACCTCTGCTACACTAATGATGGCAGTTACAACGGGCGCGCACCCAACGACAACATACACCCAAGCGCACGCACGCCGGATCGCCGGGGTAGAGTTCATGCTCTGGTATTTGCCTGACATTTAATTTCAATCTGCTCCATGTGTGTGAAACACCTGCTCTGACATGACTACAAACACACACACACACACACACACACAAACACACGGCTATGACTTTTAACCAACAATTTAGCCCGTGAGGAAATCACTGTACGGCTTACAGAACTCTGTCCACAGCAGACTCCACCTTATACTTACCTAATGGAAACAAGCATTCCCCCGTCTGAGTATGTGCTCCACCTATGAACAAAACACTTCAACAAACAAAACAGACATGTAATTAATGCTACACAAAATCCTTTTCTTTATGTGTTGTGTCACAAGAGGACCAGTAAAGTTTGTTTCGAGGGCGGGGAACATATGCAGTGCATGACTCATCAGGTGTGTATTATGCATGTACAAAGTGTCAGACCTCTGTTGTTATAAAAGAAGACGTTCCCTTCAGTCTGACATCAGTCTCATCTGGTACCAAGCTGGTGACACAGACGTGCTTTCTCTTCGCCCGCTGAACTCGAAGGTGAGTCCTGAAAGAAAGGAAGATATGGAGATATGCAGAACTTGAGAACGTTCTTAGCTTTGCAGTTTTATTGTGCACTACTGCAAACACGAGTAGAACTGAGTATTTGCCATCGTCTTTCACAGTGTTGAGTTTCTGACTTTTACATTATTACCTGTAAACTTTAGTCACAGAACATATATTTAATTCGAGAGATTTGACAACATAGTGTCTGCAAAAATCTTGACGAAACTTAATTTTCTATTCACGTTGTTTCATGCGTGTACTCCATGTTTCAAAGACATTATTAACTCCTGTGTTTATTTAAATATTCAAAATCACCTGAATCTTTTCGTCCAGCTACAGCCATGGCTCGCCTGGAAAATATTATTAAATCCATGAAGGAGATGTTTGAGGAGTACGCTGAAGACGGCATGATAACGAAGGAGAATCTGAAGAAGCTGTTTGAGACAGAAATTGAAGACCCTGATCTTAAAGTAAGAAACTCGACACAATTGAATCCACATCTATACATTAACAGCACGTTCACTTGTTCCTTATGCATGCCATGCTGTTAACTGTAATAATACGCTCCCCAGGCTCAAATCGGTGAGGCTGACATGAACAAAGTCATGGAGAAGGGGGATAAGAACAACGATGGAAAGTACAATTTCAGAGAGTTCTCTTTGTGTGTCGGTTTTCTGGTCAAATGTCTGGCCAGAAAGTCATGCAAGGGCAAGAAATGTGACGCTTAACCTGTGTAACTAAACAGGATACTGAGTATAAAACCCACCAGTTTGACTTTTTCATGGCTGAGAATGAATAAAGACGATGAAATTTCATTTGGTGTCTTTGTATGTTTGTATTTTTGTGAATGCAATGCACAGCTGGGTATTAAAAAAACAAACACCATATATCTTTGCTTGTTAAGGTTGAAATCATATGCGTACATTGTATTTCCTGTTCTAGGCAGTGGTGTTGTTTTTGTTGAGGCAGAGCAGGTAGAAAAGCCAGTTCTACGGGATACAGACTCTTCAAAGGCAGCAATGATGTGATGTATGCGACTAGTTTAGTACAAAGGCTGGAGGATAAAGAACAGAAATCCAAAAAATGTTGGACCTTTCGTTTAAAGCATGGTCAATAATAAAGAATTATTGTTTACTCCAGGAAAAGAAAAGATATGATGAAATAAAAATGCTCACATAAACTCAAAACCTTTTACTTTGGATCTTAAAATGTTTCATCACAAACATTCATTTAAAGCACAACTACCTGTTCTGTTACTGGCAGAATAATAATTGTTAGACTTACTAAAAGTCCCCCAAGGACAAAAAGATTCCACACAAAGTACTCTGTGCTTTTATTTTAAACCTGTCAATCAAGCAGCTAGTCATTCGCACAGACGAAAATGGAGAAAATGTGAAGTACTGTGCCTGATGATGCCTGACCTAGGTCTTTAGTTCTGGGAGAAAGAAGTGACAGCGCCATTACTAAAAATTAACCTCCTGGCCCGTCCAGACATCCAGACATCGCCCTCGATTCTTTTATTATTTTTCAACATTATCAACACCACATGAATGCCACTTTGTTTGAAGAGAGAAAAATATGTGGAAAAGAAAATTTTCAGAACACAGGACACAAGAAGAGAGTAATCCATTAAAGCAAATGCCAGTGATTACTTTATCTGTAACCACCTGTCCTCATCAGGGTGACAGGTGAGGATCCACAGTGGGGCTGGAGCCTATCCCAGCTGACTTTGGGTGAGAGGTGGGGTACATCCTGGACAAATCACCAGCTCGTCGCCCTGCACATAGAGACAACAACAACCATTCACACCTACAGGCAATTTAGAGTCACCAATTAACTTTGGACAGCATATCAATGATAATAGATTTCAAAAAAACAAATGATATGGTCTTGTACACACAGAACACAATGGGATCAAGAATACAGCCCTGTGGCACACCGGGTTAACAGAGGAGATGAGGATACAAGACAAACATGGTTAGGCTGATAAGATTCAAATCATGTGTTTTTATTAGATACAATCACACAATCTGACTTTCTACAGGTCTATAGTCTGTTATTTTTGCTACTTGCTGGTAATAAGACAGATAATTTAATATAATAATACCTGTGGCCATTAGACGTGTCACCATTGCAAATTAAAATGACATTTGAAGCAGGTTTCCCCTGGATGTTTGACAGTGTGTTTCTATTAAGAAATCTGTGCACAAGTCTGGCAGTTGTTATTATTCCAATGCTGTCCAAGATGTCATTGTGGACCTCTCAGACATGCAGAGTAATGTCTGACTCAGACAGAAATAAGGCAAAGGAATCAAGAAGAATATGAAGGCTTGTGTGAGGAACAAATTCACGTCTAGCCAGTGAAACAATGTTTGATTGACATCATAAAATACAAAGAGTCACCGTGCATTTTCCCTGTTATTCTTCAGATGTAGCGTACCCACTTAAAGCCCTCTCAAAGGAAGTGTTAGGCTTGTGAAGGGCGCCAGTAGAAGAGCTGCATTAACCGTATGCAGCATACAGACAAATAAGATAAAACATCAACCCACACAGAGAAGCACTTTCCATCACTGTGTTACATCACCATGTTTCCAATCCTAGTCTCTCTCTTTTGCAAGGCAAAACACATCCTGGACCAACTCTTAGCTGGACACACAGAGATGAAATCAATGTTAATCTTTATTTAACTCCAGATAAATCAGAATATTCCAGAAATATTAAAGTGTTACTTTAAAAAGGCCCTGCGCACCCACACAGGTGTGTTCAGTTATTCTGGTTGATTAGACCTCTGCTCAGTGAAGTTTTATATAGCTTCTCACTGGCAGGTCTAAATCAGTCATGAAGCGAGCACAAGTATGACATGCAAACAGCTGTTTAAGGACGTTCTTCACACATTTATGGCTAACTGAGTGTGGGAATGAGGCCTGCTCTCAGTTACACCATTGAGATTTATAAAACATTCATACGTGCTGCTTTATCTAACAAAAATAATGTTTATGCATGCACCAATCAGCTGTGACATTACAACCACCCACCTGGTACTGTGTAGGTCTTCTTTTGCCACCAAAGGTGGAGGTGGCATGGGCTCCATTGGACCTCTGAAGGTGCGCTGTGGTATCTGGAAACAAGACTTATCCTTTAAATTCTCTAAGTTATAAGTTGTTCGGACTTATTTGCCCAACAGTCGTACTCAATTGGAATGTGATCCGAAATTTGGAGGCCACCTTGAACTTGTTGTGTTCCTCAAACCTTGCACCATTTTTGCTTTGGATGGATTATCCTGCTGAAAGCGGCCACTGCCATAGGGCTGCAGTTTCAGAGACCCAGTTGGCTTCACAGATCGTCCCTTATCCTCATGCTTGCCCAATAGCAGCCACTTTGACATGAAATAGTAAAAGGCAAACACAGGTGTTACCAATGATAGTAATTAAGGGCCCCTTCCATTCAGGTTAAAGAGAGTCATGAAAGGCTCTGCTGCAATAAATGGGACGGAACCTTGATTAGTATAATTAGAAACACCTGTGTTGACCTGCTTCTAACACAACTTGGTGATATAGCTCACCCGCTGACAGGCGCCATGATAATGAGATAATCAGTGTTATTCACTTCACCTGCCCGTAGCCATACATGGGCTTTATGCATTTGTTTCACGTGGTGCATCCAGAACAAGGAACTAATGTTTTTTCAACTGATTCTTTCAGTGTGATGTCATGAAGTGACAAATGGTTAGCGAGTCTCAGGGTTATCACTGCTGCAAAACCTTTGAAACGTTGTCAAGGAAACCCTGTCTGCAAATTGAGGAATTTCATACACCACTTAAAAGTATAAACATCTACTTTGAGATTTATCTCGGCACTATATAATATAGATAGCAGAAACGTACAATGTATATCAAAAATATCAGACCTCTGAATGTCTTGTTTTTAATGTAGCACTAACAGAGAGCTAAAACTAAGAAAATCAAGCCTGGTACTTTTGTTTCTCACTAAGTGGTTTGTATAGTTTGACAGCCAACACAGACTTTTTGACAGTTTTGGCATTATTCATTGTTCAGGAGCAACCATGCACACTCACACGGACATATATTCACACTGTTTCTCAGCATGCTAAACCTGCAAGCAGAGGCCGTCCAGACAAGTACCTGTCTAGAAATCAAATGTGACAGCATAATGAGATTTTAGCCAGATACAGCAGCAGCATGGGGCAGGTAATGAGAAGAGTCAAGGCAAACACCTGGACACAAGAAACAACATCATAAAACACACTGTGACAAACATGCTGACTCACTCATACGTACACTTTTTCCATGCAGTGGACATAAAAAAAATGTGTCACCAAATGTCTCCTGCAAACTTATGTATAAAATAATAAAAAAAACTCTCAAACAGGAAGAGGATTTAATTGAAATTGGGCAAATCCATCACAACGCTGACAAAGAATGGGCCCGATCCATCACAGTGGCAGCGTGGTAGGAGGAGAAAAACCCAACACTCATCTATCAGTCAGATGTTATATGACGGTAAAAGCTTTCCGCTGACCAGCTCTGTAACTTTCCGTCCACACGCATGCCACTCACCCTTCACTTAAAAGCTTTGCAGGTTGTAATTATCACAGCCAAATTCCACTTTGACCCGCCGCTTCACCGGGAAGGTTGACCGGAAGTGCGGTCATATTCACAGCAACTATTCGGAAAGGTCAACGACCGCTTTTTCTTTTCCGACGATGTCCAGTTGGTCGGCTAATTGCAGAGTGTAACAGTGTTGTGTTAGAGAGCTCAGCCCCCTTTTAACTCACAAATCTTAATCAATACGGCACACGAGGAGGAGGTTGGCGTGGTGGCGGGAGATGAGGCAGCAGACAGCGTTGGCATGAGTGCAACACTGAGAAGTGTCACATTTTATCAGCTGTGCTCCGCACCTTTATGAATATGATTGGACATTACTAATCAGCTGGTGGCCACAGAGCTGTGGATACACCAGTGATTGGTGAAGCATGAATGAAACAGGTGTTGCCAATCAGCTAATGCAAGTGTGACTTCAGCACTCTGCTGGAACTAACGCTCCGCTTGATTCGCTCTTCACTGGATGCTGAATGTAATTTTAAACGCATTAACTTTTTCCCGCACCTCTTTGCGGTGTTAAATTTAGCTTGAAATGAGCTCGATGTCCTGAGCCGTCCCACAAAACACACACGCACACACTCGCTCTTTGCAGCTTTCAGCACATTGTAGCACTTCTATCCATCTATAGGCCTTTTGCCCACGGCAGACATTTTGACCTGCACGCACGTTAAAGTGTCCCAGTAGCAGGGCGGCATGTTGGCGCAGTGGTTAGCACTGTTGATTGTTTTCCCAGTCCAAAGACATGCAATTAGTAGGTTAATTGGTGACTTCATTAACCGTAGGTGTTGGTTGTTTGTCTCTATGCACCCAGAGATTAGCTGGCGACTTGTCCAGGGTGTACCCCGCCTCGTAAACTGGGACAGGCTCCAGCCTCACTGTGACCCTGATAGAGATAAGTGGTTACAAATAATGGATGGATGTCCCAGGAGCCGTGAGAGGGTTGACTTTGAGCCAGCCCGCACAACAGCAGAACTTGAACGTTTGTTTTGCAGCGAGTTGGTGGAGCCGGGGGAATGTTGAGTGAGCGCCGAACCTACATTTGTCAGTGAGCAACAAGGATAAAAGCCCGCAGCTGTACCAGAGGCTGACAGGAGCATTTGCACTTGAGACAGTCGAGCCAAGTTTGAACTCACTTCTGTCTGCTGGATGAATAAATCTGTCTATACTTTGTACCATATATTTTGTCTCGCTTAGTCTCAGTATTTCTGCATTCACTCAGCAACCACGCACGCAGTCACCAGAATCATATAAAGCAACATAATCCCTTTATATGCAGTGAGCAGTGAAACTGCAAATATGTCGTAAAACTAGTGAGTTTATTGAATGTCAGGATGAACTAATTCTTCATGTTGTAGTGCTCCAAACTAAAGCTACGCCGTTACTGAAAACGTGAACTTCATTGCACTCCGAATCTGTTTCGATGCAGATAGCAGATTTAATTAGTCCATTAGTCAAACATTTAATTTCCCCCCCTGCTCTGTCCTTTGGTATGTTGAAAGGATCTTTTGTTTTAATACAAATTAATAATTTACCTCTTCTAAATTTTCTCTGACTGATGAATGTGTTGAAGGGAAAAGCAGCAGCGGCAAATGAAGACAATGCACTTTCATTATTTCAGTGGTGATGCAGTCGTCGTTTCCTTCTTTGACACAATGACAGAACAAGTCAGATGACAGTTAATGAGACGTCAGCCATTCAGGCAAATGTCATTTTCATCATCGACGGTCTGAATATATGAAAGAAAATGGAGGTTTGTTTGTACAGGAGGGGGAGAGTGAGACGCACACACACACGCGCAGAGGCTAGTTCCCATTTACTTCCACGAGACATAAACTCTAATGGAAATTTGCATAATGATTAAGCTTTCATATCAAGTTTTTTTCATTACAGATTGAATGTAACACACACACACACACACTTTCACACAGAAAGGCAGTGGACTTGCAGGGTCTCTGAAACAGGGTATCCCAAACTTTATTTTATTGGTTTTATCAGAAGTACCATGGAGAGCAGTCACAGTTAGTGGCAACACACATACAACAACTTTCCTCCTATCAGTTGGTGTTCAACAAAAAATTAATAATAATAATTAAAAAAAACAAAAAGAAAATTAACACACACACACGCACACACACAGAAGACAGCGGCAAAAAACAGAAACAAACAAAAAAAAACTAAAGAAAATTCGAAGCATTAAAAGAAAAAAAAATCATTATTACCAACATTATAACTGTTGCGGTTATTATTCCATTTTAAAAAACACACCAAATCAACATTGACAAACATGAATTTTCCGACTACACCCTGTGAGAGCGGAGAGATGGACAGAAAGAAAGAGAAGATGGATGGAGGATGGTGAGAAAAGAGATGTCGTGGCGCAATAAAAGGAAGGAGTAGGGAAAGAGAGATGAGAAGGGACAGACGATGATGAATAGTCCTTTGGCAGACAGATGGGGACACAGGCAGATATATTGTACTTAACTATAGGTGGATATGCGTGTAAGAAGACCCCGACGGGGCGAACACAAGCAGATGTGGAGATACTGTCGAGGCAAGTGGGATAAGCAGCCAGATAAAAGTGACACTGTCTGAGTCGGTGAAAAGATTGACAAAAGCCCATCTGAAACGCCACTTCAATAGGAAAATAACAGAAGACAGGGAGGAGAGAGATAGATCAAATCAACCAGCCAGAGAAGAAGAGAGAGGATGAGTGAGCAGAAAGAGCGAGGCGGAGATAGAGAAACAAGCCTGAAGCAAACTACAACTTCTCCAAAAAGGCAATATATGTCATTCTTGAGTGTAGTGAGTGTTTTTGTTTCCTTTAAATAAATATGTAGAATTAATTCTCTACGGTTAGCGTGATGGCCATATAGTCCACCTCACTTATAACACTGTACAGTATATACACAATATTATTATTATTATTATTTCTTTAATGACAAAATAACCTTTAGATGTACATACAGTATTCCTCACCCTCTATCAGAGAATACAGCCATGGTATTAGAAGTAGCAAGCAGTGTCATTTTTTTTTTTGTTTTTGTACAAATAACCCATGCAACTCCCATATAGATTATTTATTTTAAGATACATAACTCCTTTAAGATCTCATCTCTCATTCAATAACAGCAGATATTGCCTTTTTTTTAAACATAAAACCTTAGTTCATTAATCAGTAATGTGCAAGTTACTCCGAAACGTTAAGACGATGTCGTCTCTGTTTAAATAAAATTAAAAAAACAAACAACATACTGTTTTTAAGCTCTACATACATAAAAAAAAAAAACAAAAAAATGTAACTGAAGAGAATAAAAGATGAACAGAAAACCTGAATCTGTACAACATTCAAACCATTTTTTGTCAACACCAGGGGAATGGGATACGATTCTCTATAACTATATACAGACATGTTATCATTCATGCACAGTGTCAACAAGTAGCACATTGACATTCCAAAATATGGAAAACATGGCATAGAGAGACGGAGGGGTCAAAGGGGGAATTAGGGGGAAGAGGGCGGGGAGAGGGAGACAGGACAAAAGGATTGCTGCCCGTTTTGGTTGCTTTGGCAGCAGATAGACCAAGAAAGAAAGACAGAAAGAGAGGGGGAATAGACACAGAGGAACGGATAGACACTATAACAATACACATGCTGGGCAGGAGAAGTCCATTTCAATCTCACTGACCCAGAAATCAAGGTATGGCTGTAACTTCATGTTTTTTTTTTATTCTTTAATGTTCACCTTCTTCCCTCCTCCTCCTCCCTCTCCTTATTATCATCCTCTTACATCGCACTCGTTAAATGTTACTTTAAGGGTAGAGAATAGCTCTGGTAATGTTTTTTTTTTTTTTCTTTTCTTCCAACAGTACATTAAAACGCTGCGGCGACGTCTCAGCATGGCGTCAGCACAGCTCGTACCAGCAGGGGTGTTTGTCCTTCCTTTTCTCCGGTTGTTGCTCGTCTGTCTCGCTCGGTGTTGCATTAATTTATTCCTCCGTCTGTCAGACAGACAGTCAGTCAGTTAAAAAGTGAACGAGGCAACGGGAACCAAAAAAAAAAAAAAAAAGAACGCGTCGTCAATCTTTACATCTGAAGCAACGTCGTTAATGGTTCACAACTGATTCAACACCGTTGGATTTCTTTTTTTTAACATCAGGTACAACATTATTATCGTGTACATCAGCGCCAAGCAAAACAAAAAAACAACAAAATCTGTTGTTGTTTACATCAGAAGCAACTCTGTTCTCAATGAATCAACATAGTAGCCGTTTCACATAAGCGACAAGAACCAGTGCAATATATCCTTCATTTAAAACCCCGCCCACGTCTTTAAACCCGCCACAGGAGAATGTTTCAAAAATGAACGCAGTCTACAGCTCATTTTTCTTTTCCTCGCTTGCTCTTAGTGTTATATTTACAGCGGTGGCTTGGCTAACCTTTGACCCTTCAAACCTGAAAAGTCAAAACCAAGGCAGGAAGCTAAATTCAAGTCCTGTTGTGATTCTGTGCCTGGAGGAGACGTTGCTTTAAGAAGAGGAAGAAATTGGTCGGGTGCTTCCAATCGTGCCAGGTAAAGAGGGCAAACAGTTTGTGTTTAGCTTTCCACCTTGGTCATTGGCCGTTATCTTCACGTCGGACTACCTTTCAAGTCAAGGTAAATACACTAAGAGGCGGTGCAACAAAGCCGGCGTAGCAAAAGAACTCACTTCCCCATCAATGAAATATGTCAGCTTCTGGAAAAAAAAAAAATTTGTGCAGCAAACTAATTTGATGCAAACAACTACACTACTGCAAGCTTTTCATTCCCGCACAAGTTCACTCTGACAAAATAGGCAGCAGGCACATTTTAAGTAAGTCCAACACGATTTAGCAATCTCAAAGATGACTCATACCCTGTTGAAGTTACTCAAAAACTGATGCAAACAGCTCCCACAATGTTTCTTTTTCTTCTTCTTTTTTTTTTTTGTGTTGTTGCGCAAGCTAGCATAACTTTTTACAGTGTATAAACCTTTAGCTCCATGCCAGTGAAGAGACAAATGCATACAAATTTAAATAGAAAGATTCTGGTTAGGTTAAAACAACATCAAGGCATTTTTTTTGTCTCTTTTCAGAGTGTTGAATGAAATATGAATAATATTTGGTGTTTTAAGAAAGATCCACTGGTTAGAAAATCCTTTACAGGTTGGACTGTAAATATCTGATAGAAAGATTTCCCTTTGGCAAAACAGGGGTAAACTGCCACTCCAAGG
This sequence comes from Nibea albiflora, assembly GCA_014281875.1. Taxonomy (NCBI): domain Eukaryota; kingdom Metazoa; phylum Chordata; class Actinopteri; family Sciaenidae; genus Nibea; species Nibea albiflora. The sequence goes on from CM024797.1 coordinate 5,955,816, forward strand.
CCTTCGCGAGACAACTACTACTCTAATGGAGAGCCTGGCATGGCACAGAGTTTGGCAAATGCAAGTAAAATCTCATTTATACTTTTGGATAACTCAATTTTGGAATGTTTTATTGGTTAATCTGTTCCCAAATTGTGCAACATTGGTGCTGGACATCAGAAGAAGATTAGATTTGTGAGTTGGGACACAGTTCAGTATGCAGGCCTTGTTGTTCGACCTCTACGCAGCATCATCACCTCCTGAACTTTTCAGTCAGTCTGGAGCGGTTCTCTGTTCCAGGTGCATCGTTTGGCGAATCAGTAATACATCCCAGCTTACAACAACCTAGAACTGTGATACAGGCCGTCCTCAAGATACTGTGGATTTGCCAAACTCGTCCAGTCCAGGGCTCTGCTCACCTCTACTCTCTCACAGGGGTTGAAAGCTGTCTGTGAAAAGACTTTTGCCAAGTTTTAAATGGATCACATCTAGCCCAGACTACTTACTTTACAGATGACATTTAAAATACTACTTATTATATTATACATCAAGTAAAAAAAAAACAAAAAAAAACAACATCAGCAGGAAAATTCTGGCCAATTTAGATGCATATAGTATAGTGCCATTCAACAAACTATGGACTTGAATGCCTACGTATACAGTAAGTTCTCTGATCTCTGTGGTTTTGGCTGAACGAGTAAAGTTAACAGTCTGAAGTGTAAACCTCTCAGTCAAGTTTCATATATCTAAACAGATTTCAGGTCGGGGCCACTTTCACATGTTCTGTTAGGCCAAAAATACAAATAGGAATATTATCAGGATTTATTTATCGTCTGTTTATGACTGAATCACGAAAGAAGATTCCCAGCCAGTTAATGTCAGCTTGTCAGTCTGTTTGCATTCGTGGCTCACTGTTAGTATTCGAGAGTTGACGGTGTTTGTGTCCATGACTAAGGGTTTTCAAAAGAAGCTTGGCTGTTGCATGAGATCATGTTTGGTAGCCTGAAACAGCACAGCTAGCGTTTTCGAAACCGCGACTGATCCGACGTTTGGTCAAATTCAAACCTAAAATTCAGTTAGGGCTGAGACAATGTGTGTTAATCTGCTTCAAACCAATGCAGTCACACTACGGGTAAATATTTGCCTGTATCATAAAGTGAGATCAGTGATTCAGGAGAATCACTTTGCTTTCTGTCATTATTATTATTATTATCAGACAAAATGAAAACATCTACGTCTGGCTTCATAGCAGGACCTTTGGCATTAATTGGCCATATATCTTTCAGTAATTAATAACATTTACTGTTGCATAATTGTACTGTAATTTAATTCCTGTCTTGTTCCGATTCAAAACAGTGACTGACCCAATGTAGCTCTTCTTTGCACTACGCAATTTCTGCCACTAAGTAGAAGCATCAGGTGACTTGTATAGCAAAAGGAATATATTTTAACATACCCAATCAGATAATCCGATCCCAAAGTGTATCATCTCATATCAAACATGACTCTAATAGAGCTACTTTGTGAGGGAGCCTGACTATATTTAACTCATTTTGTGATACAGGACCTACAGGGGCATTTTCTAAGTGTAAAACAACTGTCTCCAGTCTCTATGAGCTCGCTGATCTTGAGTCTGGCTGTGTGAGATTATATGTATCCTCTGCGTGATGTCCCTACAGGGCTACTGTAGTACAACAGTATTTACCCGTATCTGTTAGTAAGCCTACTTCGACTCCAACAGCAAATACTTTAAAACTAATCCTGCATCTGATGGCTCCTATGTTCAGACTCAAAACTTGGCAGCTGAAGTAAAATGCCGGCGGTTGGTTTCGAATGCCGGCGTGAAGCGGTGAATCATGCAGGCGCGCCACAGTTCTTTATTCAAGAGCAAAAGCTTGCCCTCGAATAAAAAAAAACAATATAATGACAGATGTTCGCTGCTTGCTTTGGGTTAAGGTCTTCAAGATCCACACGCCTGAAGGGTAGAATATTTAAGAAGCATAATGAGAAGCATAATGAGTGGAGGCGGCCCACGACAGAACATTGCATGGATGTTTTCATTTGGAATAAGGCTGACTGCAGTTTTATAGGCAGTCTTTATGATCAACTGGGAGAGACTCCAAACGAAGGTTGAAGGCTCATCTGACCAAGCACTTTGGATCGTAGGGATGCTTTTTCCAATATTTAGGTAACTGTGGATCATCCGCCTGCCAATGTATGCACTCAATGAAGTTGTCATCTTGTTTTTTCTTTTTCTCCTAAAGCCACACTGAAGCAACGTCCTAACCACGAGCAAGTACAAATCGCTGTCCTAAAAACCAATCTATGTGAAGAGTTATAAATCGAGGGTCAGGGTCGGGGGGTTAGTGGTTGTTTCTTACAAAGCCCTTGAGGATTTTGATTGGTCCACTGACCAGCCAAGGGGAGGTGCTTAAGACACACGGGGGATTACTGACCAAAGCTGTTGAGTGAACCAATGGGAAAGCGGGCATCAAAGTGAGATCAACGATGACAGACAAGCCTATGGAGGTTTCACAGAGGGCGGTAGCTAAGTCTATTGCAACGTTACAGCCGACGCGTCGATCGTGGCAATCTCATCGGTGGAAAACCGGGTCGCAGAATTCCACAAAAAACAAACAAACGCGTAAGATTAATCTAAATATTTATGCAATGATAATAGTTTCTCTAACAGTTTTAAACGGTAGAGTGGCCATGTTGTCTTCTCAGACGCGGCCTTATTAAAGGTAAAAGCACACTAACCCCTTCTTGATTCAAATTAGACCTTAAATCATTTACATCTACAGTATAAAGCACAGAGAGAGAGATAGAGAGAGAGAGAGAGATAGAGAGAGAGAGAAAGAGAGAGGGCCCGATCAGGAGCGTATGGCGTAACCAAGACATTCAGAAGGAAAATAGTGGAGCCGTAATGCACGTTCAGCTCTATGTATTTACATTTCTAACCTCAACATTTTGCTTCATTGAATGTGCCCTCCCCATAAAAGAGGCTTCCTCAGCTTTTCTGCAGACTGAGAGAGTGACAGTCCAAAAGACCTCGAATACGAAAAGCATATTCCGTCTCACGCAGCGGCGGCAAAACGAGAGGCTTTTTTTTTTTTTCTTTTTTTTTTTTAAATATCCGTTTTGTTGTTTTTGTTTTTTTCACAGTACTTGACCATCTTCCCACGACACACACAAGCACAGAAAACACACAATCACACACCGGCACACACACAGTTTGTTGTCATTAAACAGTTGTGGCAATATATCCCGTTTCTTCTTCTGATTGTGTTTTCAGTTATCGTCTGGTCATGCATCTACACACTGATACAGTTATTCTAGTCTTTTTCTGTCTCGCTCATGCCTGTTACTGTAGTTGGACGCGGGGGTAGCGCTGCTCCGGCTGGAGGTGGGATTAATGGGACTGCTGCTGTTGAAGCCACATATCCTCGGAGCAGTGATGGTGTGATGGTCTGTTTAACCTTTCGCTCCTGGTCTTGTTAAAACTCATTTTGAATTCTGTATGATTGAGCTGGCTGGGACACGTTTGGGGATCAGTTTTATGACTTTAAAATGGGGATGGGATTAAGACAAGTTGATTGGTTCGGATTTATAGATCGAGACAAAAATGTATTCCTTGTAGTTTATTCCTTTTTCCATCTTCTGAGCCATTTCTCCAGCTCCTATAATTTTCCTGTTTGTCGTTGTCCTTCCATGCATCCGTTCTTCCTTCCATTCTGTTTTAAGATGCTTTAACGCGTCCTCCATTCCTTCATCTGTACATCCATCCATTCATTTGTCATTCAATCTATTGCGTAAAGGGAGGGAGTGATAGATCAATGAGACAGCCTTTAATTTCCAAATCCATCCATTCATCCACCTCCCCTTGGTTTCTTCGTCTGTGTTCTTCTTCACCCTTCCCTTCATCATCTCCCGTTATCTTAGAAGCCCTGGATGTGGCAGTAGGCCTCCAGTGAGGAGAAGAGGATGTAGAGGAGCCACAGGCTGAAGAACAGCATGGTGGTCAGGACCTTCGAAGTCCGGGGCCCGCCCAGCTCTCCACCGATCTCTGGTCGCCGTCGGTACATCAGCGTAGCGACGGAGATGAAGGCAAAGATGGTGAAGAGTGTGACGGAGAAGGCCAGCGTGCCTGGATCCACCTTGAACTCTCTCCCTTGGCTATTGTGGTAGATGGCAGCAATGGACCACGCCACCTGTCAGACATCAGCAGAGTCAAAATGAATAACAGGACTTATGAGAGCACTCAGAAAATATCAGTTATCACAAATGCATGATAGCAGTTGCCACTGCGGCGGTATTTTAAAGCAACACTGCATTTGCCAGCCGCGAATCGATTCATCAATCTTTAAATGAACTGGACTCACCCCGATGCCCAGGAAAACATTGACAGCGTTGGAGCCCGTCACATTGCCGATGGATGCGTCAGCATACTGATCCTGGATCGCAGCTACCTTACTGGCAAAGGTATCTGGGCGGAGAAAGAAAAAAGGAGACGGATCAAAGTCGGGCATGGTTTGCATTTCATGGATGCTCATCAAAAATGCCTCGCTGCTGCAAGTACGGTGGGAACCAAATACTCCTAACGCGAGCGGTGTCGAGGTAAGTCAGAAACCTCTTCTACGTGTGGAATAAAGGCTGATGTCGGAGTTCTGTGAAGGTTCTCGGTCATAAATCTGAAGGCAACTGGACTCGGTTGTAGATTCATGAAGCCGTTTTACCTCTCATCCAAGAGATTCTTCTGTTCTACTGACTTCAGTGATACTACGAGCCTTTCTCTAGTGCCACCATTGGTTGTGAACAAAGGAAGAAAACTTCTGAACTTCTCCATTTCTGCCACAGTCAGAGCAAACTTTACTCATCACAGTTATTGTTCTGTTACCATGCTGTGTCATTTAATTAAATGTGTTGATTAAGAGAGGCGAGGCCTTTGAGGAATCACAGCGCATCGACCTTAATAATAGAAAATGTGCTATTCTGTGTTACTTTACTAAGTCTTACAGATTTACACTTGGCTCAAAGTTCGACGTGCAGTCATTGGTGAGTTACACAAGAGCACAGTCACAGAGAAGGACGCTCTTGATGAATGCAGAACACTTACAATTATTAATATGGAACACTGTGCAAATCCTTTTTTCCTCCCCTCATTTAGACAGGGGACCTTAAATTAGAAACCAAATCTTTAATCCTGTTACAGTGTTCTGTCGCTGGCAGCCAGCACAGGCCGGATTTGGTCCAAGATCAATAATTTACAAGGCTGAATCTCGGTTTGAAGGGGCAAACAAATCTCGGCCTGACAACTACTGCAATCAGCGTTGCGCTCCTTAGTCTCAAAATTTCCCCCTGGTTTCGTGCCTGCCAAAGTACAGCAGCTTCCCCACAGGTACGGTCTTCCTCTTTGCACTGAAAGGAGCAGCAGAGACCTTTGCCATATCTCAACAACAGGCTCTTCTCTGAGAGCACAAAGGCTTGCCAAACGGTTAGTTAGCACTCTTTTGTTTTTCCTCGCTAATTTTTCTGTCCATCTTCTCGTCGATAATGATTCAGGCGCTCTTGCTTTTATCCGAGGGATCCGGTACAAAGAGGGTGAAAAAGGACGCGGTGGATAAATAAGAGGTGAAAAAAAAAAGAAAAAGGAGGAAGGGCTTTCTTGAAGCGACGGCCAAACTGGCAGAGGAAAAGAGGATGATGGGAGGACCGGAAAAGGATCGAGGAGGAAGGAGGCAATGGGCCAGAAAAGGAGTCCAGCAAAGATAAATCTCCCCATACACCTTAAAGCTTCAAGGACAGGCCTGCTGGGTTTAAGTGTGTGTGTGTGTGTGTGTGTGTGTGTGTGTGTGTGTGTGTATTTCTGTGCATAGCACATGCATGTACGCCGCCTGGCTTGTGCCGGTGAATGAGACCACCTGGGTCCAATCTGATGCCATGCTTTCATCGGCTGGGAAAGGGCCGCGTATGTGAGTGCGCATCAATTGGTCTTTGAGTGCTTGTCTGCCTGATTGAGTGGGTGAGTGCATGGGTGCTTGTATGTTCAGTAGTGGTGTGTGTGTGTGTGTGTCTGAAACAGGTTCCACTGTGCAGGCTCTTGTACGTGAAAAAGCCTCCCTGGAGAGTTTTCTGCCCTTTTCTTCTGCTTCTGTCAATCAACCGGTGCCTCGCTCTCTTCTCTTTCTATTCCAACAGTCCTCTCTACCTCTCCTCCCCATCTGCCTCCTCTATCTTGTCCTTCTGCTCCCTTGTTTCCTCTTAAAATGAAAGGGCTCATCGGGGAGCACTGATGCACCAAAGGAAGTCTTCCCACGTGTGGAAATGTTTGTTTGATGGTGGCAATAGAGGAGGTCAGAAACATTAGGATACCAAATCCACAGGAAATTTCAAGGACACCTCGATCGTAGTTCTTATAACTACTTGTCATACGTTAAATCGTTGGTCAGGGGGAAATTTGAGCAAATTAGTGACAAATCATGCTCCAATTCATGTTGGGCCAAAGTTATTTTGACTGAGGAGAGTTTGATTGAAAATCTGCGCACGTGGTCTTTAAACGAATTTAAACGATGAATTTAAACGATGAATCCATGTGAGGCTGCAACTAATTATTATTTTGAATCCTGATTAATTAGTTGATCAAATGAAAAGCCCATCACGAGCAGTTTGCTCTTTGTTTGTTTCCGATGAATTTAAACAATTAATTTTCTGTGAATCGACTAAGTGAGTCAGCTAGATTCCTTCCTCCTTCCTTTGTAGATACAAGTAAGTAAAAGAAATATTAGTTTGTATGATCACTGATTAATCACTGGGTCCATCAGTCAGGGCTCTTCATGTCTCAGCCTTCTGAGATTCTGACAAATTTGACAGCAGCTGTTTTTGTCCTCGAATCATCATTTCTACTGATCATCCTCTTGGTCATCTTTTCCAATTGTCTGTGGATCAGCTGAAAGAATTGGGCCAGGACGTCTGTGACCTCAAGCAAGTTCCATTTTTGTCTTCTTAAGACTTAAATGTCTTGTAACGATCCGAATGCCCCCGAGGTCCAGGGGCAATTTTGCCAGAACAAATTTTGAAAAGGTCAAAAAATGCTTTCATCTAATGCAGCTTGTGCCTTACCCGAACGCGACACAAACAAATACGATATTTCATGCTTGACCTCAAGTATTATATAGATAAATCATAACAATAAAGATGCTTTATGGTCCAGATCTCACATGTATTCATTCTGAGGCCAACATGAAATACACAGAAGTCATAAACTGATCCGGGTGCAATCCCAAACCGACAACACATTTTACTTTCTCGAGTTTCTCTTTTAAAAGCTCCACTTCTCTCGTTTTCTTCCTGTCTCCCCCTCTGTGTGTGTGTGTGTGGTGTGTGTGTGTGTGTGTGTTAGCCTGGCTAACTGTGATAAACGAGGTTAATCAACATGGATCCACAGCACAGGATGGGTTTTATTAACTGTAATGGCCACAGAACTTGAGGTCTGTTTCTTTGTGTGTGTGTGTGTGTGTGTGTGACGGGAGATTCTAGTAATAAGGCTGAGAGACTCAGAAAGGCCGAATCACTTTGTTTCCATGCTGCAGCTCCCCGGATTGTGTGTACGTGTGTGTGTTTCGTGTGTGTGTACGCCATTGTCTGTGAATGGAACTGGTAGTGAGTGTGCATCTGTGTGTCCAAACACTACATTTTTCTATCTACGTAAACATATAGCTTATGTTTATGTGTTTGTATGTGTATGTGTAGGTGTGTGTGTGAAACTGCATGTCATATATCACCTTTTTCCCTGAGCTCCCTAAATGGGGGACAGAGACCACCTGAGCCTGACATGATGAATGGCCCTATGCTACTAACACATGGTCACGGTACAGGTGTGGTGTGTGTGTGCGCGAGTGTGTGTGTGTGCAAGCGTGCAAAACCAATTTCAAGTTTTAATATGTTAGTATAATATATGAGAGTGAGAGTCTGATGAGCAAAGCAATTAAAGTTGCACAGTTGCTTATGTGTCTGCATGTTATACATCCAGCATCCAAGCATGCACTGCATGTCAGCCGCATGCGTGTGTGTGTGTGTGTGTGTGTCAGAGGAGACTGAGGCCAAGGTTAAAACATATTTAGCCAGCCAGTGCAGTCGTCGGTCATTCTTCACGTTTAGCGGATGATCTATGCCGCTGTCTGCAGACCTGCGCGGTCTCCTCTAACAGACTCCCACATATAAAGACACACTGGAGAGACTGGGAGCTACTGGGTCAGTCATGGCGCAGACGCTCCCTCGGCAGCGGCAGGGAAAAACACCTGCCGTGCATCTTTTCTCACGTTTCATGATCTCGCCGAAATGAAACAAAACTGGTACGTGCTTTTCGGTTATCTTCCTGCGCAGACAGTTTCCACACCTTCACAGCAATCCTGTGCAGCAACTTTATCTGCCGGCAGAGCTGCTGTTGTTCGGTTTCACTTGATTGTTGTTTAAAAGGGAGCTATGTTTAATGAGGCTTTCATACTGGAAGCCAGTGGAGGGATACACTCTGTAAAGGGTGTCTGTTTTATTCTGCAGTACACACACTAAAGAACAGACATGGGAGGGATAAAGCTCCTAGTAATAAAAGCAAGGAACTGAAAATGTCAAGGTACACTCCCTGACGGGAATGACTGATGAACACAAATGCGTTCCTGAATTGAAGACCCTGAGGTATTTTATGCTCATAAAGGTCTTGTGAAGCTCAATGCCAAACGCGGAGAGAGAAAGGTCTTTGAATAAAGTCCAGGTAGCAGGATGTTCAAGGTAATGACAACAGCAGTAGTGTTCAAACATACGTGTGTGTGCGCGTGTTCACAAACTCACCTGGCACAGAGGTTCCCAATGCAACAAATACTACTGCTGTGACCGAGTCTTTCAGGTTAACTGTGCAGCCAAAATGAGAGGCCAGGTCCCCTGTAACAATAAGAAAAGAACATCATCATCATCTCCGCTATACTTAATACTACTTCTGCACATTAAAAACAGCCTTCCTAAAATGCTGAATACAAGATACAATTCGAATCGATACCCGATGAAGATAAAAATAAATATCTGAACATCCTTCCTGTTGTGATTTGGTTGAATTAGCTTCAACAAATCGGTGTTTGAATTTAAATGTGCAGCTCTCATCGTACCAATGACGGCGGTGAGCAGTCCGATCATACAGATGGAGACAATGAAGCAGGCCCAGCCGTTCCAGTAGTCCGTGGGCGGGACGAAAGGCGAACAGGACCTTCCAGAAGACGGTGAGGAAGTGCATGACATAGTCGAAACACGACGGCAGCTTCTCCTCTCCGCACTCCTCGTCGTCGTCATCCTCGCCTGGGGAGAGAAACAGAGGTCAGAGACGAGGAAGCCTCAAAGTTCTCACCTGCAAAGGAGTTCTTCTGCGAAATGCTGACTGTCTACAGGCACAAAACTCGCTCGTTAAGTTCTTATTTAGGTTAAGCTGTGCGCTTCTCTCTCTCAGGCTTCCCATGAATAATCCAGTTTACTGAATATTTATGTCTGCAGGGGGGAACTGAGTGAGCAACAGTGCTGCATGTTTATCAAGACATATCGATTCCGGTGGGAAGTAATCAAATCTGATTAAATTAGTGATCGGTTAAATGTTCAGATTGAGGTTGTAGGTCTTGTTTTGTAATCGTGAGAGATCAGAAGACATTAAAACGTTTGCTAAACTTTTTTCAAAGAGATAATTTGCTGATAAGTTCCTGCAGACTTCTCCCAGGAACCGACATAAGTTAGCCTGTAACAACATCAAACTTTGTTAGCCACATCGTGTGTGACAAACTCAGCTTTGTTGGGCTAATATTATGTGTGTACAGGATTAAAGGACTCTGCGTTGTCTGTGTTTCTCACTTTGACTGCAGCAGATAGAAAGATTACGAGCTTACGTCTCCTGATGACAGAAGTACACTCCAGCATCACAACAGAGATGGGAAAAAAACAACAACAAACATAAGCAGACTTAATTTGACGGACCGGATCAATATTAATCCACTGACTCGTAGGTGTGTGTACGTGTGTGATGTCAGCATCATAGTCTAATTATCATGCCTCAGGCCATGGATTACTGCCACATGCTGCTAGGCTTTGTTGTGCATGTGTGTCTGTTTATACTCCTCTGTCTGCTTAATCATAAAAACATGAAGTTTAAATGACTCTTCTCAACTGGAACAAGTCACACACACATATATACACACAAACCATTATCAGTCTACACACTCCTCTATCGTATTATTGTTGCTCTGCTCCATTTATAAATTAGCCAAATGAATGAATAAACGAGACTACCTGCTCAAGCTCGCTGTGACAGCCGTGATCTCTTATTGATTTCACACACGTTATTCACTCGCTGGATACTATTAACCTTTCTGAGAGCTGGTGATGCATTTTCACCTGAAATTTTCACCATAAATTGATTGAAGGTCAAATGCAGTTAATGAAAGGTGATTTCAGCCTATATATGACTTGATCTGATTGTAGAGCTTCATAACATAAAGATCTGAGCTCACAGGACAGCTTGGAATTCTTGTAAAGGACCATTACAACACAAAACGGGCATTTTCACCTGCCAAAAAATGATTGAAGGCCAAATGCAGTCAATGAAAGGGTTTGTGTTTGTTTATTATAAGTAAGTATTTCGGGGCTTCCTTGTATGAAAAATTAAAATCCAAATATGACTGACATTAAACGTGCAGACAGCAATTTTAACTGTTTGTTAAAAGTCTGAAAGATTCATTTCTTCATTTCTCTGATGGATAAATTACCTCTTCTTTTTAAAATATGTCTTTTGGGACTGAATGCAGCCTTTGAAAAATGTCATGACATAATAAAAGCAGCAAATCATCTCATCATCAAAAAAAAAAAAGGCAGCTCAACAATTCAGCGGATTCGATGGCAGCTTGACTTTTTTACCGCGACGATCTCGAAACATTTCCACAAATTCAGCAGCGGCTGTTGACACACGGAGTCTTCACCTCCTGTTGTAAAGCATCATGCTGTAATACAGCCTGATATTTAAGTCATCAAACACAAGTCATGCATCAGTTCCACCCCTCGTGTGTGGTGCAATTATTACACATTAGCATGAGTTAACACGGAGATTAATACACTCTGACGGGGCCAGCGGTGAGGCCCTTCAGGGGTCACACACTGAATTTAATGTAATAAAAAATAAATGCTTCCTTTTCAGGCTGAGCACTTTGAACAAATCAAATCAACTATAAATGAGAAGTAGAAGGTCAGTGTGGAGAGAAACGGCCTGCTCCACTGTATGGTTTGGAACACACACACACACACACACACACACACACGGTAATGAATTATAAAAGTCTTTCTACCTGAGTTATGTCACTTTTTACTTTCAGCAGGTCTCCTTCACTCCCACACAGTCTGTTCTCGCTGAATGGAGCCATTTTTTCTCTTTCTGCTAATGTTTGTGTGAGGCCTCTCTTGTCGGTCTCTCTGTCTTTGAATTTTTCTTTCTCCTGTAGGTGTGGCCGTTAAATACGCGGGAGCGCTCCGCGGGGAAATCACAACGTGGGGAGAAAATGATGATAAATTAAAAAGCAGTGGAACTCGTGAAGCAAAGCTCCGTCTCATATTCAGCTTTTGAGGTTTTGTCTGACAGTCTCAGTGGTTTTGATGCAAAATGTCTCATCATGCATCACCTGACCATCGTCAACGGCTATTTGTTGAAATCATAAATATTAAATATGATCTACTATGACCAAACATGAGCTGGAGTAGGCAGAAATAGATGTTTATGTCCATACTAACAATTTAATATCATCATTTTAACATTGATCTTTAATTCATTTTATATTTCTGTATACTTTTACAGTCCAAGTCTATATAAATATATATATATATATTTCTCCCTCACCCCTCCTCCTCTATCTGTCTTTCCATGCCTCACTGACAGACTCTCTCCCCTTCTCCTCACCTCTCTATTTCCATGCTCAGTTAGGCGTTTTACTGATAAAGTAGATGTCCAATAGAAATTCTTCTTCTTTTTTTTTTTATTCCTCTCTTACTCATTCTTTTCATCCTCGGTCACGTTTTGCTGATATAGCCTTTACGTAACAGAATATTCTCCGTCAATTTCCTGCTTCACACCTTTAAAATCTCCTCCATCCATCTACGACCTTCTCTCACTCTCTAAAGGCCTTTGACGGTTTCCTCACTCCATTTTGTGTGTGAGATCAGACACACATTTTTATTGATTATTGATAAACCTATTGAATACCTAATCTGACACACGCATGTCAATACCCTTGCTGCTTCACTGAGCGTGCCCAGATGCTGTGCTCTCTATTGGCCAGAGCAGATGTGGACTGCAGCTCACTTCCACCTGCTGTTGGCTGTCGGTGATAGCCTGTTTATGCAAACACACACAGATTATCTCTATCTCTCACACACACACACACACACACACACTGCAGATCAACAGAAAAGGACACACACTCTTGAGAACAGGACAGTGTCCATGAAAGCACAGAGATCTGGCATGCATAAAGACAAAATGACACACAGACATGCGACACACAGAATCAGACCCAGAACATCACAGACCCAAGTGCGCTGTGGGAAATATCACACACACACACACACACACACACACACACACACACACACACACACACAGTAGAACAAGACAGTCTGTCATCCGTCCATGCATCTTCAAACGTTGCCAGAGTTTGTGCCTCTCATTAGTGCGTTTAGTTTTTGCCACTGGTAATTACGCTGGAGTCGCAGAAACACGATGCAAGAGACTCAAAAAGTCCGTGATATTCAAAGCCTCTTCGGTCTTGAAAAAAAACTATTCCCTCCTGTGGACAGTGAATCTAGTGAATCTACATTTCTTGACCGAGCGTACAGATAGATCTTCAACAGTAGCATGACAGCCGTGCGACTGAATATCTGACAGAACTCATGCTGACATATTTAAATTCATGTTCCACTTCCACTCCTGTCATCCTGTCTGTCTCGGACACACACTGAAAGGCAAATAAACCACAGCACTGAAATAAAATCAGGATTATAAGATCTCTGATGAGGCACGAGCCCGAAACGGCATCAAAAAAAGAAAATGTGAATTTGTATCTCTTCTCCGTCAGGCGCTTTACAGCTGTCATGCACAGTCCATCAGTGAATGAGCCAGTGAGCCCGTCTTTTGACAAGCCAATGAGTCAGTCAGTCAACAAATCAATTAAACAATCAATCACTGACGGAGTCGAGCATTCATTGACGTTCATTGTCTCAAAGGATGGAAATTACAGTTTGTGCGCGGCGAGGACAGAAAGGTGGTGACGTGGACTACGGCACGCAGCAGCGCCTGTCACAAAAGTTCAGCGAGTTTGGTTCGTTTATTTAGCAGAAGAAGAAAAATGAAGAATAAAGTCACCCTCATCCTTTAAAGAACACACAGTAAAAGTGACCACTTGCCCTGCGTCTCTTTGTATATTTACAGGCGTGGACCTGAGTAATATCAGCGACAAAAACATCCACGATACAAAGTCCTGTCTCTCTATTTTACTTCTTTCCTTGAATACCTATTATGTACGTAGACTTCCCTCAGCTGTGGACACTTACACAAACAGACGTGCATCCATAAATAACACACACACACACACACACACACACACACACAGAAGGATCAGGTGATGAAGAGCGTGGTGTGGACTTAGTAATTAGAGGGCAGTGGAGTGTGGAGTGATTGCACATCAATCTCTTACTCTTTCTCTCTCCCTCTCCGTCCTAACAATCCCTCTCCATTCACTGATTTCCTTCTCATCGATTTTTTTCCCTCCTCCATCTTGTCGTCCCTTTGTTTGTGACTGTGCTCTCTTTCAGCTAGTCTCGTCCAACAAGAATATACCCTTTAAAAGGAGGGCGTGTTTTGTGCATCTCAGCTACCAAGATGTTATTTTTAACGTTTGGCAGCAGTATCACGCGGCAGGTCGGGGCTTGGTTAGGTTCAGGAAGCAAAATTTGACGGCTGGTTTGGGGGAGATGGGTTGTGAACAGCAGTCGTCCGTGATGAAGCCTGCTAATAGGCCAACATGACGGCCTGTTGAGAACAAATGTCAGTGGATGACAGCTGACACGGCATCCCATGACGCATTTCGCTTGCCTTCGCTCGCCTCGTTTGACGTCTTCGGTGACGTAGGCCGACGGGAGCGTGGATCAGTCTTCCATTGCACAACTGCAAACGCGGCGACGCGAAGCCATTTATAGTGTTGATGATGTTTTATTTCATCTCCCTCCACATGTGACCATTAACCCTGACCAGGAGTGTTAGACCTAATGAATCGCACCTGCACACTTCACGTCCGCCCACATGCTCACCCTCTTTCTATCGACTGGGGAGGAAAAATGCACCTTACGCCTTCACGGCTGAGCGACAATGAATGGCTCCAGGTTCAGTTTCATTCATTAAGCCGTGATTGTAAAGATTTGCCGTTGCTGGTGTCAAGTGGTACAGGGAAGTCGGCCCCTGGCACCTACTTCCTGCTCACCTAGTGAAATCACAAAAGACAACAAGACAGTTGTCTGCTTGTCTCCTAGACAACAAGTATTATCGTCTGATGTGGCACGGTGGCAGTCTCAGAGGACGAAAACTGTAGTCAGAGATGTGCTATAGCAAGGTTATGCCACTTCCATCTTTGTAATGCATTTCTTGCATAGCACAGACTGTTTCCTCTCCGTATCTTGCAGCACATTCGCTTCAGGAAGCGACCGCAGGAAGAGAGATTACAGCAACCAGTAGCTCTCTTGACGAATGTAAGAAGAAACGCTGCACGCGATAAAAGCAGAACCTTCGTGGCTCTTGAAGAATAACGTGTAATAGATAACGAATGCATTAAGGAATCAAAACTACCAAGCTGCTCACCAAATGGCAAACTGGCAGGCCTGTCACGTGCACGACAAACACACACACACACACGAATAATCTCTCCCTGTCCGTCTGTGTTAGCTTATCTGGGGAAAATTCTCCATAAAACATGTGACAAACACAAAAAGACACACAAGGGAAAACAGGTCACACACACACACGTAACACCAGCACACTGACATTTCAGAAGGGCTTTAATGGCTGGCTAAATGCAGGTTTGTTGTGTCGAGATGAATGTCACGGTTTGCGGAGTGCACGTGTGCGTACATAAGCGCACGGCCATGTAACTGCCAAATTGGTGTTATGATGTGTTGACCAGAAGGTTAAGCCTTGGCAGACTTTAAATGTCGTTTTACGGCTGCCATCTTAGCAGAAAAGCTGCTCCAAATCTGCAATCTTCTCCTAATTGAGCCGATAAAATGATAAGCAACGGCTGATTATTTGGCACACACGGGGCCAAAATCATTTCTGGAAGACTTCTGAACATCGAGATCTCGATCTGACAGTTCAGACGGAGGGTAAGGATGACCGAGACAATGAGAAACTCTAAACGTCTTCGGCCTAGGAGAAGGAATTTATATCTTATTTGAGGATCCTTTCATTTTAATCGTGATCTTAATCGAATATGTTTGAGAGGAGATAAGAAAGTTAGAAAGCCCGATAGAGGAAGGGAGGAAGAGGGAAGGGAAGAGCCAGAAAGGAAGACAGATGAGATTAGACAAAGATGGCTTATCAGTGTGTGCTAAATCCACCACCGTATCAGAGACTGCAGCTCTGGACTTGTTCAAACACTCGAACCAGCAGGGTGTGTTTGAAGGGATCAGCCTCCAAGTTACAGAGCGTCTCCATTTAGGCTTATTATAAAAGTGGTGTGTGTGTGTGTGTGTGTGTGGCTATATGTGTGCTCAGGTTGAGAAAAGTTTGTGTACAAAGTCTACAACAAAGGTCACCTCGAATAGATATTATATTATATATTATATTATAGTCCGGGGGAGCTGTGTTGCTCTGTACATGAGACGAACGTAGCAGTGCTGAAAAAGACGGCGGAGAGGGAGAGACTACGACGTATCGCTATGGTTACACAGATTCCTCTCTTTGGTTCGCTGGATGGTCTATTTGCATTTCCCGCGGTAAGCGAACGGCACCACGGTTCACGTTTTCAGGCAGACCAGAGTTCGAACAAGCTTTCACGCCCCCCCGAAACGAAGCACACTATCCGGGGAAACAAACTCTGGTCCTCTGAAAGTTCCCTAATTGTCCTTCATCGTGGTTCTTTCTTGACTCAATCACCTTTTATTTTCCCACCTTGCAGGCAGTACTGGGAATAATGGGGGCAATACAATGGGGGCGATTTTTCTTCGGTGGTGTTGCAAGGTTTTGAGCTATCCATCACAAAAGTCTTTTTTAATGGGTGTCCATTCTCCTTCTCTCCTTTTCCTTCCTTCCTTTCAGTAACTTCAATTACTTTTTGAGATGTTTTTTTGTCATCAGTCCAGAAAATTAAATCCATCCTCTGCTCTCCTTTATAGCTCTACCATAGCTTCACCTTTCTGTCTTTTATCTCCAGCACCCACCCATCCATTCATCCACCCATCCATTCATCCACGAGGGAGAAACATTCAAGCCTGGAAGAGTTGACCATGGCTTTGCCTCCTCATGCCTCCATGATGGGCTCAACACATTTGTATTCCGCGGGAGAAGTAATTAATCTCTGACCTTCGTCCTGTGTTTGGCAATTAAGTGCTACAGGCGTGGAGGGGGAGCAGAGGATGTACGGAAAGAGAGAAGACAGAGAAACGGAGGCGAAAAAGAACGAGATAGTGTCGACCACGGTGAAGGATAAACCCACTTTAAGTCACTTAATGCTTCTTGATCTTGATGATTCGAATTTAATCAGCAGGGATAAGATGACATAAGTCACGGTGAGTTAAGATATTGTGCAGTATAGTGAATAAGGCTCAATCTGCACTCTGACCACAATCCCTACTTCTTCTTCTTCTTCTTCTTCTCTTTGGTGTGCACACCAGTTAAAAGACACGAGGAAACATCTCCATCTGAAATGTTTCACACAGCCATCAAACATTTAGTAGTTTTCAATAATTGAACTTAATTGAGTGTTTTTAATAAGTGTGAATGAGTCCTGGTGCAATGCCTCTCTACCCTAATGAATTAGCTTGCAGCCGGACGTCTGTCTAACCAATCAGCTGCCAGCTTGATCTGTAAGCGTCCAATCGGCTCTCAAACACTTTGAACTCTGCACATCTCATCAGCTCCAGGATCAAACTCTGGTTTGATCTGGTTTGTGTGGATTTGTATGTGTGCTACAGTTGACCCGTTACAGTTTGCAGGCATAGAAATGTTCAGTCATGGTGAAACCCCCGAATATTCAATCACTGTGTGAGTACAATTTAATGAAGCGGTGTGTGTGTGTGTGTGTTTGTGTGCCTGTTCTTTTGTGGAAATTGCACTCGCTGCCGTTTTACAGCTCTTTCTTTAACACAAGCCCACACACACACACACACACACTCACACACACACACACACGGACACACACACTCTGTCAGCCTAGACAAGCTAATCCCAGATAAGAGAGTGAAGACAGGCCTTTTCATTAATGGCATCAGCTCTCCAACAAAGGCTGGCTGACAAGCTGGCTAACCAAAGCACAAACAACACACACACACACACACACCACATCACTTTATCCACACACACAGAGGATAAAGTTATTTGAAGGCACAGTAGTGATTGAGCTGGCTATAGACGAGCAATGTTCTAATAGAAATCCAGTTTCAAAGACAGCAGCAGCAAATTGGGTGTTTTTTTGTCCAGCCACGTATTTACAGCAATAATCTGCTATTTTTATAGAAAATTCACACCAAACAATGTCACAAAAATAAATATGTAGCTCCATTTTAACTCCTTCATTCGTATGCTACCTGCAGTTCATCAAAGTGTAAAACCGAATTCTTCAGTCTAGTCATTCAGTCTGAGCAGTGGGAAACGAGCATGCCGCAATTTGTCTTAATAATCATTAATCACCCGCCCATTGTCGCTCCCTTTGGCTTCCAAACAGACTCTCTGTCAGACCAACAACTGACTCACATCTAACAGACTCAGGCTTAGCTTAGCATAAAGCAGGAACCAAGGGGAAAGAAAACAGCTAACATCCACCCGCAGCTCCAAACACTTTATATCTCATTCGTTGGATACTGTACAGATACAAAAAAGTCTCAATTGGACCGTTACTAGAGATGCATGGAGTATTGGAGAATTAACTTACTGCTCCCAGCAAAGAAAGCAGGCGGATTCTGTTCAGCTTAAGGCAGAGCCAGGCTACCTGTTTCCCCCTGTTCCCAGCATTTACACTGAGCTAAACTACAAAGCTGATGCCGTATTAAAGTAGATATGAGAGAGGTATTAATCTTCCTCTCTAACTCTGCATGAAAGTACATATTTTCCAAAATTCCTTCAAACCAAGGCGTACAGTAACAATATTTACATCTGCTTCTTTATGAACGCTGCACTGACTTTTGCAGGTATAATCCACAGAGGAAGTGTCGCGCTGTGGAGTGGAAATGAAGAGAAGATCAGTCGTGAATGCAGGAGGACCGACGGCTCCCTGACTGTCGGACTGACAGGTGAAATTCAAAGCGGAGACGCCGCGGCAGTCTTCTCTTTGCTTTCCATTAATGAGCTGCAGTGATGTTACTCTGCCTCCAGAGGGCAAGTAACCACTGCTATCCAACGAACTGTGAAGATTCTGCAGTGAGACAGAAAAAAAGAAACGTGCTGCCTCTTCTTCTTTTCTCCGTTCTGTCCCTACATGCGGCTTTTTCTTCGTGTCCTTTTATCTTCACCGCTCTCTCTAACTGTTATTTGTTGCATAAATTATTTCCATCTCCTGTTCTATTTTTCATGGCACACTCCTACTGTGTCCTCATACAGCCAGTGTTTTACCCCATGCGCTGCGTTCTCCTTTATCCGCTCTCTTTTTACACTGCACATGTTTCTCAGTGGCTTCTTAAGATTACACGTGTTCTCTCTTTCTCTCTCCGTCAAGCTCTGCATAATACTCTCTCTCTCTCTCTCTCACAGCGGGTTCCATTATCTCTAACACGGTACGCTCTCCGTCTCCTTCTTCATGGGATCTTAAAATCGTCGTGGCCTACAGCAGATCTCGACGGTGAGAGGATACTGGTGTTACATATTCCCTGCTTCGTCTACCCTATGGAAGCCTATAGCGGACGATATTGAAGTCGTAATGTAAACTTGAAAATGTAGGAAAACTTAAACATGGGGACATGTGACTATATTAAAATGAAAATGGAAAAGCTGTTTAATTTTTGTTAAAAAAGCTATCACAGCATTAACTACCTCGCATACTCATCATGTACATAGCATGACGCGTTCTTTAGGCACCAGAACTACTTTCGGTGATCAGGTTTAGGATATAAACTGTTTAAAAACCCGCCTCGATTGTAGAAACGACATTTTAATAGAGCGTGGGGACATGCAAATGTAAAGGCATTCCACTTCCACTTATTGAAATCGAATGCTGTTCACTGTAGGTGGACAATAAATCAGTATACAATCAGTTTATATTGCATTTTAATTTTCATATTCAAATTAACACTTTGAAAATTGACATTTTCATTTTAATATGGTCAGAAAGCAGCCCCCATACAGATAAACTGTGTCACTGCATTCTGTGATCATTACGAGGAAATATGTCTTAATTTTCAAATTTAAATCATCATCACAAATTAGTCGCCTCTTGGCTTCCATACTATCCCTGCCATATGAGCACACACACACACACACACACACACACCCATGTTCTTCTGTCATTGTGGAGGCTGAAACTCAATCACTCCCACAATTGCTCTCAACATAATCTCCCATCTGGTCGGTGTTTGCCTGTCCAAAACCATCATACCCGGCCGGTCCACTTTCCAGTAACCATTAAGAAACACACACACACACACACACACACACACACACACACACACACACACTCGCACACACTTGACTCCATGGAACCATGAAATCACCCCACTTCATTTTACACACAGCCATTATTTGACGCAATCCGCACCATTAAAGCAGTAAACCACACATGCACAGCAGGAGATTTCTGATACTTTTGCATATATCGATTGCACGGAGCGCCTGTATCGCGCAGAATTCAACTGTAAAACTGCAGCTGTTCGCGCCATAAAGAGTTTATATGCCACACACTAACACACACACACACATCTGCTTCTTCAAACTAACCTCAATTGTTTCAGTCCAAAAGTTTAACACCTGAACTGTTAAATCTCTCTCTCCAGCAGCCTTACCTGCGCTCACAGTGATGGCTTCTATGAACTGGTCTCTCCAGCTGTTGGTTCCTACCAGCAGAGCCAGGTTGGTCTTCTTTATCAGCTTGTCCACGGTGTTCTGCCAAAGAACAGATGAATACTGACGGTTAGATGGGAGAACCAGCCTGTTCACTGAGCGTTCAAGATGTTATGCCATTTCATAAAATCATTCACTTGTGGTAATTAGCCATTTGCCATTTGTTTGGCACAGACGTTTCCAGGATCTCTGATGTCGGGCGATGAAAGGAGCGGCAGGCTAATGGAGAAGTTCGCTGGAACGTGTTAGTTCCTTTCAAAGGGGCCGCGGGGTGGGCAGACAAATGTGGAGCTTATGGTGTAAATTTGGAGAAAAACTACTTGTACAATAACTGCAGAGACGTGTTGAGCTTCACCCTGCTGTCGTGGCTGTATTACAGTGACATGATGACATATTCAAACCCTCCTGTGCAGCTTTACACGTTAAAGGTCCAGTGTGGAGGGACGTAGGGAACTGAATACTGCTCCCATCCATCCGTTATCTGTAACCGCTTATCCTTACCAGGGGCTGGAGCCTACCCCAGCTGACAACAACCATCCACACTCACACCAGGAACCTTCTTGCTGCGAGTGCTAACCACCACCGTGCTGCGCCAATACGGCTCCCAATCCAAACATACAGGAGAAATCAAGGTAGCTGTGAAACTAGAGCGAGTGTTTGGTTTGGTTTGGATTCAGAATTGGGCTACTGTAGGTGGTTCAACATGGAAGAAGACCTGAGGACTCAAAACACACAACACAATTATACACTAATGAACAGCTAATTATGAATATTATCTTGTTTTTTTGGCAATAAATGACTCTAAATCTACTTTAAGGGCTCAAAAATAATCGTATTCAACTCAGTGTCACATACTTTGTGCCAGCTTAGTCCAGCCAGCAGAAGCCATGTGAAATATTCAGACTCCAGGCTCTTTGTTTTCATGACTGCACCATTCAGTCACATAAAAAAAAAATACTCAAGATGTCATGTGCGTCATTTCATGTAACATTTCCCCCAAATTCAGCCAGACATATTCGGTATATTTAGAAACTCCGGGATCTTCACTTACATCCAAATAAAATGCAGCGGGTTGGACAGACTCTTCAGGGGACGAGGTTTAGGAGTCAGGAATACAATATTACTTTATCACACATTTACATTTACTGTAGAGTTATTTTCTTTTGCACACTCTTCATCTCCTCCCTTTTTTTCCTTCCTCGTTGCCTTCCTTTGTTTCCTTCCTTATCTCCTCCATTCCTAGTATTTATATTTCTTTGTTGTTTTCTTCAAAAGGAAGAAACTATGACACATTGAGATAACACACAGACACTCAGGCTCATGCACACACACACACACACGCACGCCGCACACTAATTAGCGCAGCGGTGGGGATTGCTCTCTCTCCTTTTCTCTCCACTTCTGAAGGAAACTGGGATGCTAATTGTGTTGAATTTAGCTTAAGGGTGTAAATAGTGCCTCGCTGCTGCTGTGAACACACACATGCACACACACACACACGGCCAGCTTTACTCGGCCTATTGTATGTGGGGTGTTTATTTAACCGAACTCAGCTAAGTTTTTGTAATATCGTCTTTACCTCCCTTGTTTTATTTCTCTTTTCCCCTCATCGGATAACTCCTTCAGTCTCAGCTGGACTGCTGTGAAACACACATGTGCTAATGTATCCGTGTCTCCGTAGAAGTGTGCACATGTCAAACAGCTCGGGTGGGTCAGTGTCACCAGTGTGATGTGCTATAAAGACCAGCTCAGGGCAACAAATGGACACAGTGCTGACCCTGACCCATAATTCACTGCACTAAATCTCTTTTTTCTCTCCTCCCATCTGAATTTATTTTATATAATACAAAATATCTTTCCCTTAGACGACCATAAATGTCGTACCTGGTCCTTCACCCTTGCATCTGTCATGATCGCTCATTATATGTACGAAGAAATCCAATGACATCAGTCAATGTTAAGACTGAGAGACCAACTTCTTTCTGATCATTTCTGGACTTGGTCTGGTGTCTCCGGGAACTGGCAGAACAGAGCCTCTGGATTAAAGGTGTACTCAGTCTGAGCGTGAAGTGAATTTTCGAGGCAATGGGTCGACGAAGGTAGACGCAAATTTGCCCAGAGCGACACACCGTGCTCCTCTCCTTTACAACTTCACTTCAAACAAGCCAAAGAACCAAAGTTCCTGGAGAGATCAGAGATAAGTTGGAGGCTGAGCTGTCACACAAACACACAGTCGGTCTGTACTTTGCCAGATAACTACTGTACAGACGTAAAACAGATCTAGCTTTGAAATTTAGATTGATCAGCACACTCTTTGTTGATACTTTTCATTTATTTAGTGGTTTTATGTGAATGAATCAGATTGCAAAAGAAACTTTCAACTTCCGAGTGAACTTTCTAGTCATGCAACTTTTTTTAATTCTCCTTCAGTCTGTTATGTCAGACACTCTCACGCTGTTGTATCTGCCAACGGGCAGCACTTCAGATGACTATAGGATCCAATTCCACAATCGCGCACACTCACACACAATTTCATGTACAAAACTACTTGACAAAGTATAGCGTCCTGTCAAGTGGCGAGCTATTACTGGGAGTTATTAACTGTCTGTCTAAAGTGAATGTGTAGGTGGGCCGCCAGCGAGGAACATGCATTAGTACTCACACACACACACACACACAGGCATGCACACACAAAATGCAATGCATGGTAATGACATCCACGCTTGTCTTAAGAGTCTGCGTCGGAGAGGGAGAGCAAGGACGGGACGCACACCCGATGATTACACAATTATTTCCTGAATGTAATGAAAAGGTGAGCGTGAGCACGCCACTGTGAGGGGAGGTGATTTCGTTCTGTGTGTATCCATGTCGTCTGCGAACTTCTAATATTAATATTGTAGCTACTGCATTTAGAAAGACACTTTGGCTTGATGTTTCCATCCCCGGTAATGATTAATAGTGTTTACTGGTGGGATTCAAGTGTGTTGAAACGGATTACCTTCAGATTATTCCAGAAACAAGGTGGCGTGCAGGTCGTCATAACAAGAAATTAATAAACATCTCATAGTTGTGTGTGAGGTCAGTTGATTTGGTGGAGTTTAATGGAAAAAAGCTAATGTACTGGAGCCAGTTTCCAAATAGTCTTTTGGAAACATCGACACACAGACCACATGATAGCACGCACTCGTGTGCCGTCTCCTCCAGATCGACTAACCTCCGATAGCACCCGCCTTACCTTAAACTCATATGATTCCTCTATGATGACCTCCAGTTTGACGTGGTCACCCAGCATCGGGCGGCCCATTTCAGCAATGCGCCTCTCCTCTTCATCTTTTCCCGCCAGCGGCTCTTCCTTCCTCCTCCTCCTCCTTCTTCGGATCCTCTGAAAACACCACAAGACGACAACCAACAGCAGTGTTAGCACAGGAGCGCAGCAGGCCTCGCCCTTACATCACTGCTGCTTTCCAAGAAGTGTTGCGTGCAAACGTGTGCATGTAGGGTTTGGGGTAATAGTTAGAAAGCCAGAAGTCTCCGGGCAGAGAAAGTAGCTTAATAGAAAAGAGGAAAAATGATGCAGTGCCCAACAAAAGAAGTCCTTGTTACATGTTCCATCTGTTCGAATTTCAACCAAGTCAAGTTTAAAGTATTAAAAATGTGTCCAGCAGCCTCAGTTGTTTGAATGTGTAATGACAGCATCCATCCGAGGCTCTTTAAAGACGGTGAGCATCTAAGATATGTGGTTGAAGCACCGCTGTCACCTCAGCCATGTTGCTTCCTGGTTAAAAGTCAGCGAATCTTTGAACTAAGGTAAACACAATGATCTGAATTACTCAGCGTCCACCTTATCTGGACGTTCAGCTCATATAATGAAGTTAACACTGGTCGATAGCTGTAGTAGCATTTCTGGTTGAAAACACACTTTCAGTTCCTCGATCGTCTCATTAGCCCTGTCTATCTGACTGTCTCTGTCCCTCATGCGACCTACTTTTCTCTCTTCCCCTTCTCTTTATGGTGCATGTCAGTAATTAAGATTCACTGTACAGCCTGAACTGACTGCTGGGATCAAAGAAGAGAGACAGGCAGAGAGAGAGAGAGAGAGAGAGAGAGAGGCCATGATCTAATTTCCCACAGGGGAACGGTTATCCATGCAATTGGCTTCCATTATAGTGCAGTGCATTGTGGGTCAGCATCAGCTCATTGGTCATGTGTTCCCCTCACTTGAGTTATAGCACGGGGGCTTATAGCTCATTCACAAACACACGAGCATGCAAATTTCCGCCAGCAGCGCTTTCGTCAAACTTTGTGACTCCATCATAAGCGAGAGGCGCAGTTTGGCGATGCGGCCTCCCGAAGGCAACAAGAGCAGCAACCAAACATGACAAGAAGTCCTTAAAGTCCAACTGGATTTAAATCGTTTGATAGTTTTATGGTGCAGAGGCATATGCATCTGTTGGCCGCACAAGAGACCCTCGTTATTGTTCCTGCTAACGTTTCCTTCATGACATAACTCTATATGTTTGACTTTAAACCGGTCTCCTTTAATATATCAGTAATAAATCAATACACACAATCATACACAAAAAGCTGCACGTGGTTGAAAAGAAACTGTGTTGATTAGATGAGTTGCACTTCTTCTTGGCTACTGTGCCAAATCAGAACAGAGCTGAGTCAATAAACAGGCCTGCAGTGTTTAATTTGTCTCTCACTCCTGGCGTGTACAGTCGGCATGTGCACACTTATTAATCTTCAGTTTTTATCCACGTTCGCACAAATCAATACTGAGGATCAAAACAATCCGACCTAACATATTTATACGTTACACACAGATTCTAAAAGTTCTTTAAGTGTGTCATTGTTTTCACTTAAACTGCATAGCTCACTCTCACGTGTCCTTCATGGTTTAAGTCACTTCATTTACACACACACACGCATGCACTATTACACCATTACATATTATGTAATGATGATTTAATGAACTCAATTAACAGCCTAGGCGAGGCCTCATGTAGGGTGAACATGACGGGGCAGTATCCTCGTTAGCTACACTCCCTCCCTCGGTGTGTGTGCGTGTGTGTGTGTGTGTGTGCGTAAACGGCCCTGACAGAGGTTGAATGTTGCAGGGTAAGATGCTGCTTCCTGTCAAAGCTGCTGTCTGTACCATTTATCATTTTGATTTTTTTTTTCCCCCCCACCTCTGGTGTCCTTCTTCTCTCTGCTCCTTTGCAGCTCAATTCAATTAAATACAGCCGAACGTACACACGCAGAAACACTGTTGACATCTGAATACACTGGGAATTCAGCGAACGAGGGTTTACTTCTGCGCGCATTGCATCTTTAAATATGCGGACAAAAATATGAGAAGGACGTCTTCTTCTACTCGATCCCAAAATATCTGTCTCTTTGTTACGTAACTGTTCCCGACCATTTTTTTCCGTCTTTCTTAATCTTTCTTTCCCTCTGCCATCTCGTCCTCTTTGTCACTGCTCCTCCTCAGTATGAAAACCTCCACTTTGGATTCATCCTTCACTCTCTGTCTCTCTCTTTCCTGATACAGTTTCAATCCAAATGAGCTCGGGCGAAATGCCAGAGAAAACCCAACCAAGAGCGCATTACTTATTCAGTTAGCAACCTTGACAACGTAGCTGCCAAGTTAATACAGCTGCCTTGTTATTTTCGCTGTGAGTACACGTGGGGACAATTGGTAGCATCTCTCTCGCAGTATTAGCGTCATTGATTTTTTCTTTAAATTTTAAAAACCTTTCTGCCACCAACAGCAGAAGAGAATCATTCATTATTTTTCCTCAGCGAGCATCTTGTTGTTTTGGTCAAACGTCCTAATATCCCGGTCCTCGCCCTGATGAGCTAATTTGGACTTCAAAATCACTAAATCATTAGAAAGCCATTCTCTAGAATCGCAGCCGCAGTGAATCATTACACAGAGAGGCTTCCAGTTTGAAGTCTTATTAAGTTTCTATTTAAACGTGCATCCCAGAAGAGACCCAAAACAAAGCGAGCCATACAGCAGCATCGATAGCAGCCCCTGCCCTGAACCCTGTGAGGAAACCAAGCCTCGCGCGGCAAATATTCAATGATTCAAAAGCCAGTTTACACAATTTAAAATGTCTGCTTTATGGTTGCATGCCACCTGTCTGGCATCTAGTCTTCTCCATCTTTAGTTAGTTTAGCACGTCTGTCTCTTTGTCTGGAGGACGTATCGAACATGAGTCGATATGTACTGACCCGCTGTGCGTAGCAGTGTGCACGCGTGCTTTCACACCTTGTCATGCTTTGACAGAGTCCCCCAGTTGCACAGCCGTGATGGAAGACGACAGGGAGACATGGAGGAGAGAAGAGAGGACAGAGGATCGGGGGAGAGGCTCCATAGGTGGAGGAGAGGATTTTAACACCCTGTCATGTTTGATGGATTCAGGTTCCATCAGAGGAGGCAGGAGAGGACGAGGGAACAGTAAGAAGGAAGGGGCGATATCTTTGCAAACTGTCAACATGTAAAGACGAGGAGACGAGTAGAGGGGAGAAACTTCTGCACCGTGTCAAGCATGAGATGAGCAGATGGGAGGGAGGGAGAAGACAAGGGCGAGACAGGAGAAGACACTGTCTTTGACGGGATTAAACAGTACAGCAGGGGACGTGGCGAAGAGGAGGAGGAGGAGGAGAGGAGGAGAGGAGCTGCTACTCTGTCACACTTTTGGAGAGTCCCATAGGAGGAGACAGAATAGGAGCAGGCGGCGAAAACACGAATGGAACTTTTATCGAGTCTTGTTTGGAGACGGAGGAGAGGTCAAAGTGGTGCAGAGGATGTACAACTAAACTCCAACAGCAGACATCTTTGGAGGGACATCGATAGACTTGTCACAAGATACATTTACTTTATTAACATTTAACCAAAACCTTTTTCAACTTTCCCCTAACCTTAGAGCAGCTGCAATCAATATTTTTATAATAATACTGCATCGAAGGAAAATGTGAAAATAATGTGACTGTACTGAGTTTCAGCTCATTATGTAGCTGTTGCAGCTCAACTGCTCTCTTTCCTTTCCACTGCTCTCTCTCGTAATGTCGCTCTCATCAGCAGCAGGCAGATGTTTTTTAGTGAGCACCCACGGTGCACTGCCTGCTAACAGCAAGCAGACAGTGAAGGGAGGAGCTGCTGAGCATTTAGGAGCCTGGCGACTCTAAATATTCCCCTCAGTGGTCGAGATAAAAACTGAAAGTGAACATAATATTACAAGTGACCAGAAACGTGACTCTCAAAGGATGATAACTGCTGCTCTTCACCAGCCGGATGTGTAAATAAGCTAACGAGTTCTTCGTCAGATTAAAGGTGACGAAATGTCAGCGCCATGTTCGCGACTTTTCCTTTCGGCTCTCCAAACAAGATCCAAACAAGATCAGCGAAGTGCTTAAAGTGCAGCAATCGAACCAAAATGACATCAAAGCATGCCGTGAAAGCGGTTATGTTCCCCTAAAAATGCGTTTAGCAAAAGAAACCAGCGGTATAAAAGTGATGCAAGCCAGAGAGAGAGAGAGAAGTGAGAGGAGGATGGCGAGGAGCGGAAGGAGGAGGAGGAGGAGGATGAAGATGATGAACTCTGTTAAACCCTGATTGAGTAAATCTG
This sequence comes from Nibea albiflora, assembly GCA_014281875.1. Classification (NCBI taxonomy): domain Eukaryota; kingdom Metazoa; phylum Chordata; class Actinopteri; family Sciaenidae; genus Nibea; species Nibea albiflora. The sequence continues at coordinate 5,983,755 of CM024797.1, forward strand.
TCTCATGTGACATCATCTACGTTTTAAATGACCCCATGTTTATTCGTGATAATCGTAATTTGTCTGATTAAACAAACAACAATCACATTAATTTCCAATTATCAGTAAATGTTAATTATGTCTGCATGTTACTGTAATGAGGATGCAAATAAATTCATTTACATGTGTGATTATTGCTGCTGATTAACGACAGACTTAATGATACTGTTTCTAATGTTGTTACCACTGTGAGCATCACAACAGAGGGGTCAATGACTTTGTATGCTCTGATTCTGATCGGACAGCCTTGGTTTGTCTTAATAGCGTGCATGACACACACACACACACACACACACAGACACACACACACACACTCGCCGACAAGGACGTAAGGAAAAGGAGGGTTAGAGGAGACGACATTGCTGTCAGACAGATATTCACATGCAGGCGCATCTCTGTGGTCACATGTACGTTACTCTGCGAGTGTATGCTGTGTGTGTCCGCGCACGTTTGATACTGTGTGTGTGTGTGTTAGGACATGAGGTCGTCACCCTCTGCAGGGCGCATGTGTTTTCAGCTGGTTCCCCTCTCAGCACTGTTCCTTCCTCGCCCTGCACCGTCTCTGACTGACGGAGGTTCACGGGCTGCAGTGAACTCTCCTCCGCCTCCCACTGTCCCGAGGCTTCTCTGGACCAAATCAAGAACCCGCAATATCACACGGCCCATCTGTAAAACGTCTACAGCCGTCTGCAGCGAATTCAGCTTCTGACTCCAGAAAAGACGCGATCGAGGGGAATCCAGAGACACATTTACATCCTCAGCAACACTGTTAGATGACTGGACATCTGTCTCTACCTGCAGATATTAAATATCCGGCTCCACCTGCACAAACAAACAAAAGCCGCATACGAGTTCACACCTGCTCTCTGGAGGCTGCTGAAAGGCGTTCTAGGACATGAAGAAACACTCTGCCAGAAATAGAGGATGAAATAGGTTAATGGAAAAGTAAATCAAAAGCTTTTCCATTCTCTCCTGAACAAACGGGAACTCTGCAGCTACATTTTATCATGAATTATTTGTGACGAAAAATTTACTTTCAAATGATACAAATGCTTTGAGCTAGCGGGAACTACTTTCCCTGTTTTCCTAGTGGAAGCAGCGGCGGTGGAGCTAAAACCGAAAAACAAAGCCGTGCCTCGACTCCCCGTAGCTGTCGTTAGATGACTACCAGGCTGATTAGCCAAAGACACATTTCTTTGGAAAAAAAATCAAGCTTTAATAGCTGTCAAACTTTTCAAAAAGCCAGTGAACCCTCCACCTGCTTCGTCTCTGCATAATGGAAATGCTAATTTTAAGCTGCATGATATCACGTAAGCAGCAGCAGCAGCAGCTCTCGGCTGTACGCGCAGTGCAGCAGTATCAGTGATAGACACCTTTCCTGCTCTGAGGAAAGTCAAGCAGCGACAACAGCACTGACTGAACTTCGTTGTTTCACCTCCCGTCTTTCTAAATCCAACTCCTTATATCAGCAAATGTCACATCCACTACTTGTGTAGGCCGTGCATTAATCCCATCAAGCTCTGTTTCTTACAGTGAAATGAAGCGATGCAAATGAAATAAGAAAATAAAAAAATATAATATCAAGCTTTTATTTCTAGCTCGGAGGCACTCCTTTAAAACCTGAAATCAGAAGATGAAACATAACCGCGCTGCAATCCAATAATAACAGCCGACTCTGTGTTGTCACCGTTACACTCGCAGAATGTTAAAGCCGTTTCCTGGAGTTTATATCTGAGGCTACAATTCATGCATTAATTAAAACTTTTGCTCGGGTTTCTATGCTGCAGTCTCTGGAGCAGGATGCTTAAAGTCCCGTTTGAAATACGTGGGAGTGTGCCAAAATGCACAGAGAAAATGAAGTACGTACCAGAGCCTCTCTGCAGAGCTCCCTGTCAGGGAGAAGTTACCATGCTGAAGGCACGGCCTCTGTAAACACTAACGAACACTTCAGAACACGAAAAATCTCAGGACACTTACTGTCGTCGTGTCGGCTCACAGATTTATCTTTTGAAAATGTTATTGGGGAAATATCTCAGTGTAAACAACTAATGTCACGATTATTTTTTTAATAAAAAGGATAAAAAAAACTGAATGAGGTCTGTGTAGGAGTGTTTCCTGCACACAAGAATCACTTCAAGGCAAAAAAATCAAAAGCTTGATCTAACTCTACACTTTTCTTGTGATTTTGGTGATGAAATAATGACAATAATTAATAATCCATCCATTTCCTGCAACCTCGTATCCTTATCAGGGTCACAGGGGGGCTGGAGCTGATCCCAGCTGACACTGGGCGAGAGGTGGGGTGACCCTGGCGGTCCCGTTCACACCTATAGTCACCAACTAAATGGAGTTTATATTTCCATATCTCGAGTACTTAAACACACCTTATCTGCTCACTCCCTCTTTGACTCCTCTCTCTTTGATTCAAACACAGGAGCCACGGCGCTCTAATACACAGAAACGGTTCCCCGACCCAGAGTCTCAGCTTCCTCCTGGTTCCCTCCCGTCTTCCCTGCCGCCAGCCAACACCAACCTCAAAACTCCTCCGTCTACGAAGACTTTGATTTCTCCTCTCACCCCTCCAGATTACTGAGTGTCACAACTTCCTGCAAGGACAGTGAGGGTCTGTCTAACGCACATACAGACGATAGAAAGACATGCATGCATGAGCAAGCACAGAATGATGAAGTACGCGTGCACACACATTTACACAGACACGCACAATCATGGGCGTGCACGGCCAATTTAGCACAGAGGGAACCATAAAAAACAACTGCAGCCCCTAAACTGTGTGTGTCTATGTGTGTTTATGTGTGTGTGTGTGTGTGTGTGTGTCTTTGTATCCCGGAGGTGTGTTTGATCCCCTGACTGTGATAATGTGATATCCAGCCTTTGTCTTTGATCCCCTCATCACTATAAACACCGCTGATGCCTAGTAAACACACGCCGCTGCTATTAACACACTGATAACGCTGCTCTATGTGTGTGTGCGCGCATGTGTGTGTGTTTATGTGTGAGACAGAGATAGAGCTACTTTTAATGAGTGTACCCAGTAGAGTTAAAGTGAGTTTAAGGACATAAAAGCCCCTTTAGATAACGACCTGAAAAGAGCGCGGTGGGCTGGTTTACCGCCTCACGCTAACATGCGTTTAGTTTGTGGCTCATCTCAGTTAAAACACTGACGTTTCCTAAAAACACGAAGCGCTGTTTGTTTCATCGTTAATATTAAAAACAATCTGTGTGTATGCTGGCGTGTTTGGAAGGCGATAAATAATAAGTGGAAAAACGGCCGCGCTGTATTACGTTAGATCGTAACAGAAACGGAGGGAGATGAGTGGCTTGGACGGGATAATGGATTAACAGTGGAAAACAGATGCACAGACGGGGCATGTGACTGAGGACACACACACACACACCACATCTGCTGAACAGTGTGCATCTTCACATTCAAACCAGGAGCATTTTAAAGTCAGTGAATCATAACCTCATTATTTCAGAGAAATACATAAACAAATAAAATGTAGTCTATAATAATATGGGACATCCAATACAGCAAGGAGACAGAGGAGACCTGGTCAAGTTTAAACTGTCTTCACTGTCTTAATTCCTCTGATTTGTACGATTTATGTGACTGTTGAAGGTTGATGGGGAAGTTTTATGCCCTCCCTGAAGAGGAGAGGAATGTGTTAGCTAAAAATGGAGACAATGTGAGACTATGTGATCACTTTTTATGTCATGATTTAAGGAACAAGTGAGCGGGCAGAAAAAGTGACGGTGAAGTGGTAAAAGTGAACACAGCAGCAACAGTACAGAGAGAGAGAGAGTGTCAGCGTCTGAAGCTAACGTTAACAGCATGTTTTTTTAGCTGCTAAGTGGGATTAGCTACATTAATTAGCTGCTTGTCATTACTACCTGTGTGAGTCCAGAGGAGCAGAGAGAGGAAAGGAGCAGAGAGAGGAGCAGGGAGAGATGCAAGGAGAGGAGCGAGGAAAGGAGCAGGAGCGAGGAGAGGAGCAGAGAGAGATGCAAGGAGAGGAGTGAGGAAAGGAGCAGAGAGAGATGCAAGGAGAGGAGTGAGGAAAGGAGCAGAGAGAGGAGCAGAGAGTGATGCAGGGAGAGGAGTGAGGAAAAGAGCAGGAGCGAGGAGAGGAGCAGGGAGTGATGCAGGGAGAGGAGTGAGGAAAGGATCAGAGAGAGGAGCAGGGAGTGATGCAGGGAGAGGAGTGAGGAAAGGATCAGAGAGAGGAGCAGAGAGTGATGCAGGGAGAGGAGTGAGGAAAGGAGCAGAGAGAGGAGCAGAGAGTGATGCAGGGAGAGGAGTGAGGAAAGGAGCAGAGAGAGGAGCAGAGAGTGATGCAGGGAGAGGAGTGAGGAAAGGAGCAGAGAGTGATGCAGGGAGAGGAGTGAGGAAAGGAGCAGAGAGTGATGCAGGGAGAGGAGTGAGGAAAGGAGCAGAGAGTGATGCAGGGAGAGGAGTGAGGAAAGGAGCAGAGAGAGGAGCAGAGAGTGATGCAGGGAGAGGAGCGAGGAAAGGAGCAGAGAGAGGAGCAGAGAGTGATGCAGGGAGAGGAGTGAGGAAAGGAGCAGAGAGTGATGCAGGGAGAGGAGTGAGGAAAGGAGCAGAGAGTGATGCAGGGAGAGGAGTGAGGAAAGGAGCAGAGAGAGGAGCAGAGAGTGATGCAGGGAGAGGGGTGAACCTGCACTTTTACCATCTAATCCATTTTTATTTTATTTTTTTACTTTCTGCTGGGGAGCCGTTCTTAGATTTTATTTGTTCTTTTTATATGATAGGTATGACTATCAGAAGATGCAGGTGCTGATATAAATCCCATAATAACCATAACACCTTGGTTACTGCAGTAGTTTTTGTCATGATAAAATTTTCTTGTGCTATTTACCTAAAACTCTGCGTGTCCTTTCACACAAACCGGCTCTGACTTCGTTGCATTCTTTGGCGGTGTGCTGTTCACCTTAAAGTCGTCCTCACACTGAACACCCTCCTGGGTATTATCTCCATATGTCCTTTTTTTTATGCTAACAATCCACAATTCAGCTGCGTGTGAACACTTTGAAGAGAGTGCTGACATTTTCAAACGCCAGCAGAGAACAGATCTCATTGCATAAAAAGCTCTTGAGGCGGGAGAACAGGGCAGAGGGAAAGGAAGACAGGAGAGGACAGGTGTGATTCCCACTGAGTTTTCTGTACAGACCTCTGAGGAGGAGCAGAGGAAGAAAGGCAGAGAAAAAAAAGGCAAAGGAAGGGAGCAGTGGAGCGGCTCCAGTCTGCGTTCAATCTGAATCTCAAATCAACAGGCCTGTTAAAACATAAGCGATTAGGGAGCAGCGCTGCGTTTTGTCACTTAAGAAAAATGGCATACGGGGCGACTGAAGCTTTGATTTCATTTCTTGTAGCGTCGCCAGCTCCAAAGTGGCTTTTTTAGTCTTGCCAACTTTAAAGTGCTCTCGTCCCGGCTACCATATTAGGCTTTGCATAAAATGATTCAAATTGCACGATGATGGATATCACACCTAGTCTGTGACGTCCTCTCACCAGTAATTCTCTGTGCTGCACTTCCCAGAGATCAGCTGTCAATCACCGGCACGGGCAGTGCTGCTCTTCTTCAGAGCTCAGTGAAGTTTTAGTTGAACTGAGCTGAGTCCCAATTCTACACCACATCCTGTATACAGGATACTATTAAAAATCTAATTGGCCAATTTCATTATAAATACATTTTTATGAATGAGTGAGGAAAAGTTCCGTGATTGGCCTGTTGATTTGGGATTCTCAAAAACCTCGTCAGTTGGATTCTCAGTGCTGATTGGCTGTCACACCTGTCCATTCCTTCCCGTTGCGTCTCCATTCGGGGCTTTCGAGCAGAGGTAGAAGGAGGACAGCTTATTGTACTCCTCCCGGTCTAAGATCCTAATGGTTATGGTCTTCCTGTATGGGACAAACACGTACACACACACATAGAGGGAGGTGGTGAATGCATGCATGGTAAACAAACAGCAGGTATGCACACACATATACACACACACACGCACGCACACGTGGCGGAGTGGTGGATGAGGTGAGAGGAGGTGATCCACAACCTGCTGCATGTTCACTGTCGGACTAAGGACACATCGGGAGGCACAGCAGGAAGACACAGAGAACATTTAAATCAAAACCTCCTCCCGTGTGCCTCCGCGTGTCGAGAACATGCAGCCTCCGTGGACACTCTGGGGTCAACGTTCACGGGGTCACGAGGGACGAGCCCCGTCCTGACCTTTGGTGTCGTTGCTCTCCACCAGGCGAGGCTCTCCGATCTCTAAGTAGAAGGTTTTGTTCTTCTCGTACTCCTCGTCGTCGATGACTTTCACCTTGATGGTTTTGCTGAGGAGGAGGGACGAGGAGGGGGGGAGGGAAGAGAAGGAGGGAAGAAGAGAAGGCAGAAAAAGTGAGGATAGGACAGGCTGGAAACTGGAAAACCAAGAGGAAACAAGAAAAAGAGCAACTTTCCCCACAAGCATTTTTTTCTTGCTGCTGTTTCTCAAGCCAATTCACCTTCACGTCTGCTAAAAGTTTGCATATGTCCACTTCATCTAACTATTGCATCTGATGTCTGCGATTTTATCACAGCGGCTCACATTAGTCTGACAAGATTGAGCTGATAAACTTCTCGCTCTGCCAGCCTGCGGTCCTGATCGAGGATCAGTTCACTCTTTCCGCTCCAGCCTTTTTTTTTATTTTTTATTTTTAGAAACGTTATCACTTGCATGCTAAAAGCTAAACGAAGTGGCTACAGAGTTTATCAACTACTATTAGTCATTTTGACAGGTAATCAATCAGGAATCACAATGACGAATTTGGCTTGTGCAACCAAGAAACTTTTAGCATCCTGCAATTTCAGCATTGCGGCACAAGACTATTTGACAATATAATCTCAACTGTTTAAGTCTGAATGTCTGCCATTTCTTAAAAGCTAAATATATAAACCATTGTTTCCTGCGATGCCGGCGGGAAACCAGAGCAAATTCACCATCGATTCAGCCAATCCAATCATTTAACTTTCATGAAACGCTACTGTAAAAGGCTGCATTCAAAGGTTGTGATAAGCAGCCTTCACGGAATAACTAAGAAGTAGCACTTTAGCAGACGAGCTCTTTTCACATTGTTGGCTGAATTCAAGGTGAACTGACATGTACTGACTTCAAAGTTGAGCAGATAAGCATTTAGACAGGTTTGAGACATTAGAAGAAGAAGAAGAGTCGTCGAAGACAGGATGCAATTAAAGGAGAGACTGAGCAGGAAAATAACAATGAAGGAGGAGCGAGTGTTTTGAAGAAAAAGAAAACTATAACTGCTGCTTTCTATGAAAAACCCTCAACAGGACACAGTTTGTGATTTAAGCCGAGAGATACTCGTCAGAAATCAGTCGAATAATCACAGCAGACATGTCGGTACACCACAACTGAAACAACAACAGAACTATCTCTGCACGTCTGCCCAGCAACTTGCTGAAAATGTAATATGTTACGACAATCTGCACCACAAGCCAAAGTCTCATCTTTCACGCACAAACTGTAGATATCCGTGACTCTGGACCTTTCAATCTCCGATTAAGTGAACAGCAATAAACCAGCCTGTCAAACTGTGACATGTCGATGAACAAAGACAAGCCAATGATTTCGTTCTCTGAAGCCGAGCAGCCTCCTATTATTGACCAAGCGGTACGATTCAGCATGGACAGGACGAGCGTGACTGTGTGTATTTATTGTGGCACTTGGCCTCGGTCATATTTGGCAGGGAAGCTAATATCTGAGGTCACGGCGCTGTGGAGCGGGGATGCGATGTGTGTGTGTATACAGTGAGTGTGTGAGTGAGTGAGTGAGTGAGTGCCTGCGGGACTGTGTGTATAGGTGTGAATGTGTGTGTGTGTGTTTATCTGTGTTTCCAGTCTGGAACAAAAAGCCATACTCTGATCTAAATCCACTACAGGCATCAACAAAGACATCTGAGAGAATAATCTGGCCTATAGGGTGGGGAACACACACACACACACACACACACACACACACACACACACACACACGATTATATAAGCCTTTATCTCCAATCATGGGCCTGCAACCTCAGTTAACAGTGTTGACTGTTAACTGAGCAGCTATTTGACAAGTAAAGAGCTCATATACTGTCACTTCAAGCACACACACACGTCTAGCATACAATCTGCTCCTGGTGCACAAAGGATCCAGAAGTTTTCCGGAAACTGCTCATCCTCATCGGGGCTTTGGGGGGGGGGGCTGGAGCCCATCCCAGCTGACACTGAGCCGAGAGGTTCGATGCGCCACCCTGGGCAAGTCACCAGCTCATCACAGGACACATAAAACAACCATTCACACCTACAACATAGAGTCACCAGTTAACTTACTGTGTGGAGGAAGCCAGACTAATCAGAGATCCACGAAGACGCGGAGATGACACACAGACTCCGCAGGGAAATGCCCAGCATTCAAATGTTGCTACTCGAGTAGAAGTACATTACATTTGAATAATAAAGTACAGTATCTAAACTTGTACTTGGGTATTACACGTAAATGAATCTACATTTGTACTTCCTACCACCGACAGCCTCGCCATCTGCAGCATGCCTCATTAAAGCAGCCCGCTAATCAGGTTAATCTATCAGCTTCATATGCAAACCAACACACACACACACACAAATGTCAAGGGGTTAACTCATTACCCGAGAGGGATTAACCCATCTATCACTGTCCCATAACAGCAGATGGAGAGCAGTTTTCACCTTCTGGCCTTGAGGAGCTTAAGACCAACAGGTTGTTAGTTAACTCTCGCACAGCTACTTGAGAAGCTGGTGGAGTATAACCTGGCCCGGCCTCAAGGCGGCGCTCTTGAGCAAGGCACTTAACCTCCCCACAGATGGAGTGGAGTGGAGGTGCTCTGGGAATAGCAGCGTTCCCACTGGGAAATATAATTACTGTTATTTAAATTATTACTAGGTCTGTTATTAATGAAGCAGGCGGGCTCATTTTTATAAATTCGGATATTTTTCATAGTGTTTCTGTTTCACATTTGCATGCGACATACAAAGTCCATTGATTGGCTCCTTCTTTATGAGCGCGTGTCCACTCACCTTCTGCAATTTGCACCCACGTTACAATCAAAGCTCTCATTAAAAGTCCAAAGCAGCCCCCCCCCTGTAATTCTCAGGTCAGCGGAGGAGAACGACGGCGGACTCCGAATCAAGCAGGGCTTGTTAAAAATTACAGCACCCAAATTGCAAATACTTTCAGATGGCAAGACAGACTTTTAAAGCTTTTTACAAATTACAGACATGGCAGGAACATCCGCAGGATTGAGAACGCAGATGACAGACGGACCCAAAGCGGCACCAGCCCCATGTGTGAATGGGATTTTGGCTGGAATGTCCAAAGCAAATCAGCTTCAGAACAAATGTTTTTGCATCGTTAACCTAATTTATCAAAAGCCTGCGGAAAGGACTGTATCCGATGACAAATCAGAGGAAACTAAAGCAACACTGTGTGGAACGAAAAACAAATATTGTGATTTAACTCGCCATATGTGTGTAAAAAACGACAATGAATCAACTTTTGTGGCGACAGACTGTGGGCCGGGCTCTGGAGTGGTGACTCCTCTGTTGAAGCTGGCAAACTTCAAAGATGACCAACTCGCTGGAAAAACACACACACACACACACACTCTTACACACACACACACACATACTTGTACAGTCAAACCAGTACGCCCAGACAATGAACTGGACTTTGAGTCATCTGCACCCCTCTTTTCTCTCTCTCTCTCTCTCTCTCTGCCTGCACTCAAATATGTAACACACACACACACACACACACTTCTCTCCACATGACAAACACGCTGGCTGTACACTAAGCTGTCCCGTTACCATAGCAACGCAATGTTTGGGTAACCAACAGGGGTGGAGAAGATTGTTTCCAGACCAACGATGTGCGTGTTTGTGTGTGTGTCTGCGTGCGTGCCGACACGTGAGCGTGTTTGAGAGAGCGGAGTGCGCGAGCACTGTGCGCACACACGACGACGCCGATATGTATGTGTCACTGTATATATACACGTCTGCGTGTGTGTATAATAATGTGTGCGAGAGACATTGTTTGCGGCTCGCCGTGCCTCTTTGCGCGTCTGTATTCAATCACATTCTAATCTACAGGCCGCAGTGGGCAGTGTGAGCAAACGCTTCTGTTTGCGCATGAGTGTGTGAGATAAAACACTCAATAGTCACGCACTAAATGAGATATTTACGCTCTGAACGCACATGCACACATTGTACTCGGCCCCTCGTTGACACAGTGCATTCCTTAGTCCCTTAATTTGACCTTAAACTCAACAAAGGCCTCGACTCTGAGAAAGCCCTTTGACACAAGCCCGGCTTAAACATCCAGACTTTCCAAACATCGTCCTCACAAGGATAGAAATACCATAAGACACACTCACACACACACAGACAGAGGTGGTATCACACTTGCATGGCAGCGTTCACAAATGTATCACACTTGCATGCTTCGACACCCACACACGAACACGCTGAAAGAATTTCAGCTGCAGGAATTCGAAAATGCACACACACACACACACACACACACACACACACACACGCATTACTCCAGGGAGCACAAAGTGTGTTCATCTGTGTTTCCACAGAGATGTCCTCCATCTGACTTTACAAAAAAAAAGACACAAGAGCACAAAACAAGTGAACATGTGAGCAGCTGTGACAAATCTCCACTCCATCACTTCTCCATCACACTCCGTCTCCGCATTTCCTCCCACTGTTTCAGCCGCTGCTTCTCTCTCTCTCTTCGTCTCCCATAAACAAGATTTCCCTACAACACTTTTAACACTTGGCCTCTGTCAGGGTTTAGAAAACATTTCACTGAAACTCTTAAATAGAAAAACTTGCTTAGATTTCAAAAGAAGAAGAAGAAGAAGAAGAAGAAGAAGAAGGAGGAGGAGGAGAGATAATGGAATAAACAGGCAGTAGAACAAAACAGTTTGACAGACTTGTGTAGAAGTAGCCGATCGGTTCGTAAACTACAAAACACACACCGTTGCCAAGAGGTGATCGTCTGCACCGAAATACGGTTTCAGTGGGTCTGTTCCTGTTGATGACCTTCACTTTTCCTTTTTGCTGATCAAGTTTTCTGCATGTTTGGCTTTTTCTGTTGTCGTGATTTTTCCAGCCTCGTCTAAATGATTTAACAGGTTCTTGGCTCCGGTGTCCTCCCGGCAATTTGGGTCTTGAATATTTGCCACGATGCTTCGAGACATGAAAGTGGCGACCGTCAGAGCTCTTAAAAAAAACAAAAAACGGGGTAGATCACGTGACTTGGCTCAAAAACATCACGACTCTCCGCGTGTCTCTGCTGCTGAATGACAACACTTAACTGTACAGTAAACCGTTTATATTCAAAGAGGGAACACGAGAGCTAAAAAACATAACAGGTTTGAAGAGATGTGGCCGGACTTTGCTGGAAGTTGCTGGTCCCCTCGCCATCCTGATCAGTTAGTTTATCCGTGTCATTGTGTCACTTTGGTGCTTTAAAATGTTTGGCAGTTTGTGTCAGAGGAGACGGCAAAATAAATGCTCGACGTTTCTGTTCGGGAACAGCTGTGACGGTGAGGTAAATGTCATAAAAACTGCTCAAAATATACTGTAAACTGGCTTACTCTGCACACAGTAGTGCATAGCTCTACTTCTGTGCTGGTCTATGTCTCCAAACACGGGGTGTGTGTGCTGCAGGTAACACACTGACTATGGATAAATACTGGATACAAACCCCAGTTGTGCTTTTTTCTGTCATCAGTATCAGCTTAATTGACCCAACATACTGCAGCATTTCATATGACTCAACTACGCAGCTGCCTCTGCAACCACGAAAAGGAACTTCAAAGTAAAAGCCTTTTCATGCCGTCTTTGAGTTATTTTTTCTCCGTTTGCTATTTAAACGTGAACTTTCTAGATTTATGCACCTACTGTATCTAACTGAGAAAACAAAGCTGCCAGTGTGTGGTTGTCCAAAGGGCCTCTCTGTTTCATGCCACTTATTTCACACTAACAAAGCACTTTCCTTTGCCCCCCCCCCTCTCTCTCTCTCTCTCTCTCTCTCTATCTCTCTCTCTCTCTCTATCTCACACACACACACACAAGCATAAATACACAGGAAGTTGTAAAGCACAACAGGCAGCAGTGCCGGTCACTCCCCTCTCCTCAGCAACCTGCCTTAGCGACGTATTTGGATCGGAAAATTTGAGTTTGGGAATCACTGCTTTATTTTAGGTTTGAGGAAAAACGTTGCTGCCCAGCTGGACGGTGTGTGTGTGTGTGTGTGTGTGTGTGTGTGTGTATGGATGGAGGAAAGAGGGGGGGGGGTAGTGGTACAAGCAGATCTGATTAACATGACAGTGAAGGAACAAACCTGTGTGTTTATTTATGACGGCGTGTGTGTAGCTGTGAAAATAAAACATTTCAGCGCATTTACACAGCCGACATGTGAGCGTGAGTGTTCACGCGTATGCTCGAATGCAACTTTCCTCCAAACTGTTATTTAAATATGAGTTTGGAAAAGTCGGAGATAGATGTGTGTGTGTGTGTGTGTGTGTGTGTGTGTGTGTGTGTGTGTGTGTGTGTGTGTGTGTAGAACTGGCCTTTCAAACCGTGAACTGGTTTGTTTGTGAGGAACAGATTGCTGGTGGGTGGACTTCGGTCGCAGACTAAACAAAAGAAGGGTGTGTGTGTGTGTGTGTGTGTGTGTGTGTGTATGTACATGGTGCATCTTTATGTGGATGGATGAGAGAGTGTCATCACGAGTGCCTGTTTGTGTGTGTGTGTGTGTATTACAGTTTGTGTTATTTCAGTTTATGCCGTCACTGTTTAATATATGCGGAGAACAAGTGTGTGTGTTTGCAAGTTGCTGTCTGCACTTATATAAATATGAATGTGTGATTTTATTAGCAAGAGTGTGTAAATGCTTATGTGTGACAGCTTAGCACTAGAGCACTACAGCGAGTGTGTGTGTGTGTGTGTGTGTGTGTGGTGTGTGCTGTTTACATGCTGTGGTTTTATAAGACAAAGCTGATAATGATGTTGGCCGCAGTGGGAAACCACAACAATAGGCCGACAGCGCTCAGCCAGGCCTCCTCTAATAAGCTCCAGTCTGCTCACTAATACACATAATCCTGACTTTATGGAGGCTAATGGAAACACAAAAAAGGTTACACACACACACACACACACACACACACACCTGCTGTCAGTCCCACATGAACTACATGGTTGACAATTAATCTCTGTGTCTTTCTGTCCTTGCTGTTGTGATGTCTGTGATATTTATTTTAAAAACGTTCAGTGTGTAAGATGTATGAGCAGAAACATTCATATACAATGTTTTCATTAGTTTGAATTCACCTGTTCTCTGTAGACGGTGTCATGGCCGTGGATGAATCACCATGTTTCTACAATAAACCAAACAACGGCTCTCGACAGGGCCTTTCGTGTTTTTCTCGGGTTTCACGGCCACATAGTTTCTCCTTCATGTTTGGAAGAGAAAGGAGAAAGCGAGGCGAGTGGTCTTCAGTCGGTTGCAATCTGCAACTTCACCACTAGAAGCCGCTGAAATCGTACACACTGGAACTAAAGGCAAACGAAAGAGTGATAGCATTTCTAGTTTTCACTGTCGGGAGGCTGTTTCATGGGGAAAACTGTCCAACAACACATCACCGATATCGGTAGTTGTCAACAAAAATGTTTTTTGAAGTTCTAGATTTGGCTTTGTTAGCTGTTGCAAAGCGCCACGTCCACAAACTACACATCTCATGAAAGGTGTTGTGAGCTTTTGTTAATCTCTTGCATCGCAGCAATTTCTCACTCAGATCAGAAATGCCAGAGTTTCCTTGAATGCACCACCGACCAAACATTTCTTACACTGCCATAACCTTGTGACAACACCATAAATGAAAACCGGATAATATTCTCACCGTTATTGACTGTGTATCTCTGCAGGTCTCTGCAAGTTCATTTTTATACTGTAATCTAATGAATGAAAACTGGTGGCTGCCTTAGGGAAGGAAAATCAATCTTAAACCTGTAGTATGCTTTAAAAATATTCAGTATGAATAAAACGTATGAATGGTTACGGCTAAAGCTCTCGGATGCCTAGAGGGGGAAAAAATAAATCAAGGTTTGTTTTGACTGGGAAGCTTCCAGTAGCCATCTGTTGAAGGTTGTAGCATCCATTCTAGAAAAAAAAAAAGTTCAGTTCGATAACCTGTTTTCTGCTTCCATCGAGAGGCTTTTACAACGTCCTCGACTGAGCCAGAAAGTCGTGGAGAAACTGCAGTGACAGCCATTTTGCTTGTTTTCTCAGCACAGTCACTTTATCTGTCTGATGCTGAACAGAGCTGTAAAAATAATGTTTATGGTAATGGTCATTTTCATTGGACGGCACCATGCAAAACAGTTGGCTAAGCCATAAACAGCAGCAAGTCTAGATCTTTGTAATCTGTGTGCTTGTGTGTGTGTGTCTGTGTGTGTGTGTGTGTCAGGCCCTCCTCTGTGTCTTTTAAACTATTTTATAACATCACAGGGAGTTTCCCTATCTTCTCCCTCTCTCTGCGGTATGTCTGACTATCTCGCTCTCCCTCCATTCCTATCTGCAGTATATCTTGTTAACCTAATAAGGAGTTTGGAATATCCTGGGGACTCCCTCACACTCACACACACACACATACACACACACACACACACACAAACACACAAGAAAAATCTCAGAGGAGCTTGTAAATCGGACTTAATATAACATATCGACTTCCCGGGAACTGATGGAAAATGTTTAGAAGTGACGTCCTTTTTTGGTAGCTGAACACACACTCTTTTTTTTTTTGTATATGTTTGTGTATGAGAGAGAGAGAGAGTAGGTGTGTGTTTGTGTGACATGGTTGAGAAATGCAGCGCCCTCTTGGACTTGTTGTGTTTATCAAAGTGTTTAAGTGAAATCTGGAGTAAGATCAGCTAAACTGTCAGCACGTATGACACGAGCTGCCCTAATGTAACATTTATCTGTGTGCAATAGACATGAAGCTTAATAACTACATGCAGGGCTAGTTGGTGATGAACTATAAGCTGATCTCTAACAACCTTAAACATGCTTTTACTTCTGTTTGTACCGGGCCGTTTACTTCCCGCTGGCATTTTGTTTCTCCGGATTAGACGTCACTTAACTCGATAAAGAGCTATTGAAGAGGGATAAAAATCTCTCCGGGCAGTTACCATGTCAGCACCGTGAACTGATTTTAATTCATAAGCTGGTCGTTGATGGTACAGTAAGTGCACATGGTTTATTTAAAAGATGTATTTGTTCTGTTGAGTCCTGCCTTCACTGTACGTGAATCATTCATGTTTTATGGAGCAGTTTATACTCCGACTGAGGAGGCTGAATTAAAAATAAGTTGTGCAAACTAAGCTAATCAGCAGCTTCTTGCATTTTGGACTCTCTGGTTCACTGTCAAGATGCTATCCGTCAGTTTTGTGCAGATTTACTTTGTCATCAGCTGATCGTGGTGATTCTATTGACTTTATCTAATTTTTGCTTTTCTTTCCTCACTTTTGTCCACAGGGTTTAAAATTGCAATATTCAGCTCAGAGATGTACACAATTGGACAGAGAGAGGCAGAATGAGAGACTAATTAATAATGTTTTTAGTTATTCCAGTCAGGATTAAGTGAGAGATGGCTGAGCTCAGCAATTTACAAGTACTGAACAGACACTTCAACACGTACACACGCGCACACACACTGCAGTTCCTTAATTGCAATTAAAAGCAAGAAAATAGAGCTTAGCGAAGAAGAGGAGAAGGACGTGAGGCTGCAGAACAAAGTTATATTTCAATGTAGTGCATATATAATGTTCTATATGTACCCAACTGGTACATAATGAGATATGGGAGAGCAAGAGAGAGTGTGTGTGTGTGTGTGAAAGGCAGCAAAAGACCAAGAGAGGATATGAATACTAATCAGCTGATGCTGCCAAAGCAGCTGCAGCGCTCCATCATTTCCAGGCCATTTATGAGCTCTAAGCTGCACGATGGGATCAGCGCTGATGAAGAGTGACGCAGACCCAAGTGGACTGAAGAGCCTCTGGAGCAAGAAGCCACAACTGTGGAAGCGAAAATACCTCCTTTCCAAAAAAAACTGCTCCCTCATCATATTCAAGACTCTACCCCCGACCTCCGAAGGCTTCGTGAGACCCAACATGCCGAGTTAAATGGCTTTTTGAGATTTGGTTCTCAGGGTTGGCAAAACACGTGCTTCAGAAAAATGTGAAGGTAATTAATCTGTATTCTGGGATGATTTTCCAGTAACATAGAGTGCACATGGTTCTTAAATCTACCATGGCCTGGCATAATCACTCTCTGGCTCTAGGAAGAAGTCCATCAGAATATGCTGATGTGATGTCATGTTGCCTACAGTATATTTGGGTGTTGGAAAACAATATCTTCACTGACACATGTTGAGCTTCACATGTGGCAAAACCATGGATGGAAACATTCACAGGTGATTAGAAAAAACTTGTATTTGACTGTTGAATCTTGCAGTTTTAAAAGTACAGACAGATGTTTTAGTATTTTCCTTGGAGAGCCGCGTTGGATATTTTTTGGTACTTGTTTTTAAAAGAACTCTGACATGCTGATACTCTCAAAAACCAGCAGTCTGAAGCTTCTTTTCATTCTTCTCGCTGCCATCTCCCGAAATGACAGCAAAATGCCGTGGACTTTCAGCAGAATTTCACTGGGACAAGTTGAGGTTTCATAGTTTGATATGTCAGATATGAACACTGAAATAACAACCTCTCTCCTGGGTTTGTGAGCTGCTTTTCCTTATCCCCAAACAGCAAAACATGGCTGTCAAAAAGTAGGACAGATGATTTAGTTGGAGACAGCAATGAAGCGCTTTCATAAAAAAAATACAGACATAAATTCTATCTGCATTTGCTTCAGGTTCATCTCTGAGTTTTCCATGTGTCCCATGTGTTTGCATATACTTTAGAAATGCGCATTATTAGATAAGTTTTGGAAGTAATTTTTTCTTTTGTTCTGTTGAATTGGTAAGAGATGCAATTCTCCAAATCCTGTCCACACATCGTAATAACATGCATCACTGCTACAAAAACTCCTCCGGCACATTGAGGGTGAATATTCTGCGATATTCTGATCGCCTGCACGCCATCAGCCCACATGCAACAACTTCCAAGGCAGAAACGCTTCCTCCACTAAAAAATAAAATACAGCTCCACGGATACAGATCGCCATCTTCGAAGAGATACACACACACACACACACACACACCAGAAAGATAAGGAGATGCAGTCATTAATGATGTGCGTGGCTGTCAAATGGGATCCAATCATGATCGTATGAGAAAATGCTCCCATTTTCAACAAATCCCTTATTTTTTTTACACTCATGCTGTTACAGGTGCTTCATTGTTGCTCCCAAAGGTTGTTAGTGATAAAAAGGTGACGCTAATTCCATCTTTGCTTTGCTATTACACCTTCTCCTTTCACTAACTCCCCCCTCGCTGATTGCTTTTGAGATTCACTCTCTTGATCCCTGCGTCTCCTCCTTTCAGGATAAATGCTTTTAAAACAGCAAGAAACCATTTTACTCTTCAATCAACTTTTGATTTCCTGCTTATATGTGTGTGTGTGTGTGTGTGTGTTTACTAGTTTTTTCTACTTTCCTCCTTTTTTCTCTCACTCGTTCTTTGATTACACGCTCAATCAGCCACTTTGTGTGTGTGCGTATCTGTGTGTACATGTGTGCAAGGAACGAAAGGCGAGTTAATACAGTGTAGAGTGTAAGAGAGGGCAGCTGGTAAGACCAGGGTTAGAAACTGACAGATTACTTTCATATAGATCATGACGAGTACATAAACTAGAATCTGTGAAGTGGAAAACGGTTTCAGTGGATGTATTTTTTCTAACTTTGAGGCAAATGGAAATCTTTGAGTTTCTTTCTTCCGTTTCCGATTGATCTTTAGTCCTTAAAAACTTTCTGCCGTGCTGATTCGGCATTGCACCTGACCACTTGTCAATCCAAATCGACTCATTTTAGTTCAACAGAAGACCTGTGGGCAGAAACTACCCAAGACTGCTGAGTTATTTGACTCAGTGTTTTTTTTTTTTGGTTGTTGTTTTACTGTTTTAATTTCTCAAAATGAAATACTATTGTAGATCGTTTTAAAGGTCCAGTGTGTAGGATTTAGACAGATACATTGACCTAAGGCTTTATTTTGTCATGTGTTGGTCTCTTCCTTGCCGCCGTTGTCAAGTGATTGCTCATGGTGGGAACTGTTGAGTCTCTGTAAATAATATCATAAAGAGTACAGTCTAGACTTGCTTCATCCGGAAAATGCCATGAGATAAGCTCTGTTATGATTTGGCGCTATATAAATAAAACTGAATTGAAAGTTTCAAGCCTGTTTCACATCTGACCACACCCAGCATTAGCATCACCAGACACTAGGTCAAGTCAAGGGTCCTCGAGGAAGGAAACAAGGTGAAGTTACAAGCTTCGTCCTGCCAAACAAGCTTCATTCTTCCGCCTTGATTAATACTTTCTTTGCAGATTTAGAGTTTCTTTTTTGTAGATGTGTTGCTATTTCTTATCCTTTGCGTGCCCACCACCAAACAAAACCATCTTCCTACACTTCCTCGACTAAAAAAAAAAACAACAAAACAAAACAAAAAAACAGCAGTTTTGTGTTTTGCATGACAATGCTTCCATGCCAGGAAATATCTGAGATGAAGGGCGCCTCACAGCCAAAACAAATTTGGCAAAACAAAGTAGCTGAATATAGACATTGTTACCACATTAATATTAAGTGCCATTACAGAGCACTTCAAGGTCTAACTTAAAATCAAGTGTTTGTGTCCTGAAATGAAACTTGAAGCACATTGGATCGGATTAGTACTTATTCTTTTTTGAGGTTTATATAAAACAAAAACCATACAGTGAGCATGTGTGACCTGCGGGAGTATGAACTGGTCACCGGTGCTGAGTCTGACCATGCAAAGGGCAGCAGGGGGAAAAAGCAAATGGCTGAGCCATTCACAGGGCTGGAAAGCACACAATAAACCTCACTGTCTTTCTGTCGGCCACTCGCTCTTTGCCATTTTCCTTTACAAACTTCTCAGGAAAAAAGAAAAAAAAAACTCTTTTTGCGCGTTTCCTTTCCTCCCGTTGACATTTCCTCTCAATCTACAGATTCAGTGGCTCACTCCCTCATCCCCTCTTTTCAAACCCTCCTCCTCCTCCTCCTTCTCCTCCTCCTCCTTCTCTTCCTTCGTGCCCTCCTCTTCCTCCCCTTGTTGGCTGATTAGCTTGAACAATGGCACACTATTCCAGTTGGCAATGCCAGCCTCACTTACACACAAACTCCAAATCTCTTTCATTTCCCCCCTCCAATTTTCAAATGAATTTCACTGGCGTGAAGTGAAGAAGCCCATTCACCTCCCTCTTCACCGCCTCTCTGTGTTTCTGTTTTGAGTTCACTTCAGAAAGCTTTATTGGCATGCTTCAATGACAATCACTTTCACTTTCTCCTCCCTCTCCCTCGCTCGTTTCTTTGTCAATTCAAAGAGCTTTTTTGGCACAACACTTCACGATCGCTTTAATACCACCTGACCTGAGTGTGTAAACCTTAATAAACCAAGTTCATTAAAATGTATTGCCGTGATGCAAACATCTATGTAGCCATCTATGTTTCTCCTCTGACTCATCGCTCTCTCATTCCACTTTTCTTTATTAGCATAAATCTGAGTCCATCAGAGGAAAATAATAATTAAAAAAACAAAGAATGAAAGATTTGGCCGACCGTGTGATTAAAAGACACAACATAAGTTCAGTTAGCTGTGAGGCTGCCAGTTCACAGCTCCACTTTGCACCGGAGTGGGAAGGAGACGAGAAAGGGGTCGGGCTGTTGCCACAGCAACGTGTGGCCAGCGTGGCGTGGTTTTCAAGGCGGCTCCGCGGCTCTGCTGCCAGTTTCTCTTGAATGACCTGGCCTACGGATGGCCGCAAGCAGGACAAGCGGATATTTTGAAAGAGAGGTAGAGAGGCGGCGAAAGAAAGATGACAACAGCTTTGAAGCACAACGGCACAACCTTTTCTTTTTTGTCCTTCACAGACTAGTTTAGAACAACCTGAAAGTCTTATTGACTATCCCAACACGAATACAAGACAAATAAGCAACAGATAGACACGAGATCATGTTCTATCCAATTTAATATCTGTCAATCTTTCTGATATTTTTTTAATCAAGCATACTATACTGAAGATATCGATTTTTTTTTTGGATTGCATCCTGCAGGGTCTACGATGTGCTGCACCACACGATCAAATCTCATAATAAAACATACGCTCTGACCCCGACTCTGGTTCCAGGTCGGGATCTTTGTTCCTCATAATCTAGTGCATCTAATCAGAAAGCAGGAACTCATTTCCCAACCCGCTGATTGGCAGTTTTATGAGTTTACGTTGAAGCGACGCGCTGGTTTCCTGTTAAATAAGTGCTCATATGAACTTTATTAAAAATCATAGTGGCTCACCAGGGGCAGTAATGTCACGTTGTTTAATTACATAATACTGCAGAGATCATCCATGGGTGCCCTCGTCAGCCTTCACCTCAATATCTTCTGGCATGGAAATGGTAAAAATACCTCAAACTGCTAACATGGATGACTAGAAGACGGATGCAGGGCAGACAAAGCATGCGTGTGTTCTTCTATCTGTATTCCCCAAATACAGTACAGTAAAAACACATTGTGCTATGCCCATATAAGGCCGATGCATTCACACAAGTAACCTTTTGATCTCTGTCCTTATAAGGTATTGTATACATGGATGAATGTATACAGAGTGGACAGTTTGAGAAGATAAACGGTCATATCTGTCCTTCTCTGTTCTTTCTCTTTTCCACCACTCAGGGTTGGATTGTGCTGACAGGTTAATCAATCGATAAATGGAATGAAATGAACACGTGAAGCAAGAGTAGAGAAACTGCCTTGATTTCCCTAAAACGGCCAATATTGATTCATCTAAACACACTGGCTTTAATCAGACAGTATTTATGCATGCAAAACTGTGCAGATGCATTGAAGAAGGGCTTTTAAAGGCTAACCTTTATGTTTTAAAGCGTCCGTCTTCCGATCTCGTTCGATGAGCAGCAGACTAATCTTAGTCTGCGGAACGGATACTTCTGAGGTCAGGGATTTGTTCATCGTGTGACAGAAATGCTGTCTGAATGTGTTCGGCTCTTTGATGCCGTCGGACAAGGTGAAATGAATCTCTTCCACTGTGGAGGCATTGCTGGCTGACCACAGTTTCCTCTCTCTCTCTCTCTCTCTCTCTCTCACACACACACACACACACACGTTTTATTAGCCGGAAAACAGGAATGAAATCTGACACAAAAGGCATGCCAGACACTCGGCAACACGCAGTCGTAAATGCATCGCTTGATTTCCCGGACATAAAAACAGCAAACTGACCTATACGCGTTCTTTAAAGAGCACACCTGACACGGCTCACACGTAAACCAGTGTAAATCTCTATGGATCACATAACCACACTGACAGGACAGAAAGGAAGTAACCAGAGAGTGATTGAGAGCATGATACTGAAAAAAAATAATCAGATGAGACAGAAAGAATAAGTATATATAGCTTTGGCGAGCTGGACTGCAACATGGACATCTGCTGTAGATCAAAGTTACTGTATAGAACAGAGTGCGACAGGGAGCAGAGGAAGAAAACAATCAAGTGACAAAGACAATGAGATAAAGCCACAGACAGAGAGAAGAGGGAAGGTTGTGAGTGGGGTGAGCAGAGGTTAGCATGCTAAAACTGTCCCCGAGGGAGCCACCTGACTGGCTGAGGGTCGGGAAGAGGTCAACCAATCGCAGGCGGGCGTTTTGGCATAAACAAGCTGTGTTTGTTCATCTTTGCAGAGCTGCAAAATATGATTCAAAAGTCTGAAATCTTCCAGCTTAACTGCAACCCATCATCCTGGAGCTTCTGTTAAAGAAGTTTCCCTCCAACTAAACCTCAGAAGAACACGTGAATCCTCTTGCACGATGAAGAGCGAGGATAAAACTTAATCGAGGATTCAGAATAAGTCATTCCTCAGGCCCTGTCCGACTGAATCAATATGTTAAAAAGTGATTAACGCTCTGCCAAAGCCGGCGTGCTTAAATACCAAAAAAGCCATATCTATCACTGATCTGGAGGGGAGGAATCAAAGCGTGAGGGAGGTGGAGGAAGATGAGAAGAGACATTCGCCAATTTGCTGAATCTGAAGTAATCCCCTCTGCCGCTTTGGGCTGAACACTTCAACGGAAAACCAACCGTTTGGAGGGAGAGTGAGGGTGACGGCGGGTCTGTCAATGTCAAGCGGACGCCTTGCTTCTGCTAACGAAACGTTTTAGCGTACGCTGTTAGCACGGCGTGCAGCGTTATGTCCATTTCACGCCGGTTACCCGAGATACATTCAGCTTACACGCCAGATCACAGCCCTCTTCAGATCTACACCTCTGATGGACAGCTACGCTCGGCCCGCTTGACATTTAAGAAATCAAAGTCTGTTATCAGTCAGGACCAACAGGACTGCCCAGCCGTTCTGGCTTCAAATATTTCGGTGAGCAGAATATAAAGTAGACTGTTGCTTATTCTTTCCTCGGGCACACAGATATCTTTTTTTTTCCTCCACTACAACATCACCTGATGCGGTAAATAAAGGGGAAAGTGCTGGAAAAAGCTCGATAGAGGCCTTCTTTGACGCTCTGCGGGTAATAACAGAGCAATGCTGTAACTGAGCGAATGTGATTACTGGTAAAAGCAGCCTTGGTTTGTGTGAAATCAAACCGAAGTGAGGCCAAATGCAAAACTCAGCCTGCTGGCTAGAAACAGCTCTCCTATCAACGCTGAATTCTAACTGCGCTGATAATTACGGGGTGAATTTAATGTTTGGCTCCTCTCGCTGACCCCGGACGCAGAGAAAAAACATAAAATGGAAAGCAATCACATCAGCAAAAGTAGATTACAATCACATCTCGCTTTCCCCCCCGGCTGTACGTCGTTATATTCAGATGGATGATTAGGGAAGACAGGTCAAAGTGTCGATTTTCCTCCCCCTTCTCTCTCTCTCCATGTTTCCCCCGTACAGCATGCCTCCCTGATTGTGGCAATATTTTTTATGAATTAGAAGCGCTAAGCATGTACGCAAAGCTTCACTGAACAGAGGTATCAAACAGTAAGCACAGACAGTATTTTAACAGTAGCCTGAAGTCCAGCAGAGAAAATGACGGCGTCTACCTAACACCACAATGAATACCATCGCTATAGCAACCATACACAATGAAAGATGGAGAAGAGGAAGAGAGTGAATATTAAAACCCAAAAGACTTTTTCTTCTACACAGACCAACAGCACATTTCAACTCATTTAACCCATCTCAAATGTTTTTGCATTCTGTTCTGGCATCGTCCGTCCTTTGGTTTAAACCTGTTACACAAACTGACAGAGCTGGCCTCTCTTTCCACACACGCACACATGCACACACACACACACACACACACCACACACACACACACACACACACACGCGCACAGAGTTGACCCCACTCTCCTCCCACTGTTCTTTCCCTGAAGACAGGACTGAGCGTTGCACCGCTCGAAGCAGCAGACGGCCTCTGCAGTTAGTGTGTCACAGACGGTTCAGAAAATAACATCAAGGAATTCGCACAGTAGAATAAAAATTAAAGTAAAAATAAATCAACTATAGGACGTCCTGCTGCCGGGTATGAACACACACTGCATTACTGTGGAGTTTGATAGTGAATGTGGTAGAAAAAAAACTGTGGAAGACTAAAAAGAAGAACATTTAGTGTCATGGTAACTCTTATGACCGTCAACTGATTACACATGACAAATCCAATGTAAATCATTTCTTAAAAACATACCATACATATGTATACGTAGAGGATAGACATTCAGTTTGCAGGTGAAATAAAAATAAATAAATAAGAAATACAGGATTCATTAATTCTGCAAATGCTGCATGTGTTTAACCAAAGATATTCTGATCTGGTCTCAAAGACCGATGAGTGTCTGGGAAAGGCTGTGAAGCAGCTGTTAGCTTCACAAATGTATGACACATAAATATTGTTTGGAACATATTTCATATAATAAACTGAACAGTTTGAGGTAAATTCACATTTCCAGTGGATTTACTCTCTCTCTCTGTCTCTGCATTAACACCTCTCCAGGGTGTGAGCTTGGGTTCAAAGTTCATCGGGGTCAGTAATGAGACATTGACTGACTGTTACCATTCGACTTGTCTCACCTGCTATAGTGACAGTACAAGGGCTCAGTGTGTGTGTGTTCAGACAGACACTAGCCCTGCATGTATGCATGCTGCATGTGTGTGGAGATGCGTGACCCATACAGTGCATGGACTACGTGCATGTTGCTGAATGGCTGCGTGCGTGTGTGTGTGTGTGTGTGTGTGTGTGTGTCCTCACACTCATATATCACTGTCTGTTAAAAGAGTGCCTGCTCAGCACACGGACCCCAACAAAGACGGTCAATAAAAATAAAAGTGAATTCCAGCTCGAGTTTCTATTGTCCGCACTAAATGTCAGTCCTGACAGGCAGTTCATTCCTGCAGCTGCCAGGGTTAATAGATTAGTTCTAGTATTGATCAGGAATAGTCTTTCTCATTCTATTGATTTCCCGGGCTACCCTGCAGAACAACCTTTCATTTGCAAAAAGAAAATCCATTAGTATTGGTTTCAGTCAGTCTTGGTTTATTGTTAAAGTTTTAGATTTTGACTTTCCATAAGTGAGCAAGTCTCAAGGGGAAAAGTCGAGGTATTGAGCTGTGAGAGGCCTCAGGCCTCACCCAAGGGCAGTTCAGCTTGACCCGATTTTGAACCCTCATCCTAACCTTAAGATCAGCCATTAACTACTCGAGCATGGAAGTTTATCTGCTGGGTGAAAAGTATATATATTTTTTTGGCTACATGCAGAACACCGACTGGTGATGATTACTCATGCTGCTGTATCATTGGAAACCAAGAATGCACACTGGCACATTGGAGCCGCTTGATAGTAGGTGTAATGTTCAAATTAAAGTGCCAAAATGAAGCGTGGCCAAACCCAAATTATAACTCAAAGTCATACTGTGTTTTGTGTCTTTTTTTAAAGTCCTGAGAAAATGTACGGCTCGCTAAAGAACGCAGCTCACTTACTGTGTCAGGAACAGAAAGGCCTTCGACTGGTTTTAAAAAGTACATTTAAAGTTCCAGTTTGTCGGATTCAGTAGCATCGATCAGTGAGATTGAATACCCCTTATCCTGCCCTCCCCTTCTAAGCCCTGGAGCCAGTGTTTGAGAGGACCTGCTCTCTCTGCAGATATTAAAGGCTCATCTTAAGGTAACAAAAACACAACAAGTCTTATTTTTTAAGTGATTTTACCTTGAAAATGTTATGCTATATTAGATCCTTCAAATGTTACACACCGGCCCTTTAAACCAGCTTTAACCACCTCTTCTTTGTATCATGACGTCATACACTTTCCTCAGGGTTTCTCAGCACTGAATTTCTGACTTCATGAGACATGGCCACTCCACGACAGGCAGGAAACTTTGCATGTCTCACTCTCGGAATAACCAACATCATCATTATGTGACAGTGACGGACGCACGTTGTGACAGACTGCTTGCTTCCTCCCTGATGTCACCGGACACCTGTCAATCACACGCCAACACCTACCTGGTGAAAGAGGGTCACACTCTCCCACACAAACTAACACGCACTGCCAACCGTCACGCTGTGACTGCGTCAAATTAATGTCATGCAAATTATGCTAAAAGCTAAAAAAATTATAATTGATAATTGTGCTATGCACAGAGTTTTGAACAGGTTATCGAGAAAACTGAACACCACCACCAATTATTCAAACCTTCAGGCATTCATCGGTAAAATAAGACATTATTTCTGCTGACTGCCAGAATATCTCCATGAATGTTTTTCTATTTAGCTGGAGGTTATATGTGACGGCAGAAGGATGCTAAATCTGACGCAGATTATCGGGACTGTTGAGTCAGCAAAAAGTCGCACAAAAAAAGCCCATCCTAAGATTTATAATCTGTATTTAGATTTTATTTTACATCTGTATAATTATGAGACTTCCATCTGATTCGTGCTGCAGTTTTCACACATTTGTCATGAATAAAGTGAAAACACTGAAACTAATAATGCTGCCGGGAGCAGCAGATCAAGGCTCTGGGATTAAGTGTAGGATGTATGCATACTGTTATTATGTAACACGTGTGTGCGTGTGTGTGTGCGTGTGTTACTGTGCACGACGGAGACAGAAGCACGGATTTAGAGCATCTTTGACCTCGCCTGGAAGGTAAACAACTCGTGACTTGGCAGCTACGCGAACTCAAACGTACACTGCTCCTACTGCCGGTCTTGTTTACTGCCTGTTTTGTCTGGAAACGCGCACGCTGGAAGATGATGGAACTTATACCGTCCACACTAAGGCGGTAAACGGGTCCTGTGTTGAGTCTCAGTGGGTCAAACCTCCTGCACTACATGATCATTTGATGTTTCTGTTTTCAGGCAACAAAAACGACACGGTGGCTTGATTGCGCTCATAAAATCTCCCTGTTAACAGACGCGTACAGTAAATCCCGGGGCGGCCGAACTGAGGCCGTAGATCAAGTCATTATTTTACGCACACGGCATAAAATGATTTGACAACATAAATATAAATAACGATTATTACAACAGCTGTAAAACGACACACACACACATCACAAAGAGAAAGGCAACTGAAAATCTTTACATTTAATTTACAGTAGGATGACACCTTCACTGCTCTGGTGTAGAAAAGGCACCATCTATGCGTCTATGTGTGTGATATATCAGAGCTATAGGACTGTGGACACTGCACTGTATATCTGTATATGTGTGTGGTCTGCGTGTGTGCGTGTAAGCAAGATTGTGTTTGCGCAACCAGCTGAGAAATTGTTTCCTCTTTGGTCTGTTTCATTAGCGACTCCATAATTATCACCCCATCTGCTCCTGGAGTTCAACTCTTCTCTCCCACTCTGCCTCTCGTGTCACTCGTTAAATAAAAAAGATTTCCGAACACAGCCAGGAGGATTTCTCAGTGACGTGCAAATTAACACTAAACCGCTGCCCAGTCAGCGCGTTGATATAAATGTACTAAAAAAACAACATCCATTGCTCTAATGCTCTTAAGTTGTCTGCCTGAGGTCTCATTAAAGTGAATCTATCCGCTTTAGTCTGAGGGTGACTTTGGTGACTTATGGGTAAGCAGGTAAATTGGTGTTTATTGTCCAACCAGCAGCTAACACCCTCCACCTCTCCTGCTCCTATAAAGCACACACAACACTCGTTAAATGAGAACGACCTTCCATTGAACTTTCACGCTTATACTGAGCAAAAATGTAAGATGTATTTTAAATCTGCAAACAATTTGTATTATTTTATGTCATTAAAATGGCTAAATATAATGTTAGGGGGGCAAATTGGAGCAACAAACCTAAAGATTCTAACTCCTAACTACTCATTCAGCTCTATGTAGCATTTTAGCGTCTTTCAGCCTTTTGTTTTGGTTTTGTGGCCCACAGCTTTCCTGTTTTGCTCCACTCTCACCGCTCACTTAACTTTCTTTCCTGCTCCAACATCATGCAGACATGTTAGCGACTAGCTGGTGAACATGGATGAGCATTTACAGACTCAACCAAAGCTAAAAGTAGAGCGAACAGATGCAGATACACAACTCCAAATGAATGCTCCATGTTGCTGGATTTGTAAATAGGCCGCTGCTGGCTAACCCGTTAGCCACATAAACTTTATAAGGTGTTAATGTGCCAATGTTTTGTTTAGAGCTTGTTGCACTGGCCGCAGGTCACATCATAGGCCATATTCTGATTACAATACAACCGCAGTAAGATTTAAATATGCAGCCGTCATATTGTTTGACATGTTGGGGAGGTCTTGGTGGATTAGCGAGTATTTTAAGAACACTAAAGTGTCCAAGAATGATCATTATTTATTTCATTCAGCAGAGAAACCAGAGATCAAATTAACTGAAATGAACCTCCAGAAAACAGAGAGTCAGATGGAGAGAGAGACGAGCATACTGCTTTCGTATAGTGTGTAGGATGAAACGAACAGGTGGATTCCCAGTGGGAAGAGAGCTCAGCATCCCTCTACATTCCCAGACCAGTGAGACATTGAGGGGGCTTGAAAATTAACAATGCGATGATGCTGCTAATTGGCTGGAAAATTACATTTGGAGCAAAGTGTCAAACCTGCTGTGCAGAGGGCGGGAGAACGTGCGAAAAGTACATGTGCTGCGGTCTGTAAGCGCATACGTGCACGTGTATGAAGGCAGCCTTTATGTGCACGACTGTGAAAGCGGAGCTGTTTATGGGTAAGTGTGATTTCAGACACATTCTCGCTCTTTCTACTTTTACAGTTTGCACAGTTCTTGGCATTTAGCTGACGCTTTCCCAGAGACTAAAACTAGATTTGTATTCACGGATCAGCACAGCAACATCACAGCCATGTTTGGTTTGCTTTGTATTAAAAACATAAAGGGACTAATGTTACAGCATATATGGACACACGCACAGACACACAAACACACACTATACTGGCATTGTTTTCCAGGCAGCAAGGCACCGATGGCATCAAACGTCTCAGAATAGAACTGCTGAGGTTTCACAAGTGAAACCTGAGGAGTTTTTGGCGCAGAGTAATGGACCTGTGTGGCTCTGGATCTACACAGATGAAGGGTTTCATTACAAAAATAACATGTACGGCATCTGAGATAAAAACATTTACTCTGGCATGAAATTAAACCATATGGGCTGCTTCTGAAGCTGTAAGTCACATTAACAATTCCTGACAAAATACCGTTTAGAGCGCGTGAGGTTCACTGCCTAAAGGTCAGTGTGATTTGGTACATTGCATCCCGGCTTTCAAAATAGGATGCCTGTGCAGGTCCCTATTTATTTTATTCCAATGCGGCAGACCGGCAAATACAGTTATCCCTCAATATAATCAAGCATGTTCCTGAACAAGCTCAGATCTGAACACCTGGTGGTCAATCGAGGCCAGCTGCAAGCTAAAAACCAGATTATCTGTCAACGATCGATGGCGTATTATGTGACCCCGGCTGCTGAGGCTTTATTGGTGAAAGATCAATGACCTGCAGTCTGGACTTACTGGATCATAGAAAACCTATGGGATTTACACAAGCACACACACACACACACACACACACCATCCAAGTCTGTTTCTAAGGGCCTATTGGATTTCTCCAGTCTCTTGCTGCGACTGTTCTTATGAGCCAAGATGGTCGCCTGCCTTACTCTCAGGCCAGGGGAATTGCAGGCTACTACAGGCTGTCAAGCACACACACATATACGCATACACAGTGAATACAGGGTAGCTAGTGTACATTTGGGAGATCTGGCAGATCCATAAAGAGTTTGACAGGCTGGTGACACACTGCCTTGATCACACAGTATAACTCCTGACTGCATCTTGAACCTTGTTGGGTTTGAATGGTGAGTTTTGGATAAAGTTGCACAAACAGTGAAGTCTACCTTTTTTTTCCCACCGTGACCCCAGCTGGATGTGACCTTTGATAAACAGCAGCCAGTATTTACACCGCGGCAAGACTGATGGCCTCTGTGTTCTCTGACATTTAAAATGCTGAGTTTTGGGTTACCTTAGGCGAGAAACACAAACGGAAATAGAAAGAAAGGAAGAGCTCAGCACGGACGAAATGTGTTCTCTCTAAACCTGTGTTCACACTGATTTAGGGGTGGGGGGGGTGACACAAGATACTCCAACTGCATGTACGGTATGTTACAGTACTCTGCAAGAAGGTCTTCAACAGGTACTTTGCTGGTTTAATATGAGAAGGTAACATAGATATCAGGCACCAACTACTAATTTCACTCAATCATTCAATATTTACTTTAAAATGCAGTTAAAGCATAATTTGATGTGGTAATTAATGCATTTCTTCCACAGATGACTGGCAGATTTGCCAGATTTTTGTGGCAGTCTAGGTTTAGTTTTGGCAAACTCTTCTCTCTGATCCAGTGTTCCGTTTTGGCCATTCTCAGCATTTCCACGACACTGTCTATATCTTCTTGGACATACTGAGTTCTTTCTCGAGCGCCCACACCCCCTACTTTGTCAGCACTCTTTCCAAAAGCGTTTGTCACAGGTTTGCACCGGGTTACAGGTCGCGAGGGAGCCAAAACTCACTTAAGTGATTCGGTATTATTCCACTCTGCCAGTATTTATCAGATGCTCATTAATACATATTCACATCCACACTTTGAAGCATGAAAAGTTCAAAGCG
Organism: Nibea albiflora; assembly: GCA_014281875.1. NCBI lineage: Eukaryota > Metazoa > Chordata > Actinopteri > Sciaenidae > Nibea > Nibea albiflora. The sequence goes on from CM024797.1 coordinate 6,014,327, forward strand.
ACAAGAGGACAAATTTGACCCTGCGTTAACTTGGAGTTTCTGTGTTGATTAGGGCAGTCAGGCCAAAGTTTGGGTGTCGTCGCTGGTGCTGAAAGGAGGTCCAGGGTGTCACCAGTCAAACGATAAACTTTAATATCACTATACTGACTTTGTTCGAAGTGCTATCTGGGCAAATTTCCACAGACTGTGTAGACAATTAAATTCAAAGAGTGAATCAGCAGCGGACGAAATATAATTAAATGCAAACTTTGTGGCCTAATGCGTCTGTTGGGGGACTTTGATTGATGCTGGATTTTAAGTTCTAATCATTTAGTCAAAATAAAGAAACACAATCTGCTCCGTACACTCCAGTGAAAGCAGATTTCTTTTCCAGCGTTTTAGTACAGCTACTTCACCTCCATGATCACAACACACGCCTACACACCTGCACAAATACACATACGCACAGATGGAGGCAAGAGAGACGACAGACTGTGTGAAAGAGACCGAGAAATGGAGAGAACAGAGTACATGGAAAGAAAAAGACGGATGGATAAATGAAAATGACTTGCTGGTTTATTGATTCTGGTTGGACATGCATGCATTAGTCGCATGACGCTCATCCTACTGTAAAACACATACAAAATATATATAGTTCTATATAATTATATCATTTTAGCAAATGCGACTCAAACAACTTGTTGGGGACTATCTTAAGCGGTGGATTAATACATGCTTTTCGGAGCAGTGGGTTAGTGTACGCAGGATCGACTCAACAAAAACTGGAGTGTTGTACAACAATGGAGCTCTGTGGCACGGAGGAATAAGATATCTGGCTATAGCAACACAGGCAATACTTGTTAGCGGGATCAATTTATTGTTGGTTTTAGTGCTTTCGTGGGGTTTGCTGACAATGAGAATAATATAGTCAGACTTATCTTTCAAGTGCAGCTCCTGCAGCAGAACAGATACTCTGCCATGAATGCCTTTTCATTATGTTTGTGTCCAAAAGCACTAAATTTCCTTACTGCATCACCGCCAGTGAGGAGAGGACGAAGATGAAAAGAAGGCGCAATAACAGGTGAGATGCTGAAACTGTTTGTCGCTACCTGTTTGTCTCTCTCTCTCTCTCTCTCTCTCTCTCTCTCTCTCTCTCCTTTTCTTCTCTCCTCATTTTTCTTCTCAAAAAAATAAACTGACTGGCTGACTCTAAATTTCAGACTTTAAATGTTAATTAACCTTTCATAGCATTAGTAAAAGAAATAGAGTTTATGACATTTTATGTCTTTTTCAGGACCTGCAAAAAAAAAAAAAAGACTCAAAGAAAAGTAGTGAAACTCCCCAAAGCCTTACAAGATTCAATTTCATTTTTCCGTGCAGGGACCTGCTGATTAAAGTTGAAGAGCTGAAAGGCGTCTTAAGAAGCCTGGATTGTGGAGTACAGATGGTCAAGGCAAAGCCAAGTCTGGTGGTTTAATCTAACAGAGTAAATTAGAAAGGGTGAAGAGGACAGAGAGGGGAGGGAGAGATAATTTAGTAGGTGATTTACGAGCTGAGAGAGAAATAGTTGAGGCAAAACAACTCGGTTGAAACATATGTGGAGATTGAGAGGAGGAGATTCTCTTGTGTATCATCTGTGGATACTGTACCTCCACTTCTGATCCAGATTGTTGTATTAGAAAGATTAGTAATGTAAGACTTTGTCTTGTCATGTTTCGTTTGCTAAATAAACCAGTTCGAGTCAACATAGCCAACAACAGCAGTCTTGCTTTTCTTTTAAATGCCCTTTCTTACGCTCTTAAGTATCTGTTCTGCTAAGGCTTCATGTCCTGTAGATGCTGTCGGCTATAATCTGCACTTTAACTCAACCAGAGTGTTTTTATTTTTTAATTTATAAGAACAAGAATACAATAACAACCTTATAAAAGCATACCCCTGGCTGTTGGAGACGATTTGGCTCTTAAAAGTAAGATTCCTTAGTGTGTGTTTTCTTTGTGTGTGTTTGCTAGAATAAATTGTATTCTCATGTAAGCCATCCTCAGCTATAATATCTGCTTAGTGTCGCTGTGATTATGCTAACCGGAGCTCTGCCTGTGAGTGCATTTAAATATTTGTAGACTACTGTGTACGTGAGTGTTTTCATGAATTTGTGCTGGGTATCATATGCTTAAACCCTGGTCGCATCTATTTTTTGCTGTGTTTCAGCGGTTTTTGTTCCGAGCATCCTAAAGGAAAATTTTAACCCCAATCTGTCACGGCAGATGCAGCACAGGTTTTTCCACGGAGAGCGGCTTCTGAAGCAGCCCGGGTAAAGCTCTCCTCTGCATACAGCTGCAGCAGGCTTTACTACAAGCTGTTTGATGTCTTCCTCAACATCTGACACGACTCTTTGTGTTTACATAATGTTTGAAACGGAAGGCTCGGGGCAGAGTGTCAGCATGTTCGCTGTGTGAGGGACGATCATTTATCGCAAAATAAAGTTCGTTAAACTGAAGCTTCCAGGCTAGATTGAGCTGTCCCGGAGGGAGATTTCAAGAAACAGAACTGTTTTGGTCTTCGTGTTCATTCTTTAGCTCGAAGTTACAAAAAAAAACAAAACAGGAAACTACTGTGCTCATATTTGAAAATTCAGCCAATTAAATAAACCCCCCTACAGAAGTCCAGCTCAGTAAGCAACACATCAAATCAGTCCAATATTTCTGCTGCCAGGCAAAATCCCAAATTTCCACAAGCTGAAACAACCACCTTGTTTTCTGGCTTGACAGATTGTTTTTTTTTTTTTACCTTATCAAACTTTTTATAAACCAAAGGGAGCAATCTGTCAACTGTGATTTTGTAACATTCAAATCAGCAACGCACTGACTCTTCTACAACTTCTACAAAAAAAACAAGAAAGGAAGAAACAGCGGATGAACTGGACCGAGAAACCTGGAAAATTTACCACCAGAGAGAAAACCCTGCGTGTAAATGTGTGTCCTTACACATTTTCCATCTATAAATGACTGTGTGTGTGTGTGTGTGTGTGTGTGTGTGTGTGTGTGTGTGTCCTTTTACACTTTCTGTTCACAAAGTCATAAAAAAAAGGTTAAAAATAGGACTGTGTGTGCGCGTACAGGAACACAGTAGGCTTCAGTGCTACAGTAACAGTCAACATCTGTCATGTTAAAGCTCACTTAGCCTAAACATGGAAACTTTTCACTCCCCCACGTGTGTGTGTGTGTGTGTGTGTGTGTGTGTGTATGTGTGTGTGTGTCAGTGTCTCATATGGAAGCACTTAACATGTTACAAGCACTGTCCTGCACACACACACACAGAAAGAGGGAGAGGGAGACGGGTAAGTTTCACATGTGGTGTATTTGTGCTTGATTTAGTGAGGGATTCCCCATTTCACCCTCCGCAGCCCCACTCCCCACCTCCCTCTCTCTCTCTCTCTGTCTCTGTCTCTCCCTCTTTAGGTCTCTCTGCCGCCCCCTCCTTCCTTTTTATCCCTTCCTGCCACCGTCTCTCACTCTCTCTCCTTTCTTATTCGATTTAATTCGCTCCGTAACGGGGCCGGGGGAGCAGAGTGGAAAATTTCCAATTCAAACTCAAGGAGTAAAACAAGTACTCTCTATCTATCCATCCATCCATCTACTAACCCTGGCGGCTTTTAATCCAATTACCTCAAGCCAAAATCAGCCTCTTCTATTATTGATACAGAGGACACACACACACACACACACACACACACTCAGAAAGAGAAGAGTGAGTGAGCTCAGGAGTTGTGGTTGATACGAGAGAGCGGGCTGTGAGTAGGATGCAGACAAATTGCACACACACACACACACACACACAAAGATAGTACAATATGTACACACAAACCCACTCTAGCAAAATACTTTCACAATAACAGCTGCTTTCATGTCATTATTTCACAACCACATTAAGTATCCTAATTTGAACTGTTTGGACACACAGAGAGAGAGAGAGAGAGAGAGAGAGAGAGAGAGAGAGAGAGAGAGAGAGAGAGAGAGAGAGAGAGAGAGAGAGACTGCCGCAGTGAAGTGCTGCGGCAGTCTGAGCATGCAGTATGTGTGATAAGGAATTGAGTCTGTGTGTGTGTGTGTGTGTGTGTGTGTGTGCGAGTGAGTGTGTGTGGGGTGATATAATATTAATGCTCCCTGATGGAGTGTTGCACCAGTTCCACATCAAAGCAGAACAGAGTGGAGAAACAGCCCGACACAGGCCTCTTAAACAGCACAACAAAACAGTGGCGGGATGGACGGCGTGCGTCTTGAAAGCACACACATGTGTGTGTGTGTGTATGTGTGTGTGTATTATTCATGCCTGTAATGGCAGTGTGTGTCACCGTGGTTCAGATCAAGTGATTTCAACTTGACTTGACTCACTGCGCTGACTGTATTCACTTCAAGACGACAACATTGCTTGTTTTTGATTGGCCGGCCGAAACCTCTTACACGGCGCGCCGTGAGTTTAACGTTTCGAGTCTGCAAGGCTCTTTATTTTACAGTAATCTGCAGGTTACCATAGCAACATAACTTGTGATTCAACAGGTAACCCTCACTGAACTGAGGTAACCAGAAAAAAAATGGGTCCTTTTCTGTGCAACACGGTGGAGACGGTGGATATTAACAGGCTCATTCTAACGCGATGAAGAACACAATGAATCGTATTTTCAAGTGATTACACACAAATGAATATTATACCAATAGATCCCCTCAAACCTCACACACCGGACCTTTGATGAAAACGATAACACACTCTGACATATTCTGATATAGAAAATAACGGACTCTGTAAAGAGAATGCTACCGCATCAACTCTGTCCATTATTTTCATCCACATGTGTCCACGTGTTGTTTATTTATTTGGTTATTTGCTTTTTTTTTTTTAATGGCGACAAACATGCAAAGCACATCTGGTGCAATCCACCTCTGACGTCATTCAGTATCTGTGAAACTAAACACGGACTTCCACAGAAAAGCCGCGAACCAGCTGAAACTCCGGTCCGTGCCATCACATCACGGGATTGATGTGCTCCACTTACACTGTATACTGAACGCACCAGGAGCGGTCTATAGCGATTTGCTCGATTTACCGTGACTCTCTTTTTTTTGGGTATGTGCACCTACACTTATCAGTGTGTGAGAGTGTGTGTGTGTGTGTGTGGTGAGGCAGGTTGTTCTGCAGTGAGAGCCTGAAGTCATGGAAAATATGCAGCTAGTTTACACTGCTTCTCTAAACAATGAGAAACTGACAGAAAGTGAGTGAGACATGCATGGGGAGAGAGTGTGTGTGTGTGTGTGTGTGTGTGTGTGTGTGTGTGTGTGTGTGCGTGAGAGAAAGAGAGAGAGAGCGGTAGTTTTTTTTAAAATTCTCTTTCCTTCAGCACTGAGTCAGAGGAAGAGAAGGAGAAAGGAGAGTGATGAAGAGGAAAACATCTTTATATCGGCTCCGTCTGCCCTTCCTTGGCTGGAAAATCATATTTCCGTTTGTTTGAGTGTGTGTGTGTGTGTGTGTGTGTGTGTGTGAACTGTGTTAGTGCTAGGAAAAGAGCACAAGTCGTGTATTAACATTTCCAAACGTGCAACAGCCTGTGTAAGACGCTGTAGAGCAAACATCTTAGTGGCTCACCGCTGCAAAGGTCATCCTCAACACATCCGCACGGAGTGAGTCAGTGTTAGTTGTAACATCTGTTAGAGCCGAGGCTGTCACAACAATATACGTACAGAGAGCACGTAAACTGCATCACAAAAGGCTGCAGCGAGCAAGCACCCCATCAGAAACAAACTCCAGCTAAATCACGAGAGAAGAGCGAGAGAGCTGAAGCACGCTGATTCCATCATGAATAAAGAGGAGCATAAGTGAGCCAAGATGATGAGCAGCGGAGAAGAGCATGCTGGCTCAGTCGGAGGCCACAACAGAGCCATCCATCAACTCTCTAAACACCCACACGCATGAACATCCATGCAAAAATCAGCATGTGTCACGCACAGGTACACACGCACGGACGTAGATGTACAAAAATACACAACAGTCACGATTGGCTGCAGTTTTCTTTCCTCGTGTCCGGGTTTAAATGAAAACTCTGTTGTGGTTAAGGAACCTTTATCGTCATGGTTACAGTAATAATAATGGGTCAGATTAGTGAATGATCGTTCATGGTTAAAAGAGGCGATTGTCAGTAGGAATGAATTAAACGATCAGTGAGTTATAATTTCTGTAGCTGCTTGAGGGCTTGAACATTACACGTTTTTTTTTTTTTTTTTAGGGGGGGGGGTTCTCTCTCACACACACACACACACACACACACACACTAAACAGCCACAAACATACAATTACACACCTGAGACAAACATACCGAGCATCAAAAAAGTAATCCCCTCCAACAAGAGCCTCACTTTCTCAAGAAACAAGGAAGTAAAGGGAATAAATTCTCCTTGTTCCTCTTCTTCTCGTATCTGAAGGACCCATCTGGGGCTGTCCAACCCTGCTGCCTGTCTGCATGAACAGCCCTCACTGACAACAGCTGACAATCATCCTGCCAGGCCATTGGCCAATTAGGACAGGGTTGCCATGGTTGCCGGCACACACTCGCGCTCTCACTTCTCACCTCCGACAGCGTCCGCCTACTCACGGCATGGAGAGATAGAGAGAGAGAGAGGGAGAGAGGTGGAAGGAATGATGGGAAGATGAAAAGAGAGAGATCTAAAGAGGTGGAAAGAAGAAATGAAACACTTTGAACCAACCTGCAGACGAGGGCAGTAAAAAGATCTGATTCCTGTATTAGAAATGAACAGCAGCAAGTGATGAGCGCATCGAAGGCCGGACTGACGAGTGCAGGGCTAACTGTAAGCGCACTCATTGATATTGACATGTTTGTCTTGTTCCCACGGGATCGTGTTGTAGCCTGAACGCTGATAGACTTTGAATTAGTTTTTCTTGGAACTGTCACAAGTAAGAGGAACAGATAATGTCAGTGGTATCTCCTGCCAATTTCGCCAAGTTTGGGCAAGTTTTACTTCCGTGAACTCCACGATGCATCTGTTCAGAGCCGAAACCCCAAAAAAGCCAAATTCCATAGAGAGAAACACTGTTATTCATAACTAGATAAATCTATTGCTCACAACATCAACAACAACTATCAGCCTGGTCCCACCAAACAGAATATCATGCCAGTGTTATTCCAGTGCCTTTCTAATTTCACATCATTTAATCTCTTAGTGAGTTATATTGTGCCGAGACAGTGCGTCATTTCACATGCAAACAATGTGATGTAGCAGGACTAGGTTGGAATGGATGGGTCAACAAACACATGAAGCTGTGTTTAGTTTCGTATTCGTTCGCATGTACTGTACGCCTGTCATCAGTTTTGTGCGAATTTCCTTGCGGTCATTATCTGCGGCTCTCACTCGTGTTATCGGCCGTTCTCGCCTATTCGACAGCGAAGCGACACACCTGCGCAGTCAGCCTTTGCCTTCTGTATGCTCGTGCACGCCCGTCCGTCTCTCCTCGTCTCCTCCCAGTCTTCACATCGGCTTTGTTATTCCATTCGCCGTCCGCCTCTGCAGAGTCGTCAGCCACCAGCAGCCATGTCTGGACCCCATGTGGATAGATCTTCCTCAGGGCCAATCATCAAATATCATCTTTTATAATAAACCGTGATTAAAAGTAACTCCATGATGAGGTCCAATATATGAGTAATAAAAAAAAACTCTGATAACAGCTTCTAGTTCAGATTATATAGAGAGAACATAATCATAATTTGTTTTGGAAAATAACTGTTTATTTGGCTTTGAAAACTGTCTATTATACTGCATCGTGTAATTTTGTTATTGTATTGAACTGTTAAAGTATTGTATGACAGCTCTTGATGGATAACTGTAACCCAAGTCAGACAGACAGAAAAAAGCTTCTACATGCACAATGCACTGATTGCATGGACACACACACAAACACACACACAGGCCAGCAGCAGCAGTGTTTGATTGTATTTGCAAGTGTTCAAACACACACACACACACACACACACACACATATCTCCTTCCCACATGAAAACGCTGCCTCGAAGGAACAATCAATAAAATGCTTCTTAAATTCCTCAGCTTCTCGAAGAGGAGGGAGAGAGAGAGAGCGAGAGCGAGAGAGCGTGTGTGAGACGGAGACCTTGTCTGACAGTCGTTCCCATTCCTCGTTCATCTAATCTCTGCCCGGCGTGGAGGAGGGGGATGAAGGTAAGACATTCAAGAAAGAGAGCAGAGTGATGGGAAGAGGGAGCGGTGGAGAAAAGAGAGAAGCCTACAGGAGGTGTTGATATAAAAAAAAGGAGAGGAGCGAGAGCCGAGAGATCGAGAGCAGAGTCAACATTTGTTTAAGGCTCTGAAAAAGAAAAGGAGGGAGGGAACGCAGAGAGATAGAAGGATCAAACTGTGTTACTCATGGTGCTAAGGATAGGAAGGAAGGAGGTGAGGAAAAAAGGATGTAAGATGATCACACAAAACCAAAAAGGATGGAGAGAAAGACGAAAATAAGCAAAGGAAAAGAGAGGGAGAAGGTGGGAAAAGGACAGAGAGATCCAACCAAGATATTTGAGGAACTGAAGGAATGCAAGGAGGAGTAGAAATAAGAAAGAAAGAGTAAGCTGGCAATGAAAGGGAAGGCGAGGATAAATAAATAAAATCTAAGAAAGGAACAGAAGGGAGGATGGAGTAAAACGATGATCAATGAAAGAAAGACATATTCACAAAGTCAGCATAGTAAGGAAAATGAGTTATTACAAGCTATGAGGAAAGATGGAGGACGGAAAGAAAAGATGAAGCCAGAAAGAGAGAAAAAGAGATGACAGACTTATTTAAAAAAAAAAAAGCAGACAAGAATCGAACGGAGTGAAATAAGAAACGAGAGGAAGGCAAAGAGAAGTTGGACTGAACTGGGCTAACAGAGGTGCCACATGGGACGGATGTGGAGATCCAAGACAGCCAACACAGGATCGATGTACGGATGGGAAAAATAAAAGGAGGGCAAATCGAGAGAGAGCGAGAGGGAGGAGAGAGAAAGGACAGCAGATGCATTATTCGAACTCCTAAGGCAAAGCGGGAGATGGCAATAGGTGGGATACAGGAAATTAAAAAGGGGGAAAAGAAGATGAAGGGAAGCGATAAGATCTGAGATATCCAAGAAGAGGGGGAGAGATGGAGGGAGAGCAAAGCATGTGGAGATCAATACTGATTAAGTATGGGGAGAGCAAGGGAGGAATCCAGAGAGGGTATAAGCTGAGACATACATCAGTGGCAGATACCATCTTAAACGCTGCTGTGGGGGGGTGACACATTTTAAATACTGCGGACGTCGGCTCAGTATAAGAAGAAATGCAGTGAATTCTGATATTAGAAGCTGACGTGATTATCAAACGACAGAATATAAGATCATCTCACCTCCATAGTTTGGCATATTATTTAGTGACGAGGGATATTTGGAACTAGTTGGGCGCTCACCACCTCCCCGTCTCTGTCTCTGTACAGCGCAGACCGCACACAGACACACACAACCACATCTGACAGCTTACACCCCTTTCTTCGGCTAAACTTTTGAATGATCCCGTGTTCATTGTCCTGTCTCCTGTCTTGGAATAAGGGAAACATTGAGAAAGACGTGAGCACAAAGTGTTTTTGACCAACGGGGACCCTGAACCTGTTACTCTGTCTTGTTATTCATGGTATGATCCAAGTGCGAGCATGAAAAACCTGCCTTCAGTACACACGTGTCTATCTCTACTTTACATGAAGAAAAGGTGGAATACAGGCATCAGTGCAGACCTCAGTCACCTTCTGTTTTGCAGAGCCTTCTGACTGTGAAAGGTAGCCGACCGAGCCACGTCTTCAACTATATTCTTCTATGCTACATGAGAGGCATCGACCAACCGGGCCGACAAACCTCGTCATCATCTTCTCTAACTTCAGTGAACTTGCTTCTAATGTTGCAGCTGATCAAAGAAATATAAATCACAGTAATAAACAGAACTTTAGCCTGTTTTTTCTCTCTCTGGAGTGCTATTACTGCCAGAGGGGTCGCCTCTCAGTCCTCCCAGACACTGAGTGTATCCCAGTTTGAGGCCAGACGCCGCGTGCAATATTCACCAGGAGTGGACCGGGATTAAAATCTATACTCTGCAGATGAAAGAGGTGGAGAAAATGAGAGTGAGAGACGCAGAAGCAGATCAAGGAGATGATGATGAAGATGATTTCGTACCCTTTAGAATTCTCACATACCGTATGACGTACAGTATGTGGAGGTTGTAGAAATACTTCTGAAACATCCATTACACACGCTGCAGATCGCACAGATCTGTCCGTGCCATCCATCATTTAAACGGGGAACCAGTGGCACATTTTGAAGATGGATGCGTCAGTTTCAGCAAATCTGAGAGGTAAGGTCTGAACGGCGGCATGCGCTGCGTGGATTCAAAAACAATGGCCGAAAGTGAAAGACAGGAAGAATTAAAAGATGTCACCAGATCTTTTTTGGGGATTTTTTGAATGATCTTTCTTCCCTCATGTCTTGCTGAACATGAATCCCCTCATTAGGGCTTCTGGCTGAAAGAAGGTTAATCAAACGCCCTGCACGTATTTCTGTCATAGTAGTTTAAAATAGAAGCTGTTACACACCAATCACAGACTTAATTGGACATGGTGTGATTCTGGATGGTCACACACTCACACACACACACATTCATATGCACATACACTTATCTATTAAAAAATTACCCAGCAATCAAGACGTTGTAACCATTTATCCAAGTGCTCTGCTTTCCAAAAGTAGCTTTTAACCTCATTTAACAGACACACACACACGCACACACGCACACACACTTTCCCTCTCTCTGGCTCTGTCGCCATCTCTGTCACACAAAAACTCCAACACATGCACACACACACACACATATATATGTAGACACTAGTGTGCTAGTTTGTGGCTAATTGGTTCTCTGTCAATTGCTCTGATTGGTCACTAAATTAAACCATCCAGCTTTGAGTAATTAGAGCAGCTGCATGGCCATTCATCATGCTCCCAACACACACACACACACACACAGTGTCATGAGGCCATATAAGAAGTGGCAAGTCACAAATTGTGAAAATACTCTATCAGGTTGAATCGGAGGAATAAAGCGTCACTTTCTAAACATCTTAGACTTTAAACGTCACCTCCTCCTAAAAATATCTACATGTGACTGAAACAACTGCTGTGCACACAAAATAAAGACAGCGTGGAGAGTCTGCTGACCTCTAAACACCATGCGGACTCGACAGCATATTTACCCACTGTGCAACGTGGATGTGTGACAAGTCAGCTGCGCGGATGATGCAGGAGACACAGACTCGCAAACACGCAAAAGGTAAAAACCTTCTAGCCTCCACAAAAAAAAAAAAATCACTCCCCACGTCAACACACACTCACACGCAGACACTTACACACCACATGAAACATGAATCTGCAGAATGGCGGATGAATAAAAGATGACAGCGGAGGCGGTGTGGAGGGACCTGCACTGTCATACGTTACTAAAATCAAACCTTAGCCGGGATTTCCTCTTTCTCTCCGTGTTTATGGGGAAGTGTCAGAGCTCAGCAGGGCTGGTTTTCTCTCAGGACTCTCAGTCTATCTTTAGTCTCTAAACCCTCTGCTCTGGTCCGCTTGGCTGTCAGGTATAGCTGCTTCACGTCCAGCCGATCAGAAGAATCTTACAGCGCCTGAAGGCTAGTTGTAGCAACACTTTTTTTTTTTCCTCTCTCTCTCTCTCTCAACTGCAACACTTGTGTGTTGTCCTGCCTGCAGTCTGCTTCGTCAGTTTTACCCGCTGCGGAAAAAGCTGTTGACCTTGATACATTTTTTGTCTTTGTTTATATCTTAAGGAAGAGTGTGACATTTGGAAAAATACGCTCATTCACTTCAAGAATATATAAAAAGAAAAAAAACAAGACTATGAGACTCGAGCCGGCGGCCACTTTGATCACTAATTAACACGTCACATCTAGTTTGTTTAACCTGTACAAAAACAAAGTGTGATAATGCTATGTTGCAGTTGTACAAGGGTTATTTGCTGGACTATTTCTTGGCTGGGTGCTGTGATTTCTTCAGCTGGTTGCCTGGCAACCTCATGGTTCCCATTCAGACTAAACAAACAATGTGGTAATCAGCGAGCTTTAGGCATGCTGGTAAGCAAATTTTGTTACGTTACGACAGTGGGGGCTGGCTGTGTCCCCCCTGTTCCCAGGCTTTATGCTAAGCTAACTGGCTACTGGCTCCAGCGTCATATAAGACAGACTGGTAGAGAAAGTGAAAAAATGAAAACAAAACTGTGTTTGTCTGTGACTAGACGGGACAATAACACACTCTTTTCTTTGCGACGTCTAAAAAAATGTAACGTAATACAAACTAAACACTAAATCAGAGAAAAAAAAAGCACCTGATAATAAAAGTTGTACAAATCCAGCAGGAAGACATGAAACGGTGTTCCAACTGGAAACTTTGTGGTAGGTGTTGTTAGGAAATCTTCTGTATTCGTGTGCTGCGAATTCATTTTTCAGATCAAAACAGGCGCCGTGTTAAAATCTCCCGCTCGATGCAGCATTTCAGCGGCGTCAAGAGTAACACAGCAGATCGTGAGCTTATAGTATTATTGTTCCCAGCGTTGTCAGATCAGAGGGTAATCCTCCACAGCACAGAGTAAACCTCACAAACTCTGTAACGTCGGTGTGTTGACAAAGACAAACAGATTCTCTATTCCCAGGCTGGTTTTTGGATGTAGGGGTTGATTTAGAGAATTCACATCTGTCAGGCAGAAAGAGATAAAGGGGGAAAAGTGACAAGAGGTAGACGAAAATAAAAGGATCGGCTGTTTTATGTGCTGAAAATGTTGAACATGAAACGTGGATGAACCAACAGAACGGAGGGGAGATATTGAGAGAGGGTGGCGGCGACAGACAGTCTTGGTGTGATTCAGCCCGATAGACCCATCTGGTCCTCGGAGAGAAGCTTCGGGCTGATCAGGAGTTTTCATGATGAACCGCGGCACACTCTGAACCTCCATATCTGCACTTACAGTTCAAAGAAAATAAACCGGCAGAGCAAAGGTTATTTTTAATGCAATGCCCTCCACCTTACGTAGAGCTCTTTTTAAATGTTAAATTATGCATTCTGTCCACAGACACGTCTAATGGTGCCTCCTCCTTTCTTACTTACTGTATATTTCACTGTTAAACCTTGATAATGGTCCGGGATGTGCGAGCGAGCAGCCCTTCGGTGGGTTCAGGGAGCACATTAATGACTCTACTAATGTGAGTTTATTATGCACAGACAATTATGTGTTCATAGCTGAGGGAATAAATTAATTTATTTGAATGAATAAATGGTTTAATGTGTGGGACAATGAATAGGTAGAAGAAGAGTAAATTAATAATAAAATACTGAATTAAAGGAGTAAATGAATGAATGACTGCATGAATAAATGATTGAATGTTTCTGGATGGATAATGAATGAATGAATAAAGTTCATGATGGTCGAATGGATGGAAGGATGGGAATGGATGAGGAAGTGACTGACAAGCAGGAAAACCTCATAATGAATGACTGACATCACCAAGCGTCTCGACATTAGCTCCCAGGGCTTAGTTTAGCATGTGTGTGGGCTCAGTGATGACGGACACACACGTAAGCACAAACATCTGGTCAAACATCTGCCTTTGAACGAGACAAAAGAGACAGAGAGTGAGGTTACAACTCTGACCCAGACTGTTGTAAGTAACGTGAAATATCTCTTTTCTGACTGACTGCTTAGAATCCATCAGAATATATTGTCATGTCATGACTAAGTGGTTTCCTCTATGGATGTGAAGTGAAGCCTGCAAGACTGCAGTTCCTCAAACGTCCACTTGAGGCTGGCTACGGAACAAGTCAGTCTCCATAAGTCTGCATGTTAAAATGTCCGACTTCACAGCTGAAATAAACATCTTTGCAGCCTGGTACAAAAAACTGTTTTGGTCTCTATAGTTGACGTCACCATTGATAATAACTACACTGAGTCCGAATTTCTATTTCTAACTCACCTGTTCAAATCATATTAAGGCGTAAGGCAATTATCTGCTTTGATTGACAGGTGGGTGTCCTTATAGGTGGCTTATTTGAGCACCCACCTATCATTCAGCCCATATCAGGTCCACCAATGATCACGCCTTTGCCCATTTTTAGATAAGCCAGGAGGCAGAATACTTAAATTTATCATAATAAATGAGTTGGACTGACTCTGGGTTGACTAATGATCATCAGATGAATTATTATTTTTGTTTAATTATTACTGTTTCAAATATCCTGATAACAAAAGCAGGTAAATTACTTTTCTTTTGCATTCTTTTCTCAGAATCAAAACAAAATCAGAAACATCGTGCAAAACGCATCACTTCCTGTGCAGCACGCAATTATTAGAAGAGAGAGCCGCCAAGCTGACTGCTTTGACGAGCAAATAGACCTTTTTCAGAGCTGACATTTTGAAATGTCACCGCAGCAGAAGCACAGGTGTAATTAATAACATTAGCGATGTGTGCATGCCATTTAGGTTTGCCAGTTCCAGTGCCCTTGCGTAGCACATGCTGGCTCAATGTCACGGCTTATTGAAACCCTCAAATGGAACAAAGCCGCTTTTAATGTATTTAGTTAAACCTGTGCCTCCGCTGCTAGACGAGTCATGATGTTGGAAAAAGTTCTATGGGGAACCTTTTCTGAAGAGAATGCAGGCTGAACCGCTATCATAGCAGCCTCATCTCTGCATGTAAATACACATGTGATTCAGCAAGCAGTGGGAGCCGAAACACGGAGGGTCTTTTTTAGGGCATGGGGCCGTGACAAGCAGCAGTCTCAGGAGAGGGAAGTCAGACAAATTAATGGTGGGGGCAGCTAAAGCACAGCTGGAGCAGTGCTACAGGCTCTGTAATGTGTGTGTGTGTCTAACAAGTGTGACGGGCCAGCCCCTTCTCAAAGTGTGAGGTTTAAAATGGGATACAGCACAAACACACATACACAAATGCATGTGTACAAACACGCACACACAGCCACTGATTCGTACTGTCGAGCTCCTGATCCCATATTGCTGTGCCGGATAAGTCGGGCTGTTTCTAGCAGCAACATCTGCTGTCTCCAACCCATGCTCGTTCAACCATTTGAATATTTACAGAACAATTTGGCTTTATTGGGTCTTAGTTTCATAGTTTTGGCTACGTATCCCTGTTTTCAGTTTCAGGAACACAATGTGTTGCATCTATGTAATTTCTGCAAATTTTAAATAAGCCGGCAAAGAAAAAAAAGCTAATTAATGTTTGTTTTCTTCCACTACCTTTATGCTAACATGAGGTATTGGTTCGAAAAGTGGCGCCGGGCCCCCTTGTACATTACCTGCTTAGCCCCAAACAGCAGCCAGTGGAGCATTTATCAAGTAAAGATCCAGACATTCCCCTCAGGAGCTAGTTAGGAAGTGAAAACAGGAGCTAAAAGTAGAGCAAACATTGGATTTTTATTCATCAGGTGGCCAGAAACACGGCGGCAATGAAAGGTAATGTCGCTGGATGTGTAAATAATCAAGTGTTTGCTAACACGTTCACCGTATCAACTTAAAAAAGGTGATAATATGACCGAGCAGTGTATGATTGTGTTCTTGAGGAGTGAAAGTATACATGATGGAAACTGCAGGCCTGTTATGTCACTGTATATGTGTGTGTGTGTGTTTAGTTTGCACCACAGCCTACACAAACATGCTCTCTAGTGCAGACTACGGTTATTTATGTCCAACACACACACACACACACACACACACACACACACACACACACACACACACACACACACACACACACACACACACACACACACACACACACACACACATATATGGGGGATCTGTAGTCTTTCAAGCTATTCAATTACACAAATTGCTTTGCTTCAGCTACGGTCCGTTAAGTTTTCCTACAGGGAAATGACATATGTTTGCAAACACGCCAAGCACTGTATACACACACACACACACACACACACACACACACACACACACACACACACACACACACACACACAGCACAAAAGACAGCTGGTCCACTGACCTGTGCAAAGTCGTGACCTCACATAACAGACACTCATACACACTTACACACAAACACCAACTCTTGGTTCGATTCCAGTATGTATAAAGGCAAATTGAGCGGACCGCATTATGGTTCTGCGTGGTTTTCTTTCGTAGCTGTGGTCATATCGCTCTCCGCTGGACGTGCCTTTAGTTCAGCCCGGTTCACACTGCAAGGGCCAAACAGTGCTTACTCATCAGCCCCAGATTGTCAATATCACACCAACTGCAGCTTAGCAGGAGGGATCTTAGCCTCATTTCCGCAACGCGACCACAGATCCAATCATGCTTTACTCTAGTGTTCCGCAACAGAGCCAAAAGGGGGTTTTCAGTACTTACTCCCGCTTTAAGTTGAGTCCAACCGTACAGCTAAACAGTCCTCATTAAGTCCTGTCGAGGCACGGTTCTACGGTGCAACAAAGAGGACCAGCCAGAGAGGGCGAGCGCTTATTCACTCGGCCAAGATTTGACTGTAACACCACAGAAAAGGAGCTTGTTAATGGCTCACTGTTGCTAGGTTTCCCTACACAACTAGCCAATGCTAACTTATGTCATTTAATCTCCTGCTTTTGTGTCTTTCATCTCCTCCCTTGTCACCATATGGGCAAATAACAACTCTTCTGCACTGCCACACACACACACACACAAATAGTTGTTGCATCCCATCCACTGACAGTCTGATGAGAATGCCTTGTGAAATGTGAGTGGAGAGACACAGGAGGAGGGGGGTGGGGGGGCGAACGAGAAGAGGAAAAACAGCACACTAATCACTCGTATCGTTGTGGGGATTAGCAGTGAAACACACACACACATGCACACACACGCACGCACACGCAAAGCCCCCTGCTCTCCTCCACCTGCCACAGTTCAACGCTGAGCTGATATCCTGCGGAAATGTGCATGTGTGTGTTAGTAGAGGTGTGTTCGTGATTATGTATATTCCGTGTGTGATTTATGAATGCGAGAAAACGGCATATATTCATGTGTGTGTGTGTGTGTGTGTGACAGGGGCTCGGCAGGATTGCCGCAGTCCTGCTAATGTTGCTTTGACAGAAAGGGGGAAAAAAAAGTTTTACAGAGGGAGAGAGTGAAAGAAAGAAGGAACGAGAGAGAGAGCGAGAGAGAGAGGGAGGTAAAGACTTGTAGAAATGTCAGAGAGATTAGTAGAACCATGTAGAGAGGTCTGGTAGTGCTGATTCAACAAAGAGCTATAAAGTTTGAGAGTTTTAGGAGGGACGCAGCGCTGCAGAGCTGGAAGTGGAGGGTGCAGGGGAGAGAAAAGGGCAGGAGTAAAGAGAGGGATGAGAGAGAGAGAGAGAGAGAGGTGAAGGAAGGAGGGAGGAAAACTGCCTTTTTTTAATTTGACTGCTGCGTTTGGAAAATGTGACATACCTAAAATAAAATGGTTACTGTACTCGAACCCTTTTGATTACAGGCAGGATCTTGGTCTCCTCTCATTGGAGTTTTATGATGTCACTGAGTGATTTCACTGCTTCATAATCACGCCTGGTACAAAATAAATAAGTGTTTTCCTGGGAATATTTGGATCTTTGAAGGGTTTACACAGATGGCATTGGGAGTTTTGTTTCTTCAACCCAAATACGGTAATATTCCACCTCCGTCTCTATTCAAGCGTCTTAATGGGTCACTTACAGTAATGATTAAATCGGGTAAACAATAAATTATTGATGCAGTGTATTAGAAAATAAGAATTGCTGTCGCGTTGTTGTCTGATACAGAGCAGAGCACCTTTTTTGGCCTGAAAAAGAGCCAAAGACAAATTGAAAACGTCGCGGCATTCCATTAGTACTTTTCTGATTTGTCATCCTTATTTCCACATCATCATCATCATCTCTCTCTCTCTCTGTAAGCAAATATTATCCATTCGTTCTGCAGCAGATTAGATTCATTTTCCGGCATGGTAGTTATCTGTTCCATTTGAGTGGCACGCCTAGTGCATTAGCAGATATGGGGACAATTTGTCCACCTATCTGATGCATAAGAATACACAGCAGATATATTTATAATTAAATTGCACGTCTTTGCCCGGTGTCACCCGTCAAAGCATTCAAATTGCTTTAAAGTGCATCACGTATTCTCATGAAGTAATGGCCGTGCGTGTTCAAGAGCGCCACTATTTCAATGAATTGGTCCGCTCTCAGTGAGCTGTTGTCGTGAAACATAATCTGATCGGCGTGCTGAGTGCACTGGAAACATGTAAGAGGATGGGATTACTTGGGACATCTTTTTATGGGAAGTATTTTCACCACAACGCTGGTTGGACACCGTCTTCATGGCTATCACAGATGTTCTGAGGTAACCGTCACAGAAAATATATCAGACTTTCCTACAAATTGCAGACCGACTGAGTGAGTCGGCATTTAGCTGTTTTTGTTTGCCATTCTTCCTGGAGTCCCTTCTTCTTCTTCTTCTTCTGCTGCCGTACTTCCCAGCTGCAGCAGGTAGTGCATTAAGTGAGCTGGCGGTGGGAGATGATTAGCAATGATACGTTACGGTGGCACAGAGAGAGAAAGCAACAGCCAGGAGGAGAGGTAAACAACCGACAGAGAGCTATACGTGAGAGGAAATGAGTTTTGGATGTTGCACCACTGAGGCCACAACAATGGTCGAAACATCCAGATGGTAAGGAAAAACTCAATTTGCTGCAGTGGAGCTCAGTAAACAGGACAGAATCCAGTCAAATCAGCTCGACAACACCCTGATCAGGGCTGTAACAGAAAACAGCCCACAGGGAAGTCTAAACAAGAAACCCAAGAAACAACACATTACAGTCTGTATGTTAAAAAATAAAAAAAAATCTCTTTTTATAAGATTTCATAAGACTCCGTTTGGTCTGGAACTGTGTGGATTTTTTCTGTTTTGGGCCTCTGTGGTTTCAGTAGGCTGATTGCATTTAATTGAGCGTCACATACAGACACATAAAACTGTTAAACACGTATAAAAACTGACACAGACATATAAAGGAATACCAAAAAACATGGATAAGAAATAATCTGCGGCCACCTGAGACCAGATGCTTCTATCGGAGCAATAAAATATTAATCTGCAGTTAATGTGTGCATGTGTGTGTGGACGTCGAGACGTGCTATGTAGGTCAGACGTTGCACAGTTTAATAGACTTCCCGACAGTTATGTCCATTTTTTTCACTTTTCCACAGCTCTCTATCTTTGCAGACACACACACACAGACATCTCAGCATTTTTTCTCATTAGGGTCTGTCATTAGTAGCTTTGTGGCAGTGTGTCTTCACATGAATTTGCAGTTGTGCACATGAACGCGTGTGTGAGTGGGTTTGTGCATCTGGTAAACACCCACTGCGCCCTGAGAATTAGCATATTAGAGGTCAAATCCATAATATACTAAAGAGGCTGGAGGCTGACTGTGTGTGTGTGTGTGTGTGTGTGTACTTGCTTTTCTATCCCCTCTTGTGATACTGACTGTGCACTAAAGATTCAAGCCTGCAGGAAACTGTGTGTTGTGTGCATGTGTGTGTGTGAGCATGATGCTTGCTCCCCTGTTGATGATACGCCTATTGCATCAGACATACACACATACAGCACGCAAATACAACATTCATTCATGCCCACACACAAACAACACACACACACACGCTGTGAACCACAGACATAAAGACTCTTTCCCGGAGGAATTCCTCCCAGCTGTTGTGGAAAACGTTGTTTTAAAGTGACGACACGCTGCTTTAGTCTGTTATTAGGTGGTTAGCTTGTGGCTAACAGTAACCATTGGTGTCTCTGAGGAATGCTAGCAATGCTACTAAGCTGGGTTTAGAGTCATCAGACCATGTCTGAACGTTAAATCAAGTGTTAACTAAAGGATTGTGACAACATCTTTAAGACAACATTCAATGCAATGACAATAAGAATCAGGAAGTGGTGATGTTTTGCACAGATGCTTAAAGCACCTTTTGAGATGCAGAGTAGTTTAACATTTAAAGCACGGTGAAAATTGGTCAAATTATGCTAAATACAAGCTAGGCATAAAAAAATCTTTTCTTAAAATGTCGCATTTGAATAATGTTTGTGATTGACATTACAGTTTACCAATACCAACACACTGATGATGCATTTCTCACTGATTTTTAATCAAAAATTCATAAACAGGAAGACATCCGGCTCTCACTTCCTGTCTCCTAGACTCCACCTTTGTCCAAAATGCGCTCACAGATCCAGACACACACCCACGTACACACACACCACACACACACACACACCACACGCTCAGACATCGCCGTAGGTAGATGCTATTAATACGTGGCTGAACCAGGACAGTGGAAGTGGGGAACGGAAGCAGGGCGGTATCCGCTGGGAAACAGATCGCTGCCCCCGTTTTAACCAGAATACTGCTGGGAATATCAGCAGGAATGACCGGCGGGAATAACGAACGGGAAGGCCGCTCACTCTCTGAGAAAATCTGTCTCCTAGACGTACCAGACAAGGTGCATTTCCACTCGCGTCGCTGCTCCGACACGTCGATGTTCGGTGTCTTACAACTTCAGTTCAGGCTTCAGGTCATAAATCAAAAAGGAGCAACGTGAATATTCTGCGAGACATAAAAATGACCAGATGAAGGTGAAATCTGGTAGAGAAACTGAAAAAGCGGCAATAGTCTTAGCAGTTTTTGTACATAACAGATTATTATAGTTTCCAATAAAATTAGACACATGCTTAAGAGTGGAAAAGGAAATGAGATGAGAAAAGGAAGAATTCAAACAGATGGAATAAAACTGAACGTCTGGAATGGAAAAGATGACGAAGAAAAATGTTGCACGGTTAGAAAAGAGACTTTTAAAATAGTGGAGAAAATCTGGGATTTTTTTGAAGAGTGAGGAATGTTGTGAAAGAAGGATGGACTTCATTAAACATGCGTTAGCAAACACACCTGTTGCCTTGCTCTTTCTGTGTCCCCACATGCGTACGAATGTGTGTGACTGTTTGCGTGTTATGACAGATGTTGTACCACGCTGCTTCCCAGCAGAGGACTGGCTTAAAGTTCATTAGGAGGGTCTCTTGACATTCAGTCTCTGATACAAGACACTTCTAAAACAATGAGGACTGCTGGTGGAATAATAAATACGAAGCACAGAGCTGTGCTCGTGACCACTGATTGGCTGGATTATGTTGAAACCACCTTAAAAAGACACAACTTGTACTAATTTTCATGTTTAAATGTCATGTGAAGGGAAAATAGCAGACTCATTACTACGGCTTGGAAGTGGTCAAAAGCTGCTTTTCATTTGAGGCACTTGGATGTGAGAGTAGAGTGGCGTTCAAAATCTGGCTCTGCTGAACTCTTTGTTTGCAAGTTATGAACAAAATTAACTTATGTGATGAGTTCAAATGACCCGAGGGACACAGAGAGAGAGAGAGACAAAGCCGGAGTCGAAGACACCGAGCTGTGTGTATTTAATGTTAACCTATGAACTCCATTGTATTTAATAGGAGCCAGAGTGTAATTCATTCTGTAACCACCTGAGACCCCCGACAGGACCTTCTGACTCCGCATTATAATGAAGTGAAACTCATCGTCCGTTCACTGTTACTGTTAAGTCAGGGCAGACATGAGTGCTGTGGCCTGGTGTCCTGGGATCTGAACTCATTAACTGAGCAGTAGACCCTTCTGTTGTCTCCAGAAATTCTGCTATATATTAGAACCTCATACAATCTCAAGGGAGACTGAAGAACAGGAGAACCTCCTTCCTTCTTCTTGCTGTCTGCATGAACTCAGCTGAACATTTGAACCATGAAAAAAACCCAAACTTCGTTGACAATACTGCAATGTACAATCCTAATTTCATTAGTATTCTATTCGTTGGCATTACTTTACTTTATTTCTTGTACCCGTCTCATGATTCAACTCCATTTTGGCTCATTGTTCACCGTGTTGGGTTCCATTTAGTTCCCTGCTGAGTGCTCAACAGCGCAGTGTCTGTCTGCTCTCCATCTGACAGTCAGCGGAGATGAGTGCGGAGAAGAGCCGCGGCCCTTCATTGATTTCCACTTTCGATCCACTTCATACATCCAGGAGAAATTGAAGAGGTGAACGAGGAGTATGACTGACAGAACGGGCCGGATTTTGAGGTGTGTTACAGACGGCAATGTGCAGATCAAGTGGAGATGGTTAAATTGAGCTTCCCGTGAGCAGGGAGGGATCAGGATGGAGATGAGGATGCTATATTTTGGACTCCGAGGACAAAGCCTCAATATGCAATCTGAATCCTTACAGTCCTGTGGATTCACAAAGCCCACTTTCATTTGGGTTTCATTTAAATACATTATCTGCTATTAGAAAGGGGAAAGGGGACTGAGGGAGAGCCAGTGTGTGTGTGTGTGTGTGGACAGTGAGTAATGTGGAGTAGTGCGCTGGGCTTGCTGCCGACTCCGATAACCAATGATGGAGGAGAGACCTGATCAATAACAGCACACACACACACACACACACACACACACACACACACACAGACACACACTCCTTTTCTCTCTCTGTTTTGACGTACACACTCAGGAATATGCACACAGGCAGGCAGGCAGACAGACACACACAAATACACATAAACATGCGCACACATACGCACTGACCCCTGCAACTTCGTCTTTTTTTGAATGCTTGGGAATGGAAACATTCCTGTGAGAGAGTCCCCAGAGAGGGAGAGAGAGAGAACGGGGGATGGAAAGAGAGAGAGAGGGAGAGAGGGAGGGATGGAAGGCTATAGGGGGTCTAACTGAGCCTGGACTCATAGGCTCTCCTCCGGTACGGCGCATTAATTACCTCCTCCTCCTTTCAGATCTGAGGTTACCTCCTTTTTCTCACCTTCTTCTTCCTCCTCTTTCCCTCCTGTCATCTGATATCATTATGTTCTGTTTTCCTTCTTTTCATGTCTGCACCAGTCTTAAAATAGAGCTGGTCTGGTCTGGAAACTACTAGCATGCTAACACTGCAAAACACACTCACAGAAAGAGCCAGTGGAAATGAACAGCAAAGCACTAAGGCCTTTGAGTGTTTTCTGTGGCATGCTAAAGCAATAATCATAAGTCTTACTAATTGAATACCTGCATGAGCCTGCGGTGTGTGGTTGTCTGTACGAATGCGTGTGTCCGTGTGTGTGTGTGTGTGTGTGTGCACATGTTTTACAAGCGCCCTTTTGTCAGCGAAGGCAGCGGAGGGAGTGAAAGGTGTAGCCCTCTTTTTTCTTGTTTAGAGAGACGTAAATCTGTGACAGCTGCTACTAAAACACAAAGGGGGGGGGGGGGGGGGGGGGGGTGTTTATATGCACGGACAAATGAGGGGACGGTGGGAGGAAGAGGAGGAGAGGAGGGGGAGATAAAGGATGAAGGAGGAGAGAGCGACGGAAGAACGGCGACATTTCAGCAGCCTGTAGCCGGAGAAGAAAGAAGGTTCGACGCTCAGGCTGTCAAATAATAAACCTGCCTGAAATCTAAAATATGAATCCAACCCTCTGACCTAAAGATAATTTTCCCTTTCATCCACTGATATATGAAAGATAACACCACGTGTACGTGTAAAAGGAAGAGGACCAGCTTGCGTTCAATCTTCGTGTATGTTTTCTCAGTATGCCGTGATGAAGATGACGATACTAATTACTAGCTAACATTATTTCCACTGGCTTACACTGAGGAATTTTTTCAGGCCGCATTATGATTTCAGACTCATCAATCAACGTCAGTGATTCGAACTGAATACGACTGAACTTGCGATGACACTGTGTGAAGTCGACACTCTGACCCGCTGGGATTGATCTAGCTGTCCAGTGGCTGGTCCTGGATCAGCGCAGTCAACTGTAAGGTGTCTAACAAGGTCTGTTTTCACATCAGCAGTTATCACTGACCCCCTCTCTCTCTCTCCCAGAGGGTCAGGGGGCTTCTATTGATCCACGATAAATTCTCACTCGCACACTGGGAACACCGAGGAAACCTGAACTGTGAGCTAACACGCGCGCACGCACGAATATCATACATCAGAGGAAATAAATGCATGCCGCAAACGAAGAACCAGGCACTTAAACACACAAAAGACCCCAGGGAATGTAAATATAATGAACACACACATACAGTGAAATGACTGATGTCATTTAGAGTTTCCAGAGATGCTCCAGAAGCCAAGTCCAACACAGCAGACTGGGAGAAATGATTTCAGACCCTGGTAATCACAGCTTTAATTACATATTCTGCTCTCCCTCCTTCTCCTTCTCTCTCCTTACTCTCTCTCTCCCGCTGTCTTCCTCCCTTCCCTCCCTTAAGATCCGTCTCTTGTTGGCTTCAGTTTATGGCCAGACGTTTGTCACTTTGCCATCCTCCTTATGGCTTCCTCTCTCTCTCTCCCTCTCTCTGTGTGAAGCAATGGAAACGGGATTTTTCTGCTCGGTCTTTCTTTCCACTTCTTTTTCATTTGCCCACCCCACATCTCTCTCTCTCTCTCTCTCTCTCCCTCTCTCCCTCCTTCCTCTCTCTCTCTCTCTGTCTTCTTTCTTCCATCCTTGTTCACCTCTTTCTCTGCCTCCTCAAAGACACTTTGTGAACAGTGTGTTTGTGTGTGTGTGTGCAAAACGCCATCAAACCGACAAGCGCAGCGACAAATGGCACAATGGGGACAAGTGCAGTGTAAAGTTTGTTTTATTTGCGTGCACATGCTTTTTTAGCGAGCAAAGTAAGTGGATGAATATGCACAGCCTCACAGCTCAATTATTAACATGCTGCGGAGCTTGATCGCAGCCCCGCCGCAAACACAGATGCAACGCGGGGGCTTAACTGCACACAGCGTCAACGTACGACTTCTATGCCTGCTAAATGTTACATCTTGGTTTGGAGTGTTTACTTCAGGGTTAAAAGGTGAGATCATATATTAAGTGCAAAAGCATGTTCGCCCTGCAACACTAAAGCTTTGAGTGTGTTTTTTTTTTGTCCTTCTCAAAGTGACAAACATCTTAAGTTAAGAACAGCATGAACAGTCGTAAAATGCACACGGAAGCTAATAATTTTCGGTCTGGACTCTTTCACATTGAATCCTATGGAAAATCAGCTTATCTGATCAGTGAAGTGGAATTCCTTGTTTTTCAAGTCGCCCTCTCGGGCGGACAATGACTCAAGCTGCACGCTCAAAACACATATTTGATCTCCATTCAAGGAAAACTTACTTCTATTTATAGTAGAATTTGCTCCACTCAGTTAAATGACTCTCACGTATACAGTAACGCGTGCGTTTTCTCCCCAGGCCACGGCCACAGCGACTGATCGGAACCTGTTTTTCCATCAATATTTGACTGAATCTAAAGTACTGCAGCCTGAGATCTTTGGAAAACAGACAAGCCAAGAAGGCTGGCAGTGCAGTGTGTGTTGTGTGTGTGTGTGTGTGTGGTGTGTGTGTGTGGGCCGGTCATGAAAAGTTTGTTTTTGCTATATACTGGAAGCAGAGGAGGCAGGAAGAGAGTGTGTAATGGAGGATTTTTAAAAGGCTTGGAAGTGACACACAGTTTTTTCGACGTGTTCGATACACACAGAAAGACCTAACACATCTCCACCAGAGGAGATAGACGCGTCCAAATGCTGTTGATCAGGCCTGCCAACAGCAGGGGATGTGACACACACACACACACACACACACACACATACAGACTTGTGTCCAAACAGCAGGGCATGGCTAGTGTCTGCCTGACCCTGTTTGTTCTCTGTGTGACATACAACAGACAGAAGGGCAACTGCAGGCCAATCAGTGTGTGTGTGTGTGTGTGTGTGTGTGTGTAAACCATATACAGCTCTATATTACCCACTGTCTGGCTGTCACTTATTCAGCTTGCAAGTATATCCAAGCAATTATAAACAGACAGTAAAAGAGAAAGAGATGGAGCTATGTGTTTAAAAAAGGTCGCAGATGATAGATCAAATATTATGTGATGGAAACACGGAAATCATCCATGTGCATGAAAAGAAACGAGTATATATGATCGCTGCCTTGTTTAAGAAATAGAAACATGCAATACAAACCATGATACTGCACTGCGTACTGGCCACACTCTTTTCTCACTAAGATTAATGTCAATTTAGTTTCCATTTCCATTTTCCATCACTGGATATTGTCAGGAGGTCTTTCAGAGCACGACTTATTCTCCCTCCCCGTCATTCACTTTGCTTTTTAAATACCACGTCGGTTGTTTTACCTTTTGTTGATGCAGTGGTTTGTATTGATTGTCGCTTTACTCCCACTTGCTGAGAGAGCGGTGCCAAGAATCTTTTTTTTTTTTTTCCAGGCTTGTTTTTGAATCAAATGAAATAAAATTCTCTGACAGAGAACAAAAATAAATAAATAAAAATCATGTCAGAGACGCCCACGTTCCACCAACATTGATCTGTGGGGGGGGGGGGGGGCAGTAGTCCAGCTGACGCACAGATATTTGATAAAAATAAAATGTCCGAGGGTGAAATGTAAAAAGTGTGCTTTGGATTATGAAGCCTTTTTTTGCCCACTCACTTCTATTTTCACGGGCCTGTCTTAGACTTCTTTGACAAATTGTACCACTAAGGATGGTATGTGGTTATACAGGACTGGGCATAGCTAGGAAATACTACACACGGGGTGAACATGTGGCTATGTTTGCTTTGTTGAAACCTATAATCTACATCCTCGATATAACGTTATGAATAAAACAAGGAGCCATGCATAAAAACACAACACCACTAGTGGTCAAAAGTGGTCAGGGTCAGTGTAATGTAAGAATGAGAGTCGTTTTCATCAATAGCTCTACACGTGCAGCTTTGACAAATGGGGACAACCTCCTAAAGATTTGACTGATTCAGTCAGAGAGGCGAAGCCATTGAAAACCGCCACGGTGTAACACTCTTCATTGAGTATTACAGGGGCGAAGATAGAAAAGAAACAGCGAGAGAAAGCTCAAAGAGAGCTGGGAGTGATGAAAGACTTAAAGTATCCCTGAGAGAAAGTTAAAATGAGGGTGAAAGTGTGGTAGAGGAGGACGTACGAGGGGAGAGAGAGAGAGTGAGAGAGAGAGAGAGAGAGAAAAAGGAAGGAAGGAGAGCCTGAGGCCTTTCTCTCGCTCTCGCTCTCTCTCTCTCTCCCGCTCTCTCGTCCTCTGCAGCATCATGGGAGTCAGTGTGCTACATTAGAAACAGGATCAGCTGATAGCCTACATCCACCGCTGGCCTGACTATGTTACAATACTACTGCTCAGCTCTGTGTTGCTCAGAGCAATAAGACAGCAGAATTATGCAACCTATAGCAAGGTTACTACTTTTGATATTCACAGCACTAAACGCTTGCTGTCACGGCCCTTTACAGCCGAATTCAATAATTAAACGAAAATAAAGCTTCATTATTGACGCCATGTTTCTGTAAACGTGAAGGATGGGAGATCCACCTCCGTTTTTTCCATCAAATCTGCTTGGTTCCCTTAACCTGACTGAAAAAGACTCGAACAAGGATGCTGCGATATGAAAGCTTCCTACCACAAAGGCTTTTACCCAAATAGCTCCAAACAGACAAACTCAATAGGCAGTTTAGTTCATATTAGGCTCAGCATCACATCCGCGTCTCCCTTCTCTGAAAATCAGTGCCATTGTGTGTGTGTGTGTGTGTGTGTTTACAGAGGATTGTGTTTCCACTAGTGCTGCCCTTCTAGCAAGATTAAAGACAGCTCTCTTTGGCAAGGGACTTCAATGCCACACACACACAGTCCATATATTTCTATCAGCAGGAAAAGGCACACGTATTCTTCTCGGTTACAATGCAATAATCACAGGCACTTAGAGAGGCAGTCACACAGACTTCCTTACATCTCTCTTAATGAAAATACGTCCTTTAGGTACACAAGTATCCACGACAGTACTTCATATTTAAGT
This sequence comes from Nibea albiflora, assembly GCA_014281875.1. NCBI lineage: Eukaryota > Metazoa > Chordata > Actinopteri > Sciaenidae > Nibea > Nibea albiflora. The sequence continues at coordinate 6,042,378 of CM024797.1, forward strand.
TCAAACTACTCACCATTGAATATATTCCTTTTCTGCCCTCTCTGTCACAGCCTGGGTTATCCACGGCTACTTGACTGGCCCTCCAAATATCTTATGGAATTATGGGAATTATGGTATTCATTAAAGGCAGCTAAAGACTGAATACATGTTGTGAACCACACAAACTTATAGTAATATTATAATAATGGACGCTGTTTCTCTGGATGTGTTAGGATTGAGGCCTCCTTGCTGTTTTCCAGCCATGCCATCCTCTCTGCGCGCCCCCCTGCCATCTTCATCTTCATCCTCCCTGCAGTTCCACCATTGTTAACAAACTCTTCTCCCTGAATCGGGTTTCCTTGGTCCACAACCTTTCATCGTAACAGGATGTGTATTGATTTGTGGTGTTACAAATGTCATTGTGACTTTGAATGAGATTTTCCTGCTTCTGGAGCAGATCCCAGAACTCTTATCAACCTCGTTTCAAGGCACACGAGGCAGCCGTTTTCAGCTCTGATAAATCCAGTGTACCTCGCTTTGTCCCGGACCGACTGGCAGACGGACAAGTTTGGGACTAGCTTGTGAACATGCAGCTAACACACAAAAACAGAGCTAAATGGTGGATGAGCAATTCATCAAGTAGCCAAAACCAAAACTCAAAATGGCTGCTGGATGTGTAAATGTGCAACTGCAGGCTTCCCCATCGAGCACACCTCTAGTCCTGCACCTTGGCAGGTTGAACGAGCCACCAAACAAACATTCACCGGGGGAAAGGTGCACTGCTAACCTCGGCTTGTGGGCTAAACAGCTAATTAGCCGCTCAGCCAGCAGCACATTAAACGGCGCGTAAACGTACCTGCAAATGTCACTTTGGCTCAGTTGTGCTGGTGCGGTCCTCGCTCTTCAATACCACTAACAGCACTCTGTCTGCCCATGGCTTACAGGCTACAGAGCAAGTTTGCACTCAGGCAGCCTGCCAGCTGCTGTCAATCAACCAAAGTGACACGCCTCTCCAGCCAGACAAAAAGGAGCATTTCTCAATTTTTTTGTTTCTGTTTGATAATGAAAAAGGATAAAAACGACATTCACAAACACGTTGGCATTACTTTAGACTGCAAAGCGGGATTACGTGAGGTGATTTCTGTTGGACTTTAAGTCTTGAGGTGTAGGCTTGGGCTGAAGTTGGATGTAGGCATGTACCAGTTCTACTTATGGTCAGGGCCAGGCTCCAGGACATGGCTGTAAGTCAGTGCAGCAAGCATGACGTAGTCATGAGGGCGTTCCTCACTGTCAGTAAGTGCAGTCATAGATCTTTACACAAACACACACACACACACACACTCACAGGGGGCTTCTCCTGCCCGACAGTCCGTTCATCCAATCATGGCTCGCCTGGGAGATGCTTGTCACCACAGAGACAGGCAGCATGGCCACCAGGGCATTGTGGGATATCTCAGTCCTTCAACATATAGACAACCTGCCATTCTTGATAGATGGGAGAGTGGATTTATTCGCGTCTCTCTCTCTCTCTCTTTCTTTCTGCACTCTAGGCTCGCTCTTTTCCTTTTATTCAGCATGTTTTGCCGGCTGCCTCTCTGGTCTGATAGCCTGCGTTTGTTAGTTTACAGTTTATCAGGATGACACATCAAATTGCTGATGCTGGTCTTGAATTAAACGCATAGCTGACATTTTATGTATGTAAGGAAGCTTTAAATGTCATATTTTGTGCCAGTTTTGATCCAAAGGCAGCCAATTATCCGGGTTTCTGATTAAATATTTATAGATGTGGTGTTTTTTTCTGCCTTAAGAGCTGCTAATGCTAAAAGAATTTCATTAGCCTGCATTTCCATGGAGAGTTATGGTTATGATTTTATTTTATTGCCATTTGGGGGCTTCTCCACCCTGATGAGAAGTGTTTTTGTAATGAAAAATCTGACTTTTGAACAGTTTTAAATAGCAAAACACCAGCGTCAGCAGCTTCTTCTTCCATTTCTCTTCTCATCGATCCATCCATTTATTATCGGTAACCTCAATATAACCTGAGAGAAGAAGAGGCTCATTCCTCTTAATCAGGTGAGCTGCCCCCAGCTGACCTTCAAGCATCTGGTCCGCATCAGTCACCATTCGTCTCATTAACGACTGCAATTAGCCCTAACTAACTTACAGACACCCCCACGTTCCTGTCTGCACAGGAAACAGTGGGGGAGGGGGAGGAACCATGATGAATACATGTACATAAATGGATGAACACTAGAAACCGTCTATGTTTAGATTTTCATCATCGTAATGTAAAAGTTTAATCCATTTTAGAATACCTTGTAGGAAGTAAACACAAGCACTGGTTCATTTGTCAAGAGGCACTTAAATAAATTAGGCTGTAGCCTTAAAAATGAGTAAGAGTATTCTCCAAGGAGATAGTCTATTTTCCAGCCTTAACTTCTAAAAGAAATATATGTATTTCACTCTCTGGAGGATCTTTAAAGTCTAGTCTCTCTAGGCAGAAGTTGGTTTCTCCCACATGGCCACCGTCTTTAGTGTTTTTATAGTCTGAAAACAGTGGTGGCCCATAGCCTCATAGTCATGTGCAGGTCCATGTAGGGTCTACAGGTTTCCTGATGTTCCTAAAATGGAGGAAAATTTCAAAATCTCTTGAGATAAACTCTTGTTTGTTGTCTCCAGAGAAATTAAGCTTGGTTTATTTTGTTTTTCCAATATGCTCAGAAAAAATGAAACTGGGTGATTTGTCTTGAAAACAATGGATTGCTATCAGTCCTCCACCCAAAGATCAATTTGTTTGTTTTAAGAAAATGTAAAATCTTGTTAAGATGGATCGGCGTGTGCTACCCTGCTGCCCACACGCTCTGTGCAAACTTTTCTACTGCAACACGCAGCCTCCCTGCAGGGCCTGAGCCGCACACATGACACAGAGGACAAATGATAAGCTGTCAGCCTTAAACTTGGGTTCAATTCCTGCGGCAGCCACACAACGGTAGCTTATGACAGCTCAATGATATATGAGGACGTGGAGGTAGAGCTCACACACGTGCACACACCGAATCCCTCTGCTGTATGTCTACTCTCACATTCCAGGTCGGGAGAAGCTGCAAAGCAATTCCCAGCTGGAATTCCCAAATTATACTCCTTCCTGGGATCGCGGGAGAACTTAGTGGGGTCGTATCCCACAGGACCAAAAATGACATTACGAATTATCTGTAATTTATCTGTTGCATAATATTAGTACATGCACACATGCATTATACATATACAGCAAAATTACCTCCCAGTGCATACTCTCTCAGGAGCAGCATGTGGAGATGTTTACTGCCAGTAAACTTAAGCTGGAAGCTATTTCGTGACAGAGAGCTAAACATCGCAGCAGCCAGGGTCTCTTTTACGTATATATGCGAGCAAAATTTGTCTGCGGGGGGGTTTTGCACACTTTGCAGTTTGGACGCCGGCTTGAGGGTAAAAGCAACGTCAGAAAAAAGCTGTCAGTGCCACATCATAACACAGATGTGACACACGGCGCTGTGGCCAAGAGGTCTCAAAGTGCGACAACGGCCAGAGTCATTTTTGTGCGTCTGTGTTAGTGTGCTCTCTATTTTTGTGGCGTGGAGTGTAGACGTGATGGCACGGCCGGGAAGTTGAGATAATTCTGTTTCTTTCTGAACGTTAGCACAGAGATGGAGACCGCTCTTATGCTTGGTAAATACAACAATACCATGTTAAGTCAACTTTCAGGGTCCTGATCCAGTTGTTACCTTTGCACATAGCCAGGCTAGTTTTCCTGTTTCCACTGTTATGCTTAAGTTAAGATAAGAGGCTGCTGGCGGTATTCCACACAAACACCGGTGCTGATATCACTCTTCTCATCAAACCCTGTGCAAGAAAGCAAATACGGCTATTTTCCAAAAATCTCGAGCTATTGCTTTAAGATCCCTCGCTTTCAAAGTGATCACAGACTCGCTCACTTCTATGGTTGGTTTTGGTTTGAGGGTTTGAAACCAGATGTTTTATCTTTAGGTTAAGGCTTCAGAACCTCTCATGGGGTTTCCTCTTATTGCCAGGGCCGATCTCCCTCTGAGATTTCATTCACCTTGGTATGTAAGAGGCAAAAAAGAAATGTTTGCATGTGTCCTTATGTGCAATTCAAGTGTTTGTCAAAGTCATTTATTTGCTGTCAGTCAGCTTCCAGAGAAACAGGAAGACAGAGTGGAAGGAAGCAGTCATCTAGTGGTAAGCTTAGCACAGCACATCTGTCAAGCGTAAGTGAGGTCACCAGACGTTTTGTCACGAATCCAATGATTTCTTTGGCTCCTTTGACCCTCATCTACCGTCAAACACACACACATCATTACTCACCTCTTATCACGCGGCGAGCGCTTTACGGTCTTTTCATAGAAGCAGTTTATTAGACTGGAAACTTGAGCATTCATTTTCCAGTCCATCATGACTTTTTAATGCCTTTTGGATAAAGCTATAGGCAGGTCGGCGACGGCAGGAGCCAGGATGTGTTGCTGCGTGCAGTGGGAGAGAGCAGAAAGGGAAAAAAAAGAAAAAAGAAAGAAGCTCCTGCACACCTACATCCCTGCGAAACATGCAGAAAGTGAAGAAAGACTGCCCACGTTGTTCCATGAGTTTCTATCAAATCAAAAGTTCAAACTTGATCTATTTGTCGTCGTGAAATCAACTTACTCTGCTGCTACACATAATATGTTTATGAATGACTGCGAAAGCTTTGACACAGGGGAGAGAAAAAGGCCAGTGACAGACTGTCCGAGACTGGTGACTAAGCATCGCATCCAGACATTGTCCTGGGCAAAGACATCTTGTCATCACAGATTACATGGAAAATTCATCTAGAGGCGGGGAAAAGCTTTGCCACCGTCGAGGAATTTTGCATCTTAAAGACGCAATCCACAATTGATGTACAGCACCTAATCTCCCAAACTGTGTTTTTCTTTATTTCCTCGATTGCCGACCTTGCATAGACTTTGCCGTTAAAAAGGGTAACACAATGACACGATCGCACATTCTATTTCCCCGCAGCTTTAAAAATCGCTAAGCTGCCCTCCTCCTCTCCGTCTTCATCTAAATCCCTGTTCATGACTGAAGTGGATTTAATAGGTGAAACCAATCAAAGATCAGAGCCCGGATTCTCCTGATCAGCCTGTTTCATAGAGGGAGCATGTGGATGTAATATATTTACAGCTTTGAACACTACAGAGACACAGAGTGAGAAAGAGATGAAAAAGAGAGACAGATGAATCGCTATCAGATCTCCGTAAGCCAGGGATTCTGCACACTGGAGCTCGTACAGATTAGCTTGCACTGCAGCTGCTGCAGCAAGCATGTGAGTGTGTGTGTGTGTGTGTGTGTGTTCTTCCCTGTGCAAGCACTGTATACTTGCAGTGCATGGCACTTGTTGTGTGTGCCCTTTATCCCCATGCAGCAACCAATGCAGCAATAAGAAGAGCAGGGACTGTGCATGTGTGTGTGTGTGTGTGTGTGTGTGTGTGTCATATCCTACAGCGTGACTGCTATCACATACTGTATCCCAGCAAAGCTCCAGGCAAGACTCACTCTCTTGCGTCAAATTCATTGCAGCGTTTTGGGCCATTAAGAGCCACAAATCAGTTTAAGTTCCACAGCTCTCGGCTCACCTCACAGGTCGTCCTCTGACATCCCATTTCGCTCCGCTACGTTCGCTTTGTTCAGCCGAATCACAGCAGATTTCTGGATTTGTCAAGCTTTCTAAACCTTCCATGTTACAGATCCTTTTTTTTTTTTGGTGGAAATGCTGGCAACTGCGCACTGTAGAATAGATTTATCAGTGAAGCACATGCATTTCTGCATGTGGGCTCCGTGAGATTTGCATATAAAACACCTCATGCGGCAAGAGAGTCAGAATATCGAGCTTGGCATTGAAACGTGCTGCATTTCACAGTAACTTCACCTACACTTTATATATTGTGCGCGCTCGTCTTAAAAAGGTTTGATCCAGATTAGTTTACCCGCTTAGAGTTCATTCACAGGGCCCACGCTCAGCGTTCATTCATTAATCAGTCAATTTGGAGGCATAAATTAACGCAAAGCTGGCGATAAAATCAACATACAGATCCTTGGTTTGGACAGAACAAAGAGAAAATTAAATTATTACCAAGGGCATGTGATATTAAAGTAAAAGCTCCATGTCACAGTGCTGAAACTGTTGTATGACTAATGAGTCCGTATAGAATATTGTCTTTTAGTTTCATGTTCATGTTTTTTTTTTTTTTTTGTCCACAAACCGGTAGCTCATTAGCACTGCTGTAAATTTCTTTGCTGCTCTCATTACCGGGATATTCCCTCAGCAGCCCGAGCGAAATCAGAGACAAAGAGGTTTTGGTTCGATGAGAGAAAAGCTGCGATGTCGAGTGGTGAACTCACTGTAGCGCATGTGAAAAAGTAGTAAGACAAATGCGTGCACATAATCTAAAGCAGGACGCTGTCACGTTTTCCCGACTGTTAGATTCAAAGTTTTGTGGAGGCTTCCTTCCAGGACGACGGCGGGCCTCTGCTGCCGGACACACGGGAGATTAATTACCACCAGGACACCTCACCAATAGATGTTAACAATTCACCCGCCCACATTGTCTTAGCTCATTTGAGGATGTGACCTGGCTATCTACCATATACAGAGCCACTCCTCTTTGCCTTCAGGGCATTGGCAACGCACTTTTATCACAGCGTTATCATTTACCTTTTCGACTGGCCGCAGCACAGCTATCAAGGCAACAAACAGGCACTGATTAACACGCGTTTAGGGCTGGGAACGAGCATTAAAGTCTCCAGTAAGCCACTGATTGCTAAGTTAAGACAAAAGTGAAAGCAGAAGTTGGCACGGAGCGACATTTGAAGTAAGAGTGCCTGCTGCAGATTGTTAAAAAGATCAACTCAAATACTAATTAATAAATATCGATATATTTTCCTTTCAACTCACTCGTGTACTGTATATCTTTTTGCTGACCCTCCCCAAGTACTAATAAGTTGCTTCATGCTGTCATTTTCTTCCCCCTCATATAATGACATTCAGATCTGCTGCCAAACACTGGACCTCTTACATCATCAGCCACATCTGTACCAGCATTAGTCCAGTGTGGCCAAACATAGTCTCATCCTTTTTTGGAAAAACCTTGTTGCTAACTGACCGAAACTATGCTGGCTATGTCAGTGTGCTGTAAACATCATGTTCACACAGGGTGCATGAAGTGGGAGGAAAAAAAGAGAGAGAGAGAAACAGTTACAGAGACAGATGAGAAGTACTTGTAGATACCCTGTGACTTCAGAGAATCTTCGTAGAAAAAAGTGAGGGTAAGTGCACAAAGACAGACTGCGCAGATTTCCAGCTAAGAGGTCCAATCCATCAGCAACGTGCTGCTGGATCTCGCTGCAAGCTCATGTCTGTGTTTGTCACGCTCAAAGAAAAGGATGGAGTGAGATGGAGGTGGAGAGAAAGATGCGAGAAGAGCTGGAACAATACCTAATTTTAAACGCAAAGCCGAGTTACTGAGTCACTCTCTTTCCTGTGCAATACCATACACAGAGAAGAGACAGAGAAGACTGTTTGAGGGGCGAGCCGTGAAATATTTTGGATCGTTTCACTTGCCTTTAGGTCCTGTAAGGTTGCTAGTTTCCAAAGTAATATGCTAACAGAGTATAATGAGACTAATGATCTACAGCCATGCTGGTGCCTCCGTGAGAGCACAGCGGTGTGCAGGTATAATACTTACCATAATTAACATGTTAGTTTAGCTCGCTAACACAACGTGCACCTGATGCAGAGGGGAATGCCATTAGTTTTATCGTACAACACAATATAAATGTAGATTTCTCAGCCTGGATCAAAGCTGCTGGAGCCAACCGAGTCATGCAGGCAGTTTGCAAAGCTCCTTAACATACACAAAATGTATGTAAAACATTGTGGCACTGCCCTTCCAAAGCAAATGTGTGTTGTTTAATGTGTTGACGTAAAATTTTATCTATAAAAATAAGGTCCAGTGTGTCAGATTTAGGTAGCTCTATTAGAACTATGAGAATAATCACCTGAAAGTAAGAATCGCGATGCAGTTGTCGCCTTGCATGTCTACTGATGAGTCCTCTCCCGCAGTCAGCCATGTTGAACCGTCATGTTTCTCAACACTCAAAACGAAACCTCGAGAATAGTTTTTCATGAGTTTCCCAGCCACCATAGTTCATGCTACCCGCTAGCAAAGAGAGTGCGAGGCGAGGCGAGGCGAGGAGGATGCCTTAGTGGACACAAAATGTCTCTGTTGTGGTCTCATTTGTTTGAGATGGATACGTCAGTGTGTTAAAGTTAATATGGCAATATTTGTGCACATGATGATGGATGGATGTACGTGAGATACATGTACATGGAGCAAGAAAGGGCGGAGGTGGAGCGGGGATGAGAGAGGACTGTGTAAAGAGGCCGGCGATTGATCTTAAAAAACACAGAAGAGTACGCTGTGGCTCTGTGGTTTGGTTGAAGTGTATTTGTTCCTGCCTGTGCTTCTCTCTCCGAGTGCCTTCTTTTCATCTCTCTTTCTCCCTCTAACCCATGTTAGTCTCTCTCTGTTTTGTTTTTTTTCTACCTCTCTCCCCTCCGTTCATTGCTCCGTGGTCTTTCCTCTATCACTCCAATTTTTCTTTGCGTCCATTGATTTCTCTCTCTTCTGGTTCTGTCCGTCAGTGCGGCACAATAGGCGGCAGAGAGAAAGAGAGAGAGAGAGAGAGAGGCCCAGCAGAGCATGAAATGGTCTGAGCTTTTACTACAACTGGCAGCAGTTTGACCGCATACTGCACCAGCCCATTGCCGCGGTTACCCGCAGCAACACTGCATTAATAGAACGGTATGCTGAGAAGAGAAAGAAAAAAAAAGAGAGAGAGAGAGGAAGGAGTGTGTTCTGCATGCGAAACAGGTGTTAATGGGCAAATTGAAAACAGGCAGGAACAGGAAAGAGACACATGCGAGAGAATCTCCCTGACTCAAATATCGTCCGCACGCACAGACAAGCTAATGGCATAAAACTGAGACATGAGCCCAGCCTTCATCGACATCGAGACAACCTGACCTGACTGAGACCTCACCCAGTGCAATATTTCAGTCGCTGCTTCGGTAAAGAGTAAGATATGTGCTTACTTTGGACACACAGGAGGTTTTTTTTCTCACGACACTGTAACATCTTAGAATAACAATCACTTTGCTTGCACCTGTTAAAATAACTGGCCAGATAAACATGGCCGGTAAAACCCTGAACTTGTTTCCTTCAGTTCAGATCAGTATAATCCCAAATGAAACTGTGAGGAGACGTGACAGCTGGTGATACGCGGTCGTACAGGTCATATTGTTCCCATAGTGAAGGAGCCTTCTCTGGATGACATGGCCATCCTGGGAAGTTTCCCCTTGAGCAATGTTTCCTCACATCCATGACTGACCGTCCAGTTTGCCAGGACGGCGTACAGGGCTCGGTGTGTTTTCTCACGTCACAGCATCAAAAAAGACCTTTAACACATTCAGCTGAAATAAACCAGGACATAAACAATGACGAGATATCTGTTTCACTTGACCTGCCAGTTTCATACTCTCTACACACACACACACACACACGACAGACAGCAATATTTGGCTTCGTCTTCCTGCCTCTGCGGTGTCTCTGTGACTAATGTGGGGGATAAATAACCCGGTGAGATTCGGTTCCAATATCACAGGCCCCGCTCGCCAAAAAAATTAACATCAGCATAATAGTATTAGCCTGCTCACAGTCATCCATTAAAACTACTTAGGGTAGACAGGCAGACAGGCCCGGGGAATACGCCAGCGCTCTTATTAAAGCGCTTCCCTCGCAGAACCTACGAGTGAAGAGCGTACATGCGGCGATGCCACAGGTATGAACCTGGATCACCTCAACCAATTAACCCAGCACCAAGGCGAGTTAAGCGTTGATTCTGGTCCCACAACATGAAGCAAAGCAGAGACAAGTCCTCACAGCAGGAGTCCACCTGCCTCGCCGCACTGTCTCAGCGAATAATCCTTTAAGACTAGCATCCTCTGATATGAGATGAAGCCTTATCTTTTGGCTTTTCACAATAAAAGCCTTGAGTGTAAGTTTAGGCGAGCGCACGTAGACCCGTCAGCCTTTTTGTCCTGCCTCTGAGATTTACACACCAACTGCTTTGTCCCGCCCTCCTCTCAGCGCAGCCCTTTGTGAGCAAGATCCACAGCTCCCAGCCACAAAGTCAGATGTCAAAAAGAAAAATCGCCCCTCAGCTGGCTCGGCCGACTACACTCGCTGAATTCCCGAGCCGTGCACAGGAATTGTAAACTGAGCCGTCACTGAGAGATGGGTGTGGCTGCGTAATGGGGGAAAGCCTTTCTTCAAGCAGCTGAATGCGCTGGATGACACGGTTGTAAATAGGAGCCGTGACAGGGTCAGTGAAATCAGCGAGCATTGTCTCAGCCAAGCTAGGGAGGAAGTTGGCGTCCTGTTTTTTTGCCCCGTATTGTACTGTAAATGACGAGTCTGGGTGGAACTGCTCCTTTCCTTTGAATTTCCTTTGGACCTAAACCAGTTATTCTGAATCAGCACAGGTGCTTTCTAGGTAAACCTCAGGGCATGACAGGGCAAGTTGGTGTAGAGGGATCGTCTAGAAAGCTACCAAGAACTTCACTGATGCCAAAGTGATTCTAACAGCGCATCGAGCTCTAGCTCAGCAGCCGTAAGAGTCCTCGTTTCATTAAAGCAAAATGACTCGTGCCCTCTTGTTCACGCTGATAGACCGAAATCGGCTACCGACAAGTTACACAACCAGAGGACACATCTGGCAGCAATAAGGACAAATAACGAGAGAATATAGTTCCCATCTGCTTTCTCTGTGTCTATGTATCCCTCTACAGCCGACCAGCCTCTTTCCTCTCTCCCTCACTCCTGTGCCTTTTATCACTCTCTCGCTCTGCATCCCCTCTATCCGTCTGTTCCTTCCTGAGTGTCTCTTTTTCACCCTACTCCCTCTCTCTCTCTCTTTCTCTCTCTCTCCATCCCAGCGGTTGTCAAGGCGATGGTGTTTTGTGGAGGCAGCTGGTTAGGGCTCATTTGTCAAGCTGCTGACCTGCCCTCCCTTCTCTTCTCTTCTCTCTTCTTCTTCCTCTCTCTCTCTCTCCCTTTGAATCAGGAGTAAAAAAGGACAGACTAGGCTAATTTTCACCCTCAAACATCCCGAACAATCATGCGAGTGCAACTGAAAACACTTCACTGACATTTTAAGCAAAGCTTAAATCAATCTTTTTTCAGTTCGAGTAACAGCGTAAAACACAGACGAAACATGAAACACAATACGAACTCCTTAATGACCTTGACAAAGGACTTTGAAACATTGATTGCGCTCTCCTGCATGAGAAAAATGGTGGCAGCCTGCCCGAGATAAAAGCTTAGCGAGGAGACGCCAAGACATGATGTCACTCTGTATACTTTCCTCTCTCTCTCATGCTACTACAATGTTTACTACACTTTGTCTTTAACTCTCCGTCCACACGTCTCCGCGCGCTCTGATTTTCATTATCCATTTGATCTATTGATAAACAGAATGTCATCCTTGCAAATCAAATCAGGGCATCTAAGCACTTGTCATGCTGCTACCAGGAAATGTTACCAGATTAACTAAAATGATTATCCAGACATCAGAATCATGGCTGGCTTGTTTTCTGTTATTCGATTAGCTCAGGGCAATCAGCGTACCGGGCATTGCTGCTGCGCGGTAAAGCGTGTGCGCGCGTTCGCTTTAATGCTTTCAGTCAAACACACGCACGGCGTGTGTGTGTGTGTGTCTCCTGCCAGCGGAGGTGTGATTACCGTGCACTCTGTAACGTGAGCCTTCGCACCTCATCTGTGCGCATCCGCTGCGTGTACGTCGGGATATTACTTTACAGCTTGCTTCACCGTTCAGTGCCACAGAAGAATTTATTAAAACAAATGCAAATCAATGCAAAACACACACACACACGCAGACCCACTCACAGTTTTAATCATCTGTCCATTACAAATATGGCTCTCCCACTACACTTGTTATCTTCCTCTGCTAATGAATTCAGTGATTTTTTTTTTTACTAATGATACTGCTGCCGCAGAAGGATGGAGGGTGTATGTGTGCGCTCGTGACCTACAACCCTCATCAAGGCTCATTACCATCTAATGCTTCGCTGATACGAGTGTGTGAGTGTGTGTACAGTATGTGTGTGTTGGCTGAAGTGATTTCTTTTTCTTCCAGCGCATATTCATGCGATTCTACCAAACATATTCGATTTTCTTTTCCTGTGGGGGACGAATTAATAATGAAAATGAACGTCAACTTTGGTCTGAAGGTGTTTTAGCGCTGTGCTCATTTAAGGTGTAAGCATACTCCAAATACCTGCTTGTTGCGTCCTCCCCCTGTGTATGACAACCAGCTTTTTATTGCACCTTTGGGTGTGATTAATCAGACTATAAAGCCATAAAAACTTTTACCGTTTCGAGGCCGGATGACGCATCACACAACACATTCGTTTTGATCATGACATGATATTTCTGCACAGAAAAGGTTGAGTGTTAGCCTGAGTGTCATAAAGAAAAAACTACAATTCTGCGTGTTATCATATTCAGCAGCATGTCTAGCTGGCATTAACTGGTCAAGCCGACCCAGTGAATGTTAACTCAAATCAACTCAACCAAGCTGAATCTGAAGAGTGGAACCAGAGAATAAATCAAAATCCACTTTCATCTGCACAATGACGATATTTTTTTTAAAAAGCGCACACATGCACACTTATATGCAAAAGTATGCATGATTGCGTATCCACACAACCCACATTCCTATAGCTTTTAAGCATCTCAAAAGGCCAATCTGTGCTGGTTATTGGAGTGTGAAGTCCCAGTCTGCTGTTGTGTATGTGTGTGTGTGTGTGTGTGTGTAGGAGGCAGCCTAATTTGATTCTCGGCTGTACCATGTTTCTCCGCTGGCTGCCTGTTTATGGAATTTGCATAATTGGCTCTGTGTGTTTGTGCGTAGATGTGATCCGTGTGTTTGTGACCTCAAGAGGTCAAAAAGTAACCGAGAGCAAGTCGAAAGCAAGTTACAGCAAAACAAGCGCGCGCCGGCTCGGGTTTGCGCCGTGCTGTCGCATCGTGTGTATAGTAGTGTGCAAGTACCTGTGCCAGTAGCACGCGCGCATAGATGTGGGTCTATTGGTGCGCAGCCACCTGCATGCTCTGTTTTCTGAACTCTTTTGACCTTAATGTGTCTGCATGTGGGGGAACAAGTGCTCGCTGCCCCAGAAAGACACCTCCATCGCTAACTGATGAACCGCACGTCGCGGGCTCATGGCGTTTCACAAACCAACATGACAGCGGACGTATTCAACCCGCCCGTCCTATTCTCCGTCTAAAAATACGGTTTATGGAAAGAAAAGAGTTTAATCGTTGACCTATTTTGTATTAAGTGGTCTGGTAATTCCATCAGGACCATCTATAATAAAAGTAGAGCCACTCAGGGTGCTGGAAGGTGCTCTGGATAAAGCTGCTCATCATGTGACAGGTATGGTGATGCCAGTCTGTAGTAGCATGAGCGGTTAAGTTAATGTTCACTTAGTTTCACTTCTTCAAATGATGAAAAATGGAACAGACGATTGCACTAACATCAAGTGAATGTTACAATCTCGCTGTTTGCACTCTAGGGACGCTTCACAGACATTTTCTTTGGGCAGTCATTATTTCGAGAAAGGTAGCAGTGGAACTAATCACAATAACACCTAATGGCAGTACAGTCATAGTTTAAGGGGCTGTAAAATGTCGTATCAGTAGTAGCTGTACTATAAAATACTTCAACAGGCCTGTCGAAATCCGCCCTCTGTATCGCTGCATTACACCACAAGGTGGACAGCAACGTACACCCACACACACACACACACACACAAACATACACACATACATTTTTTTGACATGCTGCATTGAAGACAGAAACAGAGATAATTTGACACCACTGAGTGCCTTGGACTTGTCTGTGCGCTCGTCCCGTTTCTCTCTCTCTCTCTCTCTCCCTCTCTCCCGCTCCCACACATAAACCTTTCGATCTTTCAAAGAACACACCAGGCGAGCCTTCACAAACTATTCCGGAGACAAATTGCACAGGGCCTCTTACGGACACTGTGAAAGAGAAATGTAACGAGATGCGAGGAAAAAAGAGGCAGGGATGGTAAATAAGGAAAAGTCCAAAACTTTAAGACGTCTAAAACTTTTTTTTTTCTTTCTCCCTCCCTTCTCTGCTCGCTCCATCACTCTCTGTCATCCCTCCTCCCATCATTGCCACTATTCACTCACGTATCTATATAAATGTACCCTCCCTGCATCTCTCTCTCTCTGAGAAACAGAATCAGGGTAGAATTAGCCTGCAGGCAGTCCTATTTAGATCAGCTATTTTGTAATTTCTTTTTTTTCTGCGGTAAAAACGTCCTCTGCTTTTCCCCGCAGAGACACACTCAGGGCCCCGGTGGCACATTGATGACATACACTGTGTATTTCTATGGGAATGCATATTTTCGATCCCATCCTGGGACAAATGTTGCTAATTAGGCTATAAATGGCATGTGGCAGTATTCAGTGAATCGGCTACTTTTTGTCCCGTGTTTGTTTACCGTGCTTGCAATTTCTGTCAACAACGCAGCCGCAGTGTTGCTGCATGTCTACAGCAGCTATTTTTGTCTCGCATTGCATTAAAGGTGTGAAACTTTTCCCCGAAGACAAAGCACATCCCGACATCTCCCACGTATATGAATACCTACTGCATGCAGCTGAAGATAATATGTCTGATTTGACATATTAAAAAGTAAGTATGTGTCTTAAAATTTGAAAACTGGCTGACATTAAGGGCAGCTTAGCCCTTTCTATGGCTAGCGGATAATAAATAAGTCAGACAACCTGCTTCACCTAAAATGAAATGGCTAATCAACTACAAACCATCCACAGGGTTTCATTCAATTCATGAAAATCACGTTGTAGAAAGTTCACCTTGTTGGTGCTTCAATGGACAGTCCAGCATCTTATATTCAGTTGATTTAGAGGGGCTGCGTGTGGGAATCAAACTTGGTTATAAAATGGCCTCTCTCTTCTTGCATGGTCAAAATTATTTTCACTTCAGACACTAGTACTTTAGTTTATAGTCACAGTTCTCCACCTCTGGGTCTTTTCCCTTGGAAACACACACACACACACATATACACAAGAATACACACACACACAGTAACCATGATAGCCGGAAGGATAGTCCATCATTTGATTTGGACAAAGTGTTATTAAAACCCACTTAGTCCTGGCTGTAAGAGCTATAAGCTATGGAAACTATGCCGTCTGCCACAGGCCGAAACAGCCAGCCCTGCAGACATCTGCTTCGAATCTGACCAAAAACAGAAGAAAGGGAGAGAGTTTTAGACTACCGTTACTAAGGCAGCATCTCTTCGTTCATCGTGAAAGCAGACTTTGTTTCATGTCATTACAAGTCTTCATCCTCGCAAACAATTTGAACAGTTTCAAACAAGCACTCAAGCAAACTTTTGGTTTCCAGGACAATCTGCTGCAACTAACAACTGACGCGTGCCAGCAAAAAAAACACACACACGCTCTATACCTCTTCCCAACTGCATATCTAAACCAAGTCGAGGCGTGTTCATTTCTATTGTTCCGCATGACATCCGATATTTCTTTGCTTTAGAGGGCCCACAGCAGCAGCAGCAGCTCACAACCTGATTCAAGCCTTCCAAGAGGACAAAGAAAAACTTCCCTCTCCAAGATATTACGACAAAAATGGAGGGAAGACAGCTCATCTCGACTTGGATGGTCGGAGGCGCAGAGGCAGCCAAAGACGGAAAATGAACACGTACAAATGAATGACCAAAGTAACCCAACACCACGGGATCATAACCTGTGATAGATTTATAATAATCCCAAAGTAACGTTGAAAATTGAATATTAAAAACTCCAAGCAACTGTTCCAGTCAAGTGAGTCTAATAAAAGTTGTCATCATTCAAGCAGCTATGGGTTTGTGTGAAGGTCAGAGGGTCAGCACTAGTAGACACTTGAGATTTTAAAAGATATTTATTTAGCCAATATTCTGTAACACTGAAATGGTCCAAGGCGTTCTCTGAGCCTGCTGACATCTCCCAAAAAAACTTACCCAAGCATTAAAAAGGCCAACGGCCGAAAGCTGTGAAATTTATTGCATTCTCATTAAAGCTACAAACCGAACAGGCCTAGAGGCCGCCACGAGAAAGACTAACTGCAAACAGTAATTTGTGGTGACATCGTGAACACGCCCACCCCGCCGCGTGTGTGTGTGTGTGTGTGTGTGTGTGTGTGTGTGTGAGAAACAGAAACAAGACCAGTAGCCTACCTTATTGAGCGTTTTAGGGAAAACAATCATTGAGTGTTTTGGGAAACGTCACCTCTCATTATGAGAACATTGTCATATGGAGTGTGTGTGTGTGTGTGTTTAGCTTGGTGCAAACAACTTCTCAACAGCTGTACGGACACAATGCATGAGCGAACACCTCAACGCAGGCATCCAGGTGACGGTGGTCAATAAAAACAGAAGATTCAAATCAACAGGTGCTCATCCCGAAGACAACGTATCCCAACTAATACACAAAATGGCTATGAGAAGCACAAAAACATATTAACACCGACAACATGAACGTTCACGTGCGTTCTAATTATCTGCGTTTACTTGCCGGCGTTATTTGGAACAAATCACCTCTTAATTCTCAACATCTGACTCCACTACAGAGTGAACAACAGTATCACATTACCAGCTACTGCTGAGTAATGATCAAATAAACATGTGGCAAGAAACACGTATGCGTGTGTATTCACAGCGAGGGATAGTTATCACAGTAAAAGAGTTAAAGAACAAAAGGAGACTTTGAAAATTAGGTTTGGATTCAAGCCAGAGTGTGCAGCATTGTGCAAACATTCGGCTGATAGCCGGAGCTAATCCTTCACACTATGAGTGGCTCAGGACACTCATGGCACAGCGCAGCAGCTGGCTGTGAGCAAAAGGCCTCCTGAAATGTGGTCAAACAGCAATCATGGAGCGGAGTCACCATCTGATAATAAGGCCGCTGCGTTTGGCTAAGAAGAGCTTTGAACTGTGGCTGCAGCATTTCACAGCGGGGATCCTTAAAATGGACTTTCAAGTTCTTTTCACACAGGAAAGACAACAAATAATCCTCTAGCTTGCTGCGTGAGTGGTTGCTCTGGGATGTTCTCACAGTATAAAGCCACCTAAAAGGGCAACTGGCATCTTCTTAAAGAGCTTTTGTGCATCCAAATTAAGTTGACTAGATATATGCTCCTTTTTAGCATCGTCCTCATTCCCCGCTGGTTATGTAATTCATGTGCCGTTTGCAGTGCCAGCTCCTCTTGGTTTTCCATTAAGTGCCTTGCTTAAGGAAACTTCGATACCTCTCATTCAATTTCCATGTCCTGACATTCCGTCTAATTAAAATTCAAATCATTAACCGTCCAACAAGTAACCCAGTTTCCCAACTTCCTGGCTCATGCAACTCACAAACTAAACCTACAGTGCTGACTGTACAGCAATACAGCGAGTGTGGGGATCAATAAAACCCACAGAAAGCAGCAGCAGTATCCAAAGCAAAGAGGAATGAATAGACTGATGAAGAAAGATGTAGAAAGGTAAAAAGTATCAAGGGGTGGGGAATTGTTGATTTTGTTGAGTCTCCAATGAGCAGTCCGCCTCGCCGCTCATCGTGACCACCACATCGCACTCACGCCCTCACTTTCTCACATCATCAGCAACAACATTTTCAACATCGCACTGACGAAGAGTGTGAAAAATAATCAAGAAAAACATGCTGACAGTGAAGCTGGTAAATACCTGCACGGATACAATCTGACAGACATCGTCATGATTCGAATTTAAAGGTACTTACAAGATTTCGTCGTTCTGAAATTCCAGGATGCCGTGAGTGTCTTCGAAGTCCTCCCCGCCTCCTCGCGCTGTTCCCTCCACCGTCTTGTACGGCAGCATGACAACGCCGCGAGCCCCCGACGTTCTCAGCACCTTCACCTCCATGGTGCCAACACTCTCGCTCACGTGGCATACAGGCTCCTCAAACGTAAAGATGCCGGCGTGGTCGTCGTCAAAGATGGTCACGGTAGCTGTGGAGGGTAAGCCGAGGCACGCCACCGAGTCCACGTGATTGGCTGACTCGCCTTCCTCGGGTTCCTCGCCTTCTGACGTCAGCACCTTGACATTGGAAAGGTGGATCAGGAAGTTTTCATCCTCTTCAAAGATGTCGTCGTCAATGATTCCCACGCGGATCTCCTTCACCGTCTCGCCGGGCTTGAAGACCACGACGCCTTCTGTGAACTCGTAGTCCGAGCCAGCATTAGCCGTGCCATCTTCTGTGCGGTACTCCACGGAAATGGTTTTGCCCAGATCGCCGCCACGTCGCACCACGTTCACCGCCACTGTGCCACAGTTTTCGAGGCACTGGTAAGAACCGGGCTCAAAAAGGACCTTAGAGATGGGATCGTTATCACCAGCATCGGAGCGAACCTCGTGCATGCTGACAGCCTTTCGGGCCTGATCGGCTGCATGCTTCTTCAGGATGTTGCCAGCACCTGTCATCAGCCGAGTGGCCTGGCATCGATAGAAAGCACGGCTCTTCTGCTGCTGGCTCAGGACTTGGTAGTTGGCAAGCTCAATGAGTTGTTCCACCTAGCGAGATAAAACATGAAGGTACACAACAAATGTGAAGACATTTTCTCCAGCAGGATCAGTAGACACGGCAGTTGTTTTAAAATGGTGCTCCACTTGAAATCAAGCCCCCCCCCCCCAGACAGCTGGTGTAATTATATTATGGGAAAGAATGCCTTCTTTGTCAACTTGTCTGCTTCAATCAGAGAAGATCGTCGAACAACAACTTGTCTGGTTGAATCACAAAGTTTCATCTAGCTCGTCTGGAGAAATAAGATTTAATGGTGTGCCATTTGGATGAATCAAACGGTAGAAACAGTCTAAAACCGGTGATCTTACAGTGAGTCATACCATTATAATATGCCGACAGAGAAACAGTGAAATTTCCATTAACAGCGCTTGTGATTGAGTTCCTCTGAGGAATATGAATCAGACTATCTAAGCCTCTGTGAGGTCTTACACAGCCGTACACGACGTGCCAAATGGAATATGGGCTGCGGAGTAATTTCATAATATAGAAGTCCTCGTTCAACAAGAGGATACAGGTCCAAGCTCACATGACAGCAAGCATCCATCCTGCTTCGATTTCCTTGAGAAACCCACTGAATTCCTGACTCTGTCCCAAGGTTTTTTTTTTTTTTTTTCCTTTCCATCTTTTCCTCACCCCACTAGTATTCCTCTACTGTCATCCAATCAGGTGAATCACATTTTGGTCTGAGAATTGGAGCCTTCATGGGCTGAAGCGATCTAAATTACTGCTTGTGATAAATTAGAGAAACAGCATCTAACCATTGAATAAACAAATGTGAAAGGATAATGATGTCATTCTTTTTTACAGGGCAGTGAATACATAAAGACTGGGCAGATAATGAGAAACGCCTGGTTATGCTCGCTGGCTAACACTTGCATTAGCTAATCTCTCTGAAGACAACAGCTAGTAGTGAGGAAAGGAGGACCAATTTCTGAACCTTTGGGATCCAACTTCAACCACGCGCACATGTGCAGCCGGTCGGGGACTACGACAACAACCAGCACTTGTAGCCCAACTTACAGTGAAACATAAAGTAAGACCTGCGATGTCAAAGCAATCAACGTATGAAAGCGAGACAGAGATGAGAAATGAGGCCAAAACCATAAAACCACTTTTAGCAGGCTCTCATGCATGTAAAAAGAGTTGTCATTTCAGCAGCTTGTCTTGATGTCTGCGGCCTCCATTATGCTCAATAAGGAGAGCACCGAGTAGAACGAAGCTCATCGTGCCACACTTCATGGCTACAAAGGCGTGACAATGAGGACTTGTTGCTTCCCTGTTTACCCTCATTACCAGAGTCAAGTTTTACTGTTTATCTTCATGTGAAACAATGTCACTTTGAACATACTCTTCATTACAGTTATAATATCTTGCAATGTATATATACTGTATATATAGACAGACGTACTATAATCTATATCTGTGTTTACAAGAAGACACATTCCTGTGTGTTTATCATGCCAGGATAGAAAATGAATTGCCAGTGTCAGAATCAGAGTATCTGTGTTCTTTGTGTTGTTTTTTTTTTAATTTACATTCTGATTTAATGGGTGCTTGGTTTCCTTTTCAATTTTCTTTTCTTAGATGTACCATTATTAGATTAATCTGAGAGGTTGTGATGAGACCTCAAACTGCATCCATCATAATAATCACCGTGATAATGGAAGCAAATAGAAAATGCGTCATCTGCTGCTGCTTATTTTGTCATTTCATTTCCGACACGAGAAAGCGGCGCTGAGAAAAACAACCCTGACATCAGCAGCAGCAGCAGCAGTGACGCCGTGTTTGAACTGCACTTTATGAGAGCTCCTTTTGACTCTGTTTCTCACCTCTTTGTCAGGGTGTTTCTGTTTAAGCTCCTTCAGGATCTTGGCCATGTCTCGCCGGGTCTCCTCCTCGTCCAGATCCTTCTCATCTAGATCCAAACCCAGTGGACCATCCAAGAAGTCGACACCATGAGAGTTCAGCATCTTCCCATCCATCTCAATGTCCACCTTTTAACGGAAAAAAAAGTGTAATAAGTAACATTGATTTGAGTCTTTGGCAAACAAGGCAAACACATCTGGTGTCATCCCCTTAGTCCGAAATGTTTTCTTACTACATGTATTCCTTTAGGATGAAGGATTCCTCGACTTACATAGGTCAAGGGTCGACTGTTTCCGCTCAATAATTTGCTAACAAATTTCAAAAAACAAATGACTTTAAACCCAGCAAATCATTAGGCGTCCCCCTGTGGGACGCTGTTGGATTTAATTCAGTGATTTCTTTTAGCCAGGAGTTGAACGAAAGTACCCCTCATGCACAAATGGAGCAATGACTCTTGATAATCTCATCAAATAAATGAGACAAATAATAACGCAAGTTAGAGACACTGAGAGACTCCGAGATTAACCGAGTGGTGAGCAAATGTACCGAACAACATGATACTGGGAATTTAATTAGATTATCTACAACGTGCTGCATGGCACATCACACAAAGTCCCAGATAGGAGTCAAAGCAGGAAATTAAAAAGCGACAGTACTCGTACAGCATTAGTGTGTTCATGGCATGAGTTTACCTTGGCACGATTCCATTCAGTAATACAGAAAATTGTTTCAGATACACATTACTCATGAACTCACTTCCGCCTACAGACTGTAGATCGCCTTATCTGCTCTTTTGGTTTTTTTCCACCGCATGTTTGGATGAGGACATCTTAATTAATTTTCTACCGGTCCGCTGTTCTCTAAGTGCTTCGCCTTTGGAAAAGCGTGACTGATAGATTCTTTATGCGACGCTAATGAAGGAATTTTAAGCTTCTGAAATTCAACACTTGGATAAGACGTGTTCCAGAAATACCACAATCATTGTTGTCATTTATAATGCTGTCATCATCGTGGAGTTATTTCTGGAGAGGATAACCAAAATGGTTGAAGGAAGCATCTGCTTCTCAGGTAATCAAGTCAAAATACATATTTCAGATTCAGACGAATTTCAATAAAACCTGTACTCAAAATGTTATTAGTGCCAGATGTAATGAAAGATTCCTATATTCTTGATGAACACATCTTGCGCAGTTAGTGTTAAACACTCCATTAACTCAGTATATTATGTGACTTTTAAAGAATAAAATAACACCCAAAGAAATAGAAATAACACCCAAAGTTAATAAATAAACCAGAAAGACGTGGAGTTCCTCTGAACATACCTTGGAAGGAAGTGGACGGTCTCCCTCGGTCTCGATGATCATGCCACGTTGCTTGCCAGTGCGGTAGCGCTTGTACACGTACTTGTAGAACAGCAGGCGGCGGTCGGCCACCCAGGCGAACAACACACAGATGGGGAAGAAGAAGAACGTGAGGAGCCCCTCCCAGACCTGCACAACGCCAGGCGAGATCACGGACAAGATCAGGTAGAGCCAAATGTAGGCGAAGATACTCCAGGTGGCCGTGACGAAGAAGACGCGGAGGTGCTTGACCTTCCTGGTCTCGCCGTCGGGCACGACGTACACACAAAGCCCGATGATCACAAACATGTTGAACGCCGCAGAGCCCACAATGGTGGAGGGGCCCAGTGTGCCAGCGTTGAACCCATGACCTATGACTTCTATGACGGACAGCAAGATCTCAGGAGCTGAAGAGCCCAGAGCCATGAGGGTGAGATTGGAGACGGTCTCGTTCCAGATCCGAACAGTGGTCGTGGTGGTTTCCCCGTTGGGTTTCTTGATGGTGATCTCCTTTTCCTGTGATGTGATGACCTCTATTGATGCCATGAAGCGGTCTGCGATGATTGACACACCCAGGAACATGTAGACTAGAGCCACAAAGTAAACTGTTGCCCGGGCCACCTTGTCACCAAATGACGGGTTTTGGGGCTCCCAGATAGGTAAGATCACCCCCCTTGCACATGCTTCAGGCTTGCTGCATTCAGTTTTATTTGTCGACACCGCTGAAACGGAGCCACCTAAGTTCGGCTCAGGGGGAGCGCCAGCCAATGAGGGATGGAGCTTGAGGAGGAGAATCACTGTGACAACTGCTAGCCTCAGGCCAGGGGACAGGAGGGAGGAGCGATCCCAGCGGCCCATGTTGACGTCCAGACCGGTACTGCGGAGTGACAATTAACGAGGATGTGGAACCTTGAGAGGGAGGAAAGAAGAAGAGGGGAAAATTCTGATTAGACCTGACGGATGTGGGAGATGTTTATCTTTGGTTCTCCTCTTTAATTTTCACTGCAATATTTATGTTGTTTCAAGATTTAACACGACAGTTTTACGATAGAAATTTTCTACCGCAAGACGGACGATAAAAAAAACCTAGAGCTTACTCTGCAGCAAGTAAAAAACTCTTTTCATCTGGAAGATGTAGATGTTACGGACAGCGTGATTCCGGGTTATGGCACAAATAAAGTCATAACAACTTTGTTTATAGGCTGCATGGGTAACCACTTTGGGTTTATATATTTCTTTAACTTCCAGTAAACACTGAAGCGGTGAAACGTCAAACCTGCGTCTGTCTAAGAAGGCCCAGCTGACGCTTTAACGTCACCTCTGCGGACTTTGCAGACAACACTTGATGTTTCATGAAGAGATGTGAAAATAAACAGCCAGGTTTTCACGTGGTTGAGGCACGAAGAACCTTAAGAACACGCCACCGCAGTAACAAAAACACGCGTTTCAGGTAAGTTGTTTTGCTTCGCCGTTTGAGGGTAGCGAGCTCAAATAACCACACCAAAGATAAACTTCAGAGCACCTCCACCCACATTACTGTGGTGTTCTCCTCGCGTAACCCAGTGAGGAGTGGTCAGACAGCTTTCATTGCAAGGTAATTTTGTATTCCAAAAAAAGAGCTGATAAGATAAAAGAGAGCTGCTGGAAGAAACACAAACTTCCATTAGTCTTTTTGCAGCTTTGACTTTCATTTCAGTTTTAATGCATCATATAGTTATATATATATATATATATCTTGCTTTTACTGTGTCCACACCTTGTAACTTCATCTCTAACTGGCCAGGGGGCGAACGGAGACAAGAGACTTCAGCTGAATGAACTCATCGTTACTTTACTGCACAAAATTCAAGTTAGTGGTAAAATGTTCTGATGTTCAGCTTCAACTCATGTCACCTAGTTATCTATTGGCGGTGCAATGGCACTGGTCCTGGTTCTGCAATGTAAACTGGCAGAATCGCTAAAATATATGTAACGGTACGTCACATTTCTCTCGGTATCTACCCAGAAGAAATTCAGTCACTGATAACTGTTGTAGCAGCGAGGAGGATTATTGCCTTAAATAGGCCACTCTCTGGGAGACCACAAGATCCCAGCACATACTTTAAATCAGGCATTCAATTTCCATGTGATTGGATCCGCGCGAACATTAAAAGAGGAGCAAAAATTGAATGTGGAAAGAAAAAAACAAACAAACATAATTAGCTTAAAATCGATGACGATGAAGTAAACATGTCCCTGTAGTCCAAAGCACGTTCGGTGCAGTTACCATGTATTACAAGCTAATTGCACATTGTTGTATCATTTTCCACAGGGAGAATAATCCATCCGTACAAAATGTATAGTTATGGGACTATGATGTGCACAGAGTGCTCGCAGTTTTCTATAATTAAAGCTCTTTGCTCCATATATGAAGGTGTACGCATTCAGGCAGAGCAATAGTCATGATATTAAACTTTATATAGTTGCACAAAGCAAAGCAAATCAGCTTATTAATGTTTCCTAACTGTTTTGACAAAACATGAATTAGGATTATATGAATATAATTTCTAGGATTGCAGGGCTGCTTGGTGATATAGGCAGACGATCCCTGAATGAAAAGCAGTTGCTGCGTTGTGGTTCATAAGGGGATCAACATATCAACATAACTGGGCACCAGGACAATGCAATACTCATACTGTTAAAAGCTGTGGTTTCACATACACACACACAAACACACACACCTCAGTGCCGCCACAGTCACAGAATAACGGAGCATCCGGACAGATTTTGAATGCGTGCGCTCGTGCATTCTCTGTGGAGCTGATGTGCCTACAAGCGATCGAGAGATGGAGGACTTTGTGTCGCTTTACGCCGCGTGGTACAGTGTGATCTGTGCATGGACATCTGGAGATAAATAGTGGAGCATATTAAATGTATTTATTATTTATATTGTCTAATATTAGAGCATATAAATCGGAACTGCGTCCATCCATAGACATTTTTTTAGCCGCAAACGCCAGTATTTCTGTCCAACTTGAAAATCTGAGATCTGTCAGGCAGGAGATTTGCAATACTTCATTAATATATGAATTTTTCATCCGTTCATAGAGATTATTCCAATCTAGACTAAAGAGAAAGGACAGACGACATTCTGATGATAACTGAGTGCCTCATTGAACTCGTACACGGGTTTCCAGACACCAAGACGACAGGACAGGTCATGTGTCAGCGCACTAATATCAGTGCAAAGCGTTTTGGTCTTCTGGAGAGCAGACAGCAATATGAGAACGGTAATACAGCAATGAGCTCATGCTTGTCAACATCCATGTTTCTGTCTCTACAGATTATCTCTGTACTGTCCCAGAAAGAACCCATGACATGTTTCACATTACAATTGGACATACAATACAGAGTGACTTCATCTGCGTCTGTCTGGCCAACACGCAGCATGTTTATCTCCTCGTTCCTCCCCCTCACATCTGTACAGACAATTAACCAGGAACAAACTGGCTACTTTGTGGAAGTTTTTGCTGAAAGCACTGACACACACACACACACACACACACAGAAGTAATCCTTTTAATCAGGGACCAATAACAAGAAGCAAGACCCGAAACAAAGATCAGCTTAAAACTCTCCTCAAACAAGCTTCTTCCACGTTCATGAATGCCAACATCCATTTCCCGATAATTAACTTCTCACACTTACATGCAGACGCAGCACAATTCACCCGACATCAATAGTTACATCAGTACTTTCAGGGCTTTTCTTCCAACCACAATGCTCATTATGGATGAAGCTGTAAATCCCCTAACAATATGGATCACATTTTCTCTCACATTACATGGAGCGAGGCTCGTGAGCTGCGTGGCCCTGATGCTAAATGAACAACAGTCCATTTTCCACAGGGGTGTAATCAATGCGCGATGTGCTCATTCATATATCGTACGCGCCGTGCGAAGTATGTGCTTGTGCTTTGCATAATGTTGTTGACAACAACTTGCTGCATAAATCACTCGCCGTGTAACGCATAATCAGTCCACCAATGGTGAATTTAAATATTTGGGTTAAATAAACCAAGTGTGACGAGCGTTCGCTTTGAACGCCGTGGTGCGCACTGAGTGGGCTCAGCTGCGGTGTGTGAGTTTTGCTGGGATGTTAAGAAAATCAATTCCAAAACAAAATTACTCGTCTACTTAATTAAACTTCAACGAGCTCTTAACCGTTCACAACATTTTCCTCTTGGCCAGCGTGATCCTGCAGCTCTTTGCAGCGAGGGGCCTTCTTGTGTGGTCACACGAGGCTTTGTGTGGCATTTCCAAGTGATCAATAATTCAGCGTGCTGTGGGATTTGGTTGTTTTCACTTAAGGATGTCATTTTTCTAGCAGGCCGGTGGCTAAAGAGCATGCGCTCTGTGCCAGCTGTTCGCTCGGCAATAAGAGTGCGTTTGCTGCAGCGGATGCTCAAGGTGAGACTCGTGAAATGAGGCAGGTTGAATGGAAGGATTAGCCGTCAGGGGGTAATGAAATGTAAGGATGGCTTCTGCAGTCCTTGCTGTGACTCCACCCTGCTCGTGACATCAGTGTTTTATATCAAATAAATAACGATATTAAGAAGGAGAGACACGGTATCAGATGGAGTCTAATAGATTCACAGCAGGTGGGGAAATGTGAAACGATATCTTGCGCTTTTATTTTGGTCGTCAGCGCTTGCTCTTTGAAAAAAATACACGGAGGCCAGCACCGGCCTTTACATCGGTTATGGGTTTTAGCTCAGCGCTTAATACAGGAAAGAATTTAAAGATCTTGAAGGCTCCAAGAAATAGCTTCGGGAAGCACGAGTATTCGGTTTCTTGCTAAGAGTAAGATGAGAAGATTGATACCACGCTCGTGTATCTGTCGAGGATGCTTAGCTTAGCTTAGCTCGGCATAAAGTCTGGAAATAGGCAGCTCGGCTCTGTCTGCCTGCCTCCGTGTACCTATAAAGCTATTAACAATAGCAATTAACACGCCGTATCTGGTTTACTTAATCAGTATGACTTGTAAATTGAATTGAATGTGTAATATATGAGGTCTCGTGCGGTTAAAACACATCATGGAGAAGCCTTTTAATTACACAACCTTTATTGCTTTTTATCGGCATTTTTTCCTCTGTAGCCGTCTAATCAGACGATAATCAGAGGTTAATTCGTTTTATTGGTGCCACTTAGATGGGACTGTGACCCCGAACAGAATAAATGAGAAAATTAGTGAGCAAATGAACAATTTGAGATGACACTGTCATGGGAGTCTTCGCAGAAACAAACGGAGGTCGTGCGGTGCCTCGCATAAGGGGCACCCGAGCAGCAGCCGACGTGGTTTCTGTATCTCTTACCACAACACAGTTGAAGAGGCAGTTGATGCTGTGCATGTGTTAATATAACACACAGTGTTGTATATATCAGCAGTGTACCTGATATAAAACACAGTCCGTGCTCTAGTTTCTGCTCCTTGCTCTGTTTCTTCTCATCGGCTTGCTTTTTTTTAAAGAATGCATCCTCACGCACGCCAATCCTCGATAAACCTTGCTTACACAAGCCTGATTGGTTTACACTTTATCAGGAGATTAGGCTTCAGATAATTACCTGCTCTGTTTATAGTTCCGTTTTGTTGTATGACAGCAGAATACATCCCGCAGGAATGACTGACTGCGGTTGTTCTCCCCCTGCATCACAATCATTACCGGCTATTTGATAAAGGAAAAATTGATGCTCTGGCTGGTGTTAGCACCAAACTCAAGGGTGTGTGTTTATGCGCCCGCTAGCTGTTAACACTATGAGAGGCTTCGAACAGTGGCTGCTATTTTGGATTTGGTAATTGAAATATCGGGTTTCAGAATATCCCGCCATGATTTTCCCTAGTGTTATGACCTCAAAAACTTGGCTCCGTTTCAAGAGGAGCACAACATAAGACCAGCCAGCTTCAGAAACACACACACACACACACACACACACACACATTAACTGGACCAGTGAATCCTCCTTCCCAAACAAAAGCACAATGCATTAAGTTAAGAAAACCAAAAGCACGTGCTGCACTGAGGCAAGATGTTCCGTCTCTGCCCCAATACTGTCATTCCTCAGGAGTCTCTGAAAGCAGCACCCAAAGGTGCCAAGATGATTAACCCAGCAGAGAAAGGGAGAAAGAGGAAGACAGGCGTGCATGCATAAGACATGAACCCACTTTCTGCATAAACCACTGTTGTTGATCGGAGACTGGTGCAGGGAAATTACAGACACTGCAAGTGATGCAGTGGCAAAATAGAGATGAGTACACACTGACCACGAGCAACAAAGATAAACCTGCATGTTGCCGATGAACACAAAGAAACGCCTCGGGCTGCTGCTTTGAGGAGAGGGCTGTCCAAGATGCATTTTCCTACGGGGCAAGAGACGATGATGAAAAATTTAAAACCACGAGTGAAAAGAGAGACAAAGAAATGTGGAAGAGCAAGCCGAGCGGGGAGAGAGAGGGATCAAGAGAGAAGAAGAAGAGGGATGTAAAACAGGAAACAAGAGTTAGATGTCTCAAGAAGAGGAGAAGGAGAGACAGATGGAAAGAAAACAGGAGCATAAGACAGGAAAGAGAGAGAGGTCACCTAACGAACTCTCACCTCGATACAGGGCGACGAAGGGCTGAAGGGCTTTTGGAATGTGTGTGAAGGAGAGCCAAAATACACACAAACACACACTAGTTCCCGCAAACAGTTGAAGATTAATGATCTGCGTTTACAGTCATTACGATGTCGAGCTCCTTCAGTGAGGATCTGCCTTGCAGACAGTCCTCAAGCCAAGATGCCTTATCGTATTATTACACTCAGAGAAGAGGAAATGATCAGACCAGCGCCGTCTATTTTCTATCGACATTATCTGCATGTCTGTCTATCTGTGGCTGTGATGAGGGATACAAACATGCAGGGTATTGATGATAAGCTCCTCATATCGAAGCGCTTCATTCATTCATGAGAGAAGAGCTTGCCACTCCAACACTAACCACATGGGCAGAGATGTGCCCTGTTTCCCAGCTCGGCCCTGTTGTCCTCTGTAACGCGGTGAGAACGTTTGTTCGCTTTTTCTCCCTACAAAACGAAACTTTATTTTTTGTTTTCAGCGTTCAACAACAACAGCATGCCACTGGCAATGTGTCAAAACCTCACAGAAGCTTCATGTTTTTCTGGCCTTCTTGCTCCCAATCTAAAAAAAAAAAAAATGCTATACAAAAACTTGACAACACGCTGTACCCGGTGGTGAGTGCAGGGAGTAAACACGAGGATACCTTCTTATTTTTCACTTGGCTTTGGGTTTACCCTGATGCACATCATTCAGTAGAGTTCTGCAAGATGAAATGTATTTGGCACCTTTTCTCTGGTGTATGTTGATCACATAATGATCCAAAGTCAAGCAGCAGAAGTTACGTGACACCACGCAAATCCTCCTGGCCCATTTCATTTCTTCAAGAATTGCATCATATATTAAGAGCATATCCACCTTACCATCATACTTCTATATGATGAGTATGTGTGATGTAAAAAGGTTAGATACGAATCTGCAAACACTTACATTACCCGTTTTAGCACCTTTAAGCTGCATCATCATCAGCCCTGTTTTCAGCAGGAGGAAGCAGCTGTTATCAGTGGAAAAAGGCTCTGATAAACCCACCATATACACCAAACTGCTGACAGACGGCGTTAGCAATAAGCTGGTAAACGAAATGGAACAGATATTTCCATGAAGAGCTGGTGGAGACCAAAACGGGGGGAAAAATACTTTAAAAAAAGACCTAAATTTGTTGGGTGGATGGAAACATGACTGCAGAGAATGCTAACAGTGCACACATTTGCCATATCTGATCTAAGATGATAATACGTCAGTGCCATTACAGCTTGAATCAGTCGTTTTAGGTCAGCAATGAATAAACATCAGAGATTTCCCTTGAAGAAGCTTAACAAAAGAGGTAGTCGTATAAAACTGTAACGATCATCTTACCAATATGCTATATAAATCTATGACTTGATTAAATACTTGATTGTATACATGCTTTTCATCATCATACCATGCTATGCTGCACTACTCTACACTCTGCATGCAACCTTGTTTGGATTCATCCATATTTTATCACTGAGCTTATTAGTTGGTTAGTGGGGGGTTCTACAGCCTTATGAAGCACTATATCCAGATGTTTTCAAGCTATGGTGGAGACAACGTGTAGCCTTCCCCCCATCCTATGACCATATTTCCTGTAAACACTGTTTCTTTCTAGCATAAAAGTGAAGGTAAGGATCTGCCACCAAATCTTAGCCGTTGGTGCACGGCATCAAATGCAGTGTGGTAGCCAATAAAGGCTACCGATCCTCCCGTTGACTTGTTTGTTTACAATGCCTTTGCTAAGATTAACGTGTTGCAAGACCTTCAGCATAGCTGACATACGTGGAAATCTGACTGGATTAGTGGATCGTGTCCTCGATGCACACACGCATGCTAGCGCTGCACAATGTTTTATTTTGGCTGCCAGATAATCATTTCTGCGCTCGAGAGCAGCTGTCCTCCACATGTTGCTGAAGAAATAACGTGAAGTGCGGTAAAATCAATGTGGCTTGCAGGAATCTTTATCGCTTAAGTCATAATTAACCTGACAACAGTGTTGTCAGAAGTATCGTCATGTAGCAGTGCACCCCCGTATTAGCCACAGTGGGATGGCACATGTCTATAATTGACCTATGATCGATGGTTAGTTTACAGACAACCCGTCAATTTGCATGTTGACATTCAACAGACGAACCTTTCCTCTGGGTTTAACACTGATGACTGTTTATTAGCTTGCTAGCTATTTAATTATATGATTAAGGCCCCGGTGTTACCTATCAGCAACATCTGCCCTGACTGCACATCCAGTGTTCACTGCGCAACGTACTTCCAGTAAATTTTCTTCTAAGATTTCATCTGTTCTTCTTTAATATGAAAAACAGGTCAGCTTTATTAGGAAAAAAATCAATAATTCAAAAGTCACGGTTAAAACTGGATTAGAAAAATGGCATTTAGTTCAGGGGGCCGTCTGATCTGCGGCAGCTCTTTTGCATTTTCTCCCCATTTCTCGCTTCACTTTACGAGAGTAGGGGCATGACCTGACCCGTCCTTGTCACAGGACCCTGTTTACTGTAAACTAAAGCGAACAGGGTCTGATTTGTAGAAAGCAGAAGAACGTTTGATGAGTTAGAAGATAAATGTTATCTAATCTGATCACGTCGTTGGGCATTTTTCCCCACGAGTGTGTCTGAATGATTTAGACTAAAGCATTTTAAACACGACACCCTAACCCGTGCAGAAGGAATGAAGCCACCTCCATTTAACCCCTTCAAAATAAATCTATAATTCGAGTTTTTAAAACATATTTTCTCAATAATAATCCTAAACAAACCTTTCACATCACACATCATACACACCACATGGTGGTATGCTAAACCTGCTTCTTGAAGCTCAGCCTCCTCTCAGCTACTACTGACTTATTTACAACATAGTGACCCAGCAATTGCTGCACTGTAGCAGCTACATGCCTGAAAGAAAGTGCCTGTGAGTGTGTGTGTGTGTGTGTGTGTGTGGTATCTCCTCATTCAGTAGAAGAACAGGCCTAATCACTGATGCAGACCCACTGAGAGTCGGCCTGAATTTGGCATCACATTTGGGAAAAAGGGTCCGGTTTTTTATTGGATAATACATCACGTATGTTCATCTGAATCTGATTTGTTAAAATGCAACCCGAGCACTGCATCAACGGGAGATCTTATATTTCATCAACAACCAACTGCACCACCGCTGCAAGGTAAATAAAGCAGTGAAGACCTCTGACTGTGTTTCACTTCTTCATTTTCATAAATAAATATTTCAAAGCACCCACAGCGGATAAGCTACACTTCCTCCGTGTCATGAGCATAAAGCCCCCGACTGAAGTCAGCTGGAAAAGATTGCCTGGAAAGCCTTGATGGTACCTGCCTGATGTGCCAAGCACCCCTCACAAGACGAACCGTTTGTAGTGTCACATCAGGAGAATGAAAAGCCGCTGTCTGCTGCCTCCTCTAATATTATCTGTGCCAGGTCTACAGGAACAGTTAAGTGATGCGTGAAGCTCTGCCGTTGATTCATTTCTCCTTTATAGCAGGCAGGAGGTAAAACAAGCTTTTATAATCGGATATAAGATAAAGAAAAAAATCAAAGTCGTACACTTGTAATTCAGAAACAACGCTGAATTCATCCCATTCAAACTCAACCCGCGGGGTCCGGACTCATATCTCTCCCCAGCCGGGCTCCGCACAGATGTGCAAAGGCACTCCATCAGCCCCAAAAGGCACTGCACTGTCTGTGTGGCGCAAAAGGATACAGCCGTGCATAACTGCGCAAACTGTGCACCCCATTGCGCTTTTTAAGCGACTGGATGGTTTATCCTCTGCGAGGATTACCATCGCTGAGGGGGGAATTTAGCATGGACTGCGCATGTTTGTCACCCAACTTCCACATTGAAAGCCTATAAAAGGTGCGAGCGTGGTTATCTGAACGTGCTCTGCATCGGTAATTATTGTTCCTCTAGAAATTAGCGAGGCGGGCAAGCCGGACTTCAACATGGGAGGAAGGGAGAGGAGGGCAGGGAAAGAGGGTGGGAGTGAAGGGCAAAAAAAAGAAAAGCGAAAGGAAGCAGCCGGCTACAAATTTTAATGAAAAAAACAAAAACAAATGACAAACACCTCCCACCGCACCCAGTGATTTCAAAATCAGTGGTCCTCTCTCTACAAATCTCTGAATCACAGAGGAGGAAAGGCGCAGTGTGGAAAGCGTGGCGCGGGAGGATGAGGGTGAGGAAACATCGTCTCCACATCGCATCCAAAACCCTCCCGACGCATGGCGCTTACGAGTCTCCAAACGGTCTCTCCATGCGGCGACACTGCCCCATTTTCACACCCCATTCACTCTATCGCCCCCCCTTCCTCAAAAAACTTGCTTTCACCCCCAGACAATGCGGTGAAATAGAGGCAAAGACCCCCCCGGCACTCATCATCATCATCATCATCATCCCCGCTAAAAAAAGAAAAAAAAAACGCACCCAGAAAACTGCGGAACGTCTTACCTTTTTATCCAGAGAGACTCCAACAATCCGGAGAAGACAGTCAGTAGTAAAATCAGCACTAATAATAGAAGCAATACAAGGAGCAAGAGGAGGAGGAGTAGTAGTAGAGGTAAGCCAGTAGTGGGGAATGGTAATGGAGACGCAGGGAGCTCTTATACGCTAGCGTATCCACCGACCGAGACGCACAAAAGAAGGGGAGAGGAGTCCGGATTCCCATGCACTGACAGCTTTTTATTTGTTGTTCTCTGGTGTTGCCTACTCCTCGTTTCCATGCGACCTGTACGACCTTTCTGATCGGATGACCGGAGCGGCGCTTTATCAGCAAACCCGCATTTGTTGGGACGAGGCGCGCAGGACAGCGGGCTTCTTCCTCATTCTTCCCTTCCCGTCCCCTCTAGCTCCGATCGCAAGAGAAAGAGAGAGAGGGAAAGAGAGAGAGAGAGAGAGTAGAGCGAGAGTGAGAGAGGGAGAGAAAGTGTGTGTGTGTGTGTGTGAGCAGGTCTCTACTTCGTCTGTTCCCTCACACACCGACTAAGGATCAGCTCGCCCTTCTCCTCCTCCTTCTCTCTCTGTGCTGTGTGTGTGCGCGCCTCTTTCACTTCTCTGTCTTTGTGTGTCTCTATACACGCGTATATCTTGCTTGTCACTCTCACTCACTCACACACACACACACACACACACACACACACGCTGTCTCACCCGCGCTAACCCCTCCTTCCCTCTTACTCACGTTACCCACTCTTTCGGGTTAATATTAATTTCCCATTGAAAATAAATAGAGTCCAGAAACATGTCACACATCCATGCTTCTTTTTCTCGCCTCCATGACGGGATTCATACAAGCTGAACGGTGTTATGAAGTCCAACACTGTGTGTATACATATTTTTTAACCTAACCATTTTGGCTGACAGTATGCAGTAAAATCTTAAATTGGGACTATTCCTAATAACAAACTTACAATGCTGAGCTCCACCTCCTAAAACAAGAACCAAGAGAGCAGCACACAAAAGAACCTGAACTAAAGAGCTGGGCTCCGCACTCCTTTTGTAAACGTCACTAAGAGGAACTGGCTTCTCAAAAAATAATATATGAATCTATAACTGACTCAACTCACAACAAGAAGCAACGCAGCTTTCCTTTGGTAGCCACGGTATAAGCACAATAATGCAACCAGGGCTGAACCATTATAAAAAAATAACGCACTCTCTAGTGCAAACTTTTCATTACAAGTCAGGTCCAATCAACTACATCAGCTTCTTCTCTCATTCGAATTAGAAAAGTAGTTCACCACAGATCTGACCTGGAGACACTGGCAGTGAACACGCGACTTCAACATATTCTAATTCAAAATTTCATCGTCTTAGTGTGAAAAACTCCGGCCTCCAATAGAGACATTTTTGGGGACCGACCAACCGTCTGACTGACCAAACCAACAGAGGGCGCTATAGAGCAGCTGGTCGCAGCTAAAAGCACGAAGTAGCTTCATTCCAAAATCGCTGTGTGGTTCCTGTTTTGTCGTCAGATATGAACTGCTCTGCATTTTAGGCCAGTACAGGACAGGACGCAGTTTAAAGTGTCTGTCTAATATCTTTGTATAAGCAGCAGTGCAGAGGTACGCTGCATGCACACTGTCAGTGGGCCGTCACAAGACGGTGACATTTAGGCTAACTGGTTCCAGGTACAAAGAGACATGACTGATCAGTAGAGGTGCTCGGTACATGTGCGAATACATTTCTAAAGTGAATCCACTACACTGAATCACAATTGCCGCTGTTGCCAAATTAGTAGCTTTTAGCAGCGGAGCTTCCCACTGGTGACTGTTACCAGCTCAGCTGTGATTCACAGCATATTTCTTTCTGATTAAAATCCTATTAAAAGACTGCAAACCGCTACTGAAACAATATTTTGGTAAGTCAGTCGAAAATAATGAGCTGCAGAGCCGGTAACGTAATGTGCAGTGCATGCATTGGCTGGTTTTGTCTAAACTGAACATGACAGCAGATCAAATGTACTGCTGACCTGAAGACAGTTGGCCATGATGAGTCATGTTGCCTTCACTTACAGACGTACAAACTTAGGGGCATTTGATTGATGATGTGTTCACTTACTTCTAATCTAAAATACTGAAGTGGATTTGAATGGCGACACAATTGTCACAAGGCGGCTGCGAACTTTGTTATTATTTCAGGGACCACTGGTATCCTGCAGCCCCACCTCGAATATTTTTCACCAGCCGCCACTGATAATAATTTGAGTGACCACGAATTGCTGAATGACTTTCCAAATGATATCGATAGTGAAATGAGTCACTTCGCAATGTTCAAGTTTGTTTTTTTCGCCATTATACGCCACATGATGGACACCATTGTTGTGCGTTCACTATTTGGCTACTATGTTCCTCTTTGTACTCTTCCTGCGGGCTTGGGTTAATAGTGAATGAGGAGCAGTTGGGTAGGCAAGTACTGGGTTAGGTGACCTGGAAAGTAGGGAACCTCAGTGTGGGCCAATAGATCACAGCGTGTGGGAAATTCCAGAGTCGCACTGGTGAGAACGTGAGATGAAAGAGTAACTGACTACATTCAGAAGGACGCCTCACAATGTCCCACCAAGTTGATGAAGATCTTACAAAGACAAGTCAGCCATCACCGAGGAGAGTTCAGTAATGGGTCGAAGCCAAAGGAATGCTCTGCAAGGTAGATCACGTTGGCAGTGGCAAAGAGCCCCGTTAACTTGCATGTTAACCTGTGTGAATTAACTTGGAGAAGCTGTTAGAGAGGTTGCCGCCTAAGGCTGAAACGAGCACAGGTGCAGAGACTGTGGACTTTGTGAGCACAGAGTAAACATGAGGAGCTGCTCGGGAGTTGATCCTGGGCTCTAGAGAAGCAGCTATTCAGGTTGGCAGACAGCATTTTTTAGGATTATTCAAACAGAAACCGGATCACAAGACAATGAAACAGGCTAGTCTGGTCCAGGATGCTGGGAGACCGAGGAGAGACCAGAGGGCACAGCTGATAATGAAAGGACACTGGCTGGAGCAGACCCGATGGAGACACTGATTTGGACTGCAAAGAAACAGAGATAAACTGGAGGTGAGACTTGAGAAAAAAAAGGCATGATCGATACATAGAGGCTATAGAATTGGACTGGAAAATTGGAGGCTGGTTTTGGTGGGGAAAATAGCTTTGACAGGGATGCTGGAGCAGACTTTAAACAATGGATAGTTTTGAGCTTGACAGATAAAGGCTTAGGCAGTGAAACAGAAAAGCTCAGGTTAAGACACAGGTTAAGAGAAAGCTATGAGCTCACGCTAAGAAACAGAAATGGATTCAGGTTTAGGTGGAGAGGCAAAAAACAGATCCAAGTTCAGACAGAGAAGCAGAGAAGGTGAACTGAAGGTTGGGAACTAATTCATGGGTCAGGGTTAGATGGACAGAGGACGGAGACAGAGGGAAGGTTATCCAATTGGAAAGTAAAGGGCAGAAAAGCTGTCGGATAAGTTGGCTGACTGAGGACGTGGATTGATTTGTCAGATCTACCAAACTTGAGAAAGGCAAGGGTTTCCAATTTTTATGGATAATACGGTACTGTTCCGTACTGAATAAGAAAATCTCTAGCTGAATGGGAGCGCTCTGATTCACATGCTTGGAATGACATGAAAAAGAATAATATCAAGACATTCACCAGTCATAGAGGCAGAATTTGTGGAGGGAATGACATGCTTTTTTAAAAAAATGTTGGTGAACACCTCCCGGTCATGTCCGCCAAAATAAAAAGACAGAGGCATTAGAGGGGACTGCAGCATGGACCTTATGAGGGCCTGTGAAACTACAAGGCCTATAGGGACCATTAGTTGATGTCCCTGAGAGACAACAAGGCAAGATCCCACAAAGTCTTACTGCTCGTACAGACGGCTGTTCAGCTGATTTGCTAAAGGCTTGCCAGGCTGACGCTGTGGAGCAGGGAAAACACCGGGAATATGACACGGAGAGAGCGGCTGTAGATGTACAGTAGACATAAATATAGAAGAAAGTTCACGTGTAAAGATAACTATGAGGCTTTTACTCAATTTGTTGAGTGCTCTTGAGTTACAGTATGGAAAGGTCTGTAAATAAAATACTTTTCTTTCTCACTTTTGTCATTCCTGCAGTTCATGCTGAAATATTGATTCTAAGTAGTAGTTCGCCCAGTAAAGATTTTTAAAAATTCATTCTTTATGATTTTTTCATAACCATAATTTTTACCTTATCCTTGCACTGAATGATAATATTGTCCTTTAATTTAATTTGCTTCATTTCTGTCAAGATAAGAAAGCATATTTCAATAAAACTGCATTGAAATATATTGAGAGAGGAAGTGAGAGATCCCTTTGCAGAAACAGACACATAAGAGCTTTATTCATAATTCAGAGGAGCTGCACCCCTGGGTGCCTTCTTAAAGCAAAGCCATTCTTATACCTGTCATTCAAATAATGCTGCTACACAATCATCATCAAGACCTATGCTGGTGACACGAGCTAAATATGTCCAGACTGAGAGTGTAGTGATGCAGCTGCAATATGTCAAACTCTGTTTAAGGGAGGCTTTGAATTAAAGGAAACATCCACCACAAAACAATGTTTTTCATTGAATCTGTTTTGTTGTGCCATGTTCCACAATATCCTATTTATATCCTGTTTATACAGCAAAAGTTCTGGTCATGCAGCTGTTTTGCAAAGAAACATCATAAAGTGAAAGTAATTTTCAAAGAGAGCTTCTTGACTCTTTTCGGAGTTGAGATCACGGGCTGGAAGAAAATCATTTGAAGTTTTGTTTCAGGGTGAATTTCCCCATTACTGAGTAATGGCGGTGTACAGTCCTTGGTGAACGGAGGCTGAGAAGCAAGCTGCATCTCTGCAGGGACGCATTTTATTAGACTGTCACCATGATTATGATAATGGTAGACTGCTGTTTTAAAACAGGATCATTTACATTTTAGTATAATTTGGTTGCGGCAGTGTAAAATATGGGAAAGATGGCAATTTATCACGCAGTTACAAAGACTGTACACACACACACACAAAGAATATAATCTCACAAAAAGGAATAAGAATAGGGAAATCCCTTGCAGAATATAGAGGAAGCCCACGTCGTTATATCCCTTTTTTCAAGTCTTGTTCTCTAAATAACAAACGTACACACACATATGCTTTGACAATTTTAACATCACAATGGTACACTATCTGGCTAACCAGACAGCCAGGAGCATCTCATCTCACGGCTTAGATGGTTAAACCTCAATGCTGTGAGTCTTCTGGACACCTACAGCTGAGGTGAAAGCCACAAATGGACTTAAACTAGTGTCAAAGTAGACAACAACCAAATCACACATGGTTATAAAGTTAATTTCCATCACCGCAAAAGTAGATAGGGTGGCGATACCTTTGTTACATTTCATTTTCTTCTGTTCAACTGTGGGCAGCAGGTTTAGCAGGACGGTCCAGGCGTCCCTCTGAGGCTGTCCCAGGCCAGATGGGCTATGTAGCAAGTTCTGGGTCGGCACCTGGGTCTCTCACCTACTTGGACATGTCTAGAACACCACCAAAGAAGGGCATCCTTATCAGATTATCGGATGTCCAAGTTCTTCACCCTGTCTTTAAGGCTATCTGAGATCTCCTTCTTTCGGTCACTACCCAAAGCTCATGACAATAGGTGAGGGTTGGAATGTAGATGGACTGGAAAGCTGAGAGCCTTCCGCACATTTTCCTCTTGAAGTCCCCAAGACACTTGAACTACTTTGCTTGGGGCAGCAACTCGAGCCCAACCCAGAGGGAGCATTCCATCGTTTTCCAGCAGAGAGCCATCGTCTCAGACTTGGAGGTACTACAAGTACTGTGGTAATGTTTAGTTCACTGAAGAGTTACCCTATGAAGATCCGACCTGGCCATTGTTTGTAACTTGATCCAAACTTCTGGACCCAACACATGGTAAGAAGGTGAGAAGGAGTAGAACATTTGCCAAGCATTTTGAGCTCTAGCTTATTTAACAACCTAAGCAAACTATCCAATTTCCCTGAAAAGTCACCCTGACTTTGTAAAGTTACAAAAATTGAGGGCAGTGCCCCATCTGTACTCCAATCAACTGTATAAAAAGGAGCTTAGATTGGTCATTTCCTGTCTCTTTATGTCTAATATGGTCCCAGAATTTCCACATTCTGCAGGAAAAATAATTAATTTTTTTTTCTCGAAACATTTATAGATAGAAATATAATCTAAAAAAAAGCATTGTCACTGGCCTTCATTCAGATGCAGCTCTGTCCCAACTATTGCTCTCACGGTTGTTTTATTGACCGTATTGAGTGTGTCTGCAAAGCTGTTTGACATGCAGAAGTACACGCACCAAGGCTGTTGATTGTCTTTGATTGTTTTGACAAAATACAATATATCGACAAATTAGTCAAATGCGGCTGAAATTCAGACCTTAATGATCACATTTGCATAATATCGACCTTTGAAGGTTCAGTAGATAGCAAAGAACGAAAAATCTATTCTCAGGTGCTGTAGTTATTTTTGTGTGTCTTCCAGATTAAATGTGTTTTTCCAGTTTGCTGTCTTTGTTTCGTGTTTAAAGTTGTCCTCCAATAAATTATGGAAGAATATAAATATCTTCCAGTCGTCTCGTTAATTTCGGGGGAGCCGTCTTCGCCATGGTGACACTATACTAACCGGCTGCAGACGATGGAGCTTGGAATGAGCAGCCATTGATAGATGGATGTATAAATATATGTACTGTAGAGATAGATGTGTCATGTGACCTCTTTGCATTCGGATGTCCTAAGGCCATACCAGCAAACGACTTTATCTGCATTGATGGACAAGTCAATAATTCATTACACGCTACAGAGATGTTCTTAATGTCACCTCATGTTTGCATGGAGACAATCCCATTTACACACACACACACACACACACACACACACACACACACAGGTTGGCTGGAGCAAGCAGGAGGTGAGTAATCTCACCGAAGGGGACATCTGCAAACATAATGCTGAGTCACTCAGCATATATCTCTCTCACACACACACAAACACTCTCCTTCTCCCTCTCTCTCCCTTCCTCTCTCTCAGTCCAGACAGTGTCGGGGGAGTTGGTTGTCTAAGACGGTGCGTAACGTGCTTGACGTGTTCACCCAACTTTGACCCTCTCTGCACTTCCCTTCTCTCGGACGAACGGCCACAAGTGGCATCGATGCACATTTAATAATAAAGCGACATAGTGATGCACTGTTTTTGAATTGAGCCACTGTCCGATGATATGAACCCTGAATGGAAGAAATGTGGAGGTGAAATCAGGGCGCACACCTGGAAGGACGCGCGTGTTTTAGCCAGTTAATGGTGATATCTGTGGGTCGTGACTGAGGAACTTTAGCTGACTTGGGTGCACATGATATTGCTCTCAGTGCCTTGATATGAACATGACTTATAGTAATGAGGCCTAATGATGGCCTGATCTGTGAGTGCCTCTTTGCCCACATGGCAACGGGCACAAAAGAAGAGCACGGACCCAAAAAGGCGCACTTCAAGCATCAGCTTTGAGTCACTCTCCATTTTGACCCGCAGTGGCTCATCCTTACAAACATTATACTGCAGGGTTCCCCTAGTTTGTCCAATTTTGTGAAAAACACCAATTACGAGAGTGAAAAATGCATTTCGTGTGCTCAGATTTGTAGAATGACCTATTTTTGCTTTTATCTGATGAACGACTGGGTGCCTCATGTCTGTCCTCAGCAAATGTGGAAGTACATAGTGTGACGTGGTGCAAATCCTTTTAAGGAGAGGGCTGAGGTGAATACATAGGTCAAAGATGTGTGGTTTGGAAACAGAAACTTTCATTTCCAGTTTGCTACGACAGTCAGTGTTGGGTTTTTTTTTTATCTCCCTAATCTTAACCAAGCAATTTATGTGCTCAAACATGTACAAATCTGTATCCACACCAAAAATAATGTGGTGTCCTTTTAGAAGGCAACAACAAATGTCATATATAGGTACACTGTTAAGTATGGAATAGAAAATATAATCAATGTTCCTCTGTAGTGACATGATCCAACAAAAAGCCACCTGTAGGACATTTTTCATGTGTGGCATGAGCGGACATGACTGTGGTTCGGTCCTGCTGTGCTGGTTGGTGCACCTGTTGTGAGTTGATTGGCTCAGGACAGGTGCAAAACATGCCCAGTGACCGACGCTGTGACACCGGTGTCATGTTGTCTAAGCTTAGCCATGGCAGAAAGAAAAATAGCCCACCTGACCTGTGGAGTCTGGAGAAAGACAAACACAAATAAGTAGACTGGAGTTCTGTTCGAAGACGTTTTCACCATTACTCTGAAGGTTGCTGTGACTATTGTTTTCATACACAGCTGACTGATCTGCTACAAAAATGGTAACTGCCTGACAAGCTCCACTTGCATAACATTAAAAATAAAGAACAAAAGGGGCAACCATGCAGACAAAATAAATCCACGGGAATTCATGAGAAGAATAAAATGAGCAGGTTGGCTGAAACGTTGTCCTTGCTGACTGGTGAGGTTTCTGCAGGGCAACGATGATCAGTCTGCCGAACTGGATTAGTCTGAAATGTCAAGAGAGGAAAACAGTAACAGAGGTGAAATGAAAGATGGGGGAGTATCAGACATCAGCTGTGAAGAGAGACCAGCCTGCAGTATGCTGTGTCCCTACACACTGACAGAAAGAACACACACACATACACACACTTCCATGTACAGTACACACACACACACACACACACACATCTTGCTTGTGTACACATCTACAGGTCAGGAAAAGAAAAAATCTAAGGAATCCTGCCGTGACATGAAGTCTCTTAGCAAACATCCATCCATTTATTTCAGCCTTGCCTGCTCATAAAAAAAAACACATCAACATTATATGACTTCCTTCTCACTTCTTTCTGTTGGAGACTTCGGACCTGATCGTGTTGTAACCGGGTCATTTAAGTGAACAGTGTGTGTTGTTTCAGACATGAACTTTGACCTTCTGATGATTAAACTTTTAATGGGTAGTAGACCTTAGGGAGAAGAAAACTGTTATGCAATACAAGAGATGCTCGTACTCCTTTCTCCTTTGCCTGATGTCTACTAGAGCTGTCGTTACAGCTCTGACCAACAGCGGGTCAAGATGTGTCCCTCCTGAAGCAACACAGAGGTCACAGCCCCTCTCAGGTATAGGCATGTCTGTGCATGTGTGTGTGTGTGTGCGTGTGTGTGCCAGTATCACAGAGTTTAGAGCCTACTCTTCACACACTTGATGAGGGTTGAGAGGTAAAGAGCAACATTTTAACATAGGGGCTTACGGAGACTGGCACGCTTCTGCAGCCGGCCTCATGTGGACGTTTGAGGAACTGCACTTCTCCGGAGCCACAGAGGTTGCTGCAGAGATACCAGAGCGTCCCCGCTTTATCTCATTTTTGGTATGCAACCACAACTGTGATTGG
Source organism: Nibea albiflora (assembly GCA_014281875.1). Classification (NCBI taxonomy): domain Eukaryota; kingdom Metazoa; phylum Chordata; class Actinopteri; family Sciaenidae; genus Nibea; species Nibea albiflora. The sequence continues at coordinate 6,084,996 of CM024797.1, forward strand.
CTGACCTAATTATGTGAACGCTTTGAGGGGTGTAAAACGTCATGGATGGTAGTGAACAGAAGTAAAACAAATCCACTGTAGATCAGATATGTAGACTTAAATAATCATATGCACTTAAAGCCCAAAGCACATCCTATATCACTTGTGTTTTCATATTTGCACCACATGAATTCGGACTGTGCTGATGCCAGGAAAGAACAATCATGTCATTATATCTCTCTCTCCCTCACTCTCTCACCTGCAGCCACTCCTCTGTTATTGGGGACAGCCTAAAATAAGGGAACTATTTTGGGGGGGGCTGAGCTAAAAAAAATAGCCCAGGGCTCCTCTCTTTTTCCTCTCCTCCCCCCTCCTTTCTCCTCTCTTCTCCTTTCCAGTAGCCTTGGGCCTCAGTAAAAACAGAGCAGTGCAAAATAAAATGGTACTGAGAGGAGCAGGATGACACAGAGCAGAGCATGAAGTATGCTGCATTACAATAGACCAAAGTCAAGCCGAGCCGATATTAATATTACTGCATCACGGTACAATAAATGATAGCATAATAGAGACAAATAAAGTGTTAGAAAGCAAAGCAACAGTAAATAATACAGCGAGCCATCAAGATGATGTGCAAACACATTTTCCTGTGGCTATTTAAGATCTGACACAAGGAGTTTATTTTAAATAAAGATTTGAATCCAGCGTATCTGCACTGTATATTAATGAATCACTGTCCTTGCCGTACCTTAATTATCATAAATTCATACCGAGGTGTCACTTCACACAGGCCACCCTTCACAAACTCCCCTCTGAAGTGACACAAAGGAAGCAATCCAGAAAGTGAGGAAGCACTTTGTGACAAAAAAAACCACAACAACAAATAGCCCGCTACTCAGCAGAACAGCGTCACCGGAAAGGTGACACAATGAAGTGAAATCACAGAGCAGGTGAACGCTGTCGCTTCTTCACCGAGAGCCAGACAACGAGTTAAACGATGAGAACGGCTGCAGTTTTGTGCTGTGTGATCAGCACAAGTGAGTGTGGAGGAGCATCGGTTTCATCAGTGAAAGTAAAACTTTTCTAAATTAGCATAAATATGCATTAACAAGTCAGACCCGTGCATATGACTTGATAACGCTCAGCCGTTGCAGTAGCTGCTTTGCTTTTGTTTTGCCCTAAAGCTAAAACCACAGATAAATGACACCTGCAGTGTACCTGAAATCAAATCAGCACGATGGGGAGAAAGAAAAAACAACCCTCTAGATGAGGAGCAGCCTATACTTTCTCTGTGTATTCCAGTAAAACCAATCAGAAAATGAGTCAGGTGGGAGATAAAAAAACCCACCGGAGTGATGTGAACCGAACAGAGCAGAGCAGAAGAGGAAAGAACAGATCAGACGTAAAGAGAGGGGCGTGAAGCAGAAAGGAGAGAAAAGATTGATGCAGTGCAGGTGCAGTGCAGCCCAGTTAACAATAGAGCTGATACACGAGGGCAGGATGAAATGAAACACGCTTCAGCTGGAAGAAAAGCTTGCAAGAACTCATATTTACCGGGTTTATTGGCTGTCGATAAACAGGGATGGGGGGACCAACAGAACGGGAGAAAGGTATGAGAGGAAGAAAGTAATGAAAGTCATCACGAACAATGAGGGGGAAAAAAAGAGGCATGTGTAGGAGAAGTGGAGGGAATGTAGGACAGAAGGACAAAACGACGGAGAGAAAGAAAGGAAGGATGATGGAAAAGCAGAAGTGCAGTGCAGAAATGACAAAGGAATAAGGAAATAAGAATGTCAGTGACAGGAATGAGGGATTGAATAAACGACCAGCAGCAGGAAGCAACAATAAATAACGGGACGAATGAAGGAAGGAAGGAAATAAAAGAAATGCCATAGATAGTTTGTTTGCCTTTTAATTTTCTGGCATCTGGAACAAACTGCAGCAAGACAAAAAAAATGAATGAGTTCAGATATACAGAAGAGATCTGGGCAATGCTCGCTACTGCAGCATATTTTAAGAACATCAATCTCTTGTCTTCCTCGCTTAATCCTCCTTTCCATTCATCACTCTCTCTTTTCTTTACCCAACCTTTGGATCTTCTCCCTCTTTGTCTTTTCTCCTCTCCGACTGTCTTTTCTGTCTGCCTCTCTCTCCTCCTCCCTCCTTTCTGCCCACACCTTTTCCCTTCACATCGCTTTCATCACCCTCCTGTCCTCCTCTAACCTCCCTTCTCCTTCCTCCTTTACAACACCCATTCTCTCCTTTTGCTTCCCCTAGTCACTTCCCCTCCTCCTCTCCTTACATTTTCCTCTCTGCTCTTATCTCACCAAACATTCATTCTTTCCACTTCTACACTCTCCCCTCCCCTCCTACACTTTATATTTCGTCTCCTCGCTTCATCTCTCCATTTCCACATTTTCTACTCCTCTTTTTTCTATTTCCTTTCTCTCTTTTATCCCCCCACCCTCCCCTCTCCCCTTAAGATCCAAAGCTTTGTTCATTACCTGCACTACAAACAAGGTTGACATTTACACAAGTGCTAATCACAGTGGACATGTCTCTGTGATGTTTCCGGTCAATCTGAGAACACACTCATACACCTACACACACACACACACACACACTAGGTCAATGTCTGAGAGAGAGAGTACCTCATAAAGCCTGCAGCTCTCTCTGCACTGTATAGTAACTGCACCTTAAGCCGTGACCACCCAAACACACACGCGTGTATCACTGTATGTGTGAATGGAATACAACACCTGTTGTAAAATAGTGCAGACTTAACAGGCTTACATTTCTTCACAACTGCTTCTGCCGCCGCGCAGCCTCACACAAGACGTACAGAAGCGAGCCATCTGAATATGAGTTTTAACAACCGTCTGCTTCGACGAAACAAGTGTTTACGTTGGCTCGGAATATAATCCAAACGAGACACTCTCCACATCCTGCGGATTTGTAAGACACACAAGTTGAAATGTCATTAGCACTGAGAAGAGTTAGTCACAGTTTGTTGCTTGGAGATGTTGGAACAAGCTGAACAGATAGTAGTAGAGTTAAAATAATAGATCTATTTTGGTTTGCCTGCATCACAACTGCTGCTGCTGCTGCTGCTGCTGATAAACAATGCTCCGAATATGGTAACATTTAGTCCACATTGATCGAAGTCTAATTACAGCCTGTACACTATGAAAGATGAGTTTGAATGCTGAATCACTCAATGATGAATTAGGACACACCACGGCCACCGACCACACCATCAACAGGTGATAAATGATATAAAAATATCATTTAAACATAATAATATCAATGGATATGGAAAGATGGTGAAGGAAGCTTGTACTATTTTGTGCGGAAGCTTTGGCACATCCTTTACTACGCCCATCCCACACGGCACATCCCGCGATTTGCCTGCCAGACTTACTTAAGTCAGAATGCTACGTAGTTGAATTGATTCTCTTTTGGTGTTTTATTTTGAAAATCATCTGGATTCTCGATGCCGTGTCTATGTGTGCGCACGTGTGTGTGACTTCCGACCAGCTCGATTTGCTCTGTGCGGATTTACGCAGCTGCTAATGGTGTCTGTCAAAAATAGAACAGTCACGTATTCTCAGTGGAACAGAGCGGAGAGCCGCTTCTGTCTGGGGCGCTTCTGAAACGCCTCCGTGGGGTCACAAAGACTGTCTAGAAAGGCCGCGATCAACTCTGGCGGCCGTGGAATGCGTCACAGCTGTGCCTGACGGTATTTAGCAGTTAGGATCCTGCAAAGACTCGGAAGGAGAGGAGGAAAGAAAGGAAAGAGCAGGAGAGGGTTAGGAGCGTATTTATAGGAGTGTTGGAGGATCCACACGAGGTGTATTCCTGCACCTGAAACTAAGTTTGTGTATCAGCATTACTAAAGCTAACGGTCTTTTCTCAATCATAACAATCTTTGTGATCTTTTATCTTTGCAGATATCGATCATGCCCGGCACTTATGCTTTAGCAACTGCTCCGCTGTCAGATTAAAAAGGACCCACATCTCCCAATGTGATGTGCATTCATTGATTGCAGACCTCCTAAGTACTCTGACTTGGCATATCTCTTTGAAGAGAAATTTCCTATGTGCGCATGAAATGGCAGAGCACTGTCTCTCCAATAGTGTAAGTGCAGGGAGACTAAACCTTCCAGCAATCGTAACTCTTAATGGTCTTTAAACGTTATCTAGTCTGGAAAATCACACCGTACCTTCATCTTTTGGCAGCTAATTAATCATCACATCAATGATCGTCCCTATTGAGCAGTTTTGCAGCTTATATCAGCTAATGTTGTGACTCTGAAACCGCATATCTGCAGTCTAAGAACTTCATCAAATGTGCTCTTTATCATAACATGGAAAACTGTGCTGGAAGAAACAAATACATCATGCCAGTATGACCACATAATATGAGGTAATCTTAAGTAGCTTGACATTTAAAAAGCAGAGGTGGGGGTTGTTACTATGGAGACATGCAGTATATTCCACTCAAAATCACATTTTTTTCATGATAAACTGCTGGTGAATGGTGCTGTGGCCGTCGTCGGGTCGTAATACATCTCCGGGCCTTCCACACCTGACCAAGAAGACTGCAGGTCAGCAAATTAAAAGTTAAAAGCTCCTTACTTTCACTTACAACTGATAGTGCGATAGGCTGACAACACCTTATTGACCAGTACAGTACAAGATACCGGAGGCCACTCCGGGTAGACTGCAGACTGAAAAGGCTGTTTCTGTTTCTCCACAGCACTCAATGTTGGCCTTGAGAATATCCTCAATGTGATTTCTTTGTTAGAATACTGCAGTTGTATCTGCATCTTACTAATAACCTGGATCCCGTTCGTACATGGATTCAATGCTGTGATTTTTGAAAGACCTCTTGCTCTTATCAACTGTGTACTACCTTCCATACTCTGCTCACCTCCACATTTTCAAATCAAAGGGCCTCTTTCAATCCACTGCTGCTCACAGTGGAAATCAGTTGGTAAACACGGCGAGGCGGTCTGGGAGGCAGGGCCCTCATTTGGTATTTAGGTGCCTCCGAGCAAAAGAAATAATTTCAGATTAGTTGTGCTTCAGGAGTTGACGGCCCATTGTTATTTCAAACTACATAAGTTCATCACAGTTCAAAACATCACGTGTTCCACTTTTGTCTCAGGAGAAGAAGACAAATTAAAATTTATCCAGGGATGGCGTACTGAGGATGCCAATCACATTAACCCAGTTCTACTCATTCCGACAAAGCTGGCCGGTGACTCGACTTTCTGCTGCTGGCCACTGAGCAAGTCCATTACAAGAATTGGGAATAAACTGCTTTGGTCAGGCAAAGAAGTAAGCTACCAAGGTTTAGTTTCTCATGTCCGCACCGTCGCTTTTCTTGCCAGGCTTTCGTAGCCAGTTGGAGACCTAAATAAGTCACCGTCCAAAACTTAATAAAAACATGACATTTCTGTTTGTTTGATGTTTTAATGGTAAGGGCTTACATCAAATCTTTATGGACTTTCAGAGCGGAAGCATCTGATCAGTCTTGAATGTTAGCTAAGGCAGAAACCTCTTCGGAAGATGTTACACGAAATTTCTGGCAAACTTTTCTCATGCAATATTTCATTCAAAATATGTTTATGGAATCGCAGCTATTGACTGTAGCTGATTTAAAACGAGTAATCGGTGCTATAAAAATAATAGCTTCCAAACAACTGGGCTTCTACTTTCATCATCTCCAAAAGTAGCCACTGTAGTGGGTGATCAGAAACTGTTGAACAGCTAAAAATGACTGTGGCAGCTGAACCTTGGCACAGTATGAAAAAAATAAAAACATTTCATCTTCAGCAAAAGGATACAGCTCTACAAACTGGTTTACAATGTCTCATAGCAACAGAAAGAGTTATGACCAACAGTTTTCCAAGCTGCTGATGAGTGACTGTTACATAATAGAAGAGGGGTCCTTACCTCTCGAGTGTGTGCTTACATGTTTCCGCAAATGGATGTGTTCGCGGGCGATTGGCCGAAAAGCCCTCCTGCCATCATATACACATAATGGTACATATCAGAGAAGAAATAAGAGCCCACTCGTTAAAAAAGAAACAAGGGAAAGGAAGAAAAATGAGATATGATGAAATGTTACATCTTGTGTAAGAGCTGCAGTGCGTCTGTGGCATTTTCAAGCAATTTGTGCTTAATTGAGACGCATTAGTGAGAGTAGTCCATAATTTCTTGTTCTTCGTACTGAAGTACACTGGTGGCAAATACTTAGGTATGAGAATGTATTAAAATTATCTACTAAGTGGCTTAAAGGCATTTGGTTAAAGTTGGAGAATGATTGCCAATGCTTGAAAGATCTCCATAGCTGAATTCAGAGAAACAGCACATAACATGTATTTCAAATCTTTAAAATGTCTTCATGACTGCTGCTGCTTCTTCACATCTGGACAAGACATAAACTCTCCTGCAAGTCCGTCAAACTTGCTATATGCCCATCTGCACACGTTGGTGTTGAAAGGTAAATCGTGAGGTGCAAAATCATCCAACGTTGATGTAATTTCCAAGAATTCAAGGCTGGCGTGTTCAAACCAAATGTTGTATGTAGGTTTGCATTTATTAGCAAATAATTCTTTGTCCAAGTCCTCAGATGTCAATAGTCAAAGTGTCAATAATACTAATAATAATTCATCTGGTTCTCAGTATAGTTTTCAGAGTTTAAAAATATGAAGGAAACATTTGTTAATAAAAAAAAAATCTGCTCTTCTAAGAGACAACTCTGCATTGGGTTATCTTTAAAACACAAGAGAGGCCACTTTATTCTTTACCTCTGTTTAACATCAGTCTTCAGTTTACAGGCCTTTCACAATATATCACATGTCTATGTCCATCCAAACTCGAAGCAATGAGCCATGACATGCTCATTTACAGCGATGGGTGCACTCAGAGGTGTTGTTAGGCACAGTGTGAAAGGCTGTTATGCAGTCGCATTCGGGTGTTTACTGGGATCTTCTAGTCTTAAATGTGGCTCTGCCAATCAGAACTAAGGAGCAGAAGTGGCTGCTTTATAATCCCCAACAGGATCGCCACAAGTTATGAGCCACTGCTGTCCTTAACACCTCTCTGGCACTGTGCTGACACATTTCTTTTGGACCTGAGAATTAGACTCGAGATGGAGCAGGAAAAAAAAAACAGAGGGCTATTTATCTGTCTCGCTGTCCCCGTTTCAACTGGTCCTTAACCTTTTTAAGGCTTCGGCACATTTGAACACAGCAGCAGAAATGCGAAACCCACTAAATTACAGGATAAATCACACAAGGGCCTGATCACGTAAGACAGTTTGCATACACACTGAACAGCTGGATTGGCCATGGTTACGGTCTACATTGTGTTTATATGTTTTTCCAGTAGGCACTTTGCTATAAACCTGTACATGAGAAATAGTTTATTACTGAATTTTCCTTTTAAGGAGTGCCGACCATGAACTGAGATTTATTGAAGAGCCTAGTGCTCAACTTGCCCAGTGTTTTGTTTAAACACTTACTTAAAGTGTCATTTGGAAAGTGACTGTAGATGTGTTTGAAAGGAATTGTATTGTAAACTCTCTGCTCCCATTGTAAGCCTGACTTGGATGCATGACAAAGATGTCTTCCCACACACACAGTCCGCTGCACGACTTACTGCTTCTGGAGACTCAGATGGGAATGCAGTCATGGCTGTCAGAGTGACCTTGAGCAAAGCACTCGGAGCTGCAGTAGGCAAGATTTTCGTACAGTGGCTCACACGTGTTCTACACATTTGCAGTGAGTTCATGTTCATTTTGGGAATAGAAAATGTTCAGTAGCCGGCATTTGGAGCTCTTTCAATGCTAGTAGACGTCAACATGTCCTGGCTAAACCGACGAGCAGCTGCTTTGGAAGATATAAAAGTTGAAAAATGAACAACTCCAAAAGGCGCCTGTTGGTATACACCATCAAATCTGGCTTTAACTAACGTTTGCATATCTCACAAAACTGACAACAATCTGCACCTCCAACTGACTTCTTAGCAATGATGGGTAACACCTGAAAAAGTTTGGATATTGTGTAAAATGTAAATATAGCCCACAGGAGGTAACGTCCATGATTTACAACAAGAGAAATACTAGCTGTTCCTCCCACTTGGGGAAGTTGTACCACATGCACTTTGCAAAACCAACCAATTATGCCTGGACTCCGCCGGGCATTGACGGTTTTGGTCTGTTCTCCATGCTGCTCAATGCTCCACCAGGAGGAAATTTATGATTGGACGTTAGCACAGGATTTTTAAAAACCAACTGGCCTCTCTGCGTTTCTATGGGACGGGATTATGTGGCACTGAACCCTAACCAGAAGCTGGAGAAATAATTTTCATTTTAATAGTTTTGCTTTGGCTCAGCAGCTATAGAAGGTTGTGTATTTATCCCAGAGAGGTTCGATGACTGGCTCATCTTGTCCACATATTGAAGTGTCCTTGAGCAAGGAACTGGATCCCAAATTGCTCCTGTTGGTTAGGCCAGTACCTTGCATGGCATACCCGGTGTGTGTGTGTGTGTGTGTGTGTGTGTGAGAGAGAGAGAATGAAAGACAAACTATAAAGCACTGCATTAAAGCGATGTATAAATGCAGTCGGTTCCATATAATAGGGTGTGTATATCAACTTCAGTGGTGTTTATCATATGCGCAGCATTCTGCTGAGCCACCAGGACATCACCATACTGTTCACTGCTGCAGGCTGCAGTGCAGCGCCGTGCGTGCGTGCATGTGCCCTCCGCAGCTTCATACGAATTCGCCGAATGTGTCGTGAGTGACAAGGCGACTTCCTGCGGGAAATAATTAAGCGAGCCACACGTGACTGTATGGTTAACGAGCATGCTAATTGGAGAGGAGCCCGTCGGATGAGGTTGACTCAGCTACCTGGTCTCTCCTTTGTTTCTTGTCCAATCTGTGACTCTCTCATTCACTTATTTCTTCCAGTGTCCCTCCACGGTGTGCCCCCCTCCCTCTCTGTTTTGCAGTGTTCCTTTGGAGTTGCCCCACTTTTTAAAGGCGGAGGAGAAAAAACAGAAAGCACAGCACAAAAAGTTAAGTCGTTTTTATACATTCTCTGTACCTGCTGGGAGAGAGAGAGAGAGGGAGAAACACACAACGAATTAAAGGGAGGAGCGTCTATTCATGTTTTTTAATGCTCGCCTTTGATTCTACAACTTTATGGTGTAGGAATTTCAGACAACTTTTCTTCCTCTCTGCTGGATATCAGCAGGTTGCAGGTGTGCTTCCAAGATAAAGACCAGGCAGTAAAGAGTGTGTGGTGGGAAGGTTGTGTACATAAAGGTGTACGTATGGATGGGCTCAGATAGCAGAGAACAAACTGGCTCGGGCATGCAGGGCTTATTTATTTATTTATTTTTCATTATTTTATCAAAGCCAGACAGGCTGCCACTCCTTTCTAACACCACACATCTGCTTTTCCACATTTCTTTGTCTGTTGTTCTGAAATCTAATACATTTTGCTATCAGGTTCATGTATTTAAGCTAGGAATTTCCTTTTTTTTCCCCCCCTCTTCTCTCCCTCCCTTCACTCTGTTCCTTCGTCCTTCACCTACTCTGCCTTTCACTCTTTCCAGCACACACACACACACACACACATGCGTGCTGTGTACACAAATACAGACACACACTCTCCAGTCAGACCAACTCCTCAGCATGTGGCTTCTGTGATGTTGCTGAGGATGCAGAAAGCAGCTGACTGCTGCATCAATCCCATGTTGTTACATCCACAGGCAACAGAAAACACTACAGAGCGACCGAGATGGCAAGATGAAGAGAGAGAGAGAGAGAGAGAGAGAGAGCTGCCTTTCTAGCAAACTTGGTGCTGCAAGTGAACAAGGGACAATCAGAGATCTAGAGGGGAAAAAAAAGCGGCGGGGAGGCGAGGCGGAGAAGAAGAGGAGAGCAATAATAAGGATGGTGAGCAAAGACATACACGGCAGGGTGAAAAGAAGGAGAGAAGGACGAAAAAGAGGGAAGTTAAAGCAAACCGGTGTGTCGGAACACATCCAGACAATGAACGAAGATGTGCGGAGTGTGTCTGTGTGTGTGTGTGTTTGCTTCATGTGGATGGGAGCGATGTCATTATAATATCTTGGAGAGGCCGACTGATGTGACTCAGTGACTGTGCCTGTGTGAGAATGTGTGTCATGGCAGCTGGTCATTTGCAACTCTCCAGCCTGTGAGGGTTTTTTTTTTTAATACACACACAACACACACACACAAACTACCAGGTTAAAGTAGTATAAAGGCGGGAGTATAGCAGCGGCCATATTTGGAAATACTGCTGTCTCATGTCATGTAAACACACTGAACTGTGTGTGCGACACGATTTATCAGAACTCAATCTATGGCTTACTGGTAAATGTTAAAAAGGAGCAACAATATGTGCTGGAGTTAGCTTCAACAGCTTTGCTTTGACTGTCGGAAGGTCAGCAATGTAGCTAACAAGGTGACCGCCATACAGTAACTGTGAGCCAGAGGCTGCAGCTAATTAGCATTTCTCACTAAATGACATAACTTATAAAATGCTATAGTAAGCAGTGTTGCCAACACGAAGCCCAATCTTTTATTTTACAAATCTCAGTGTGCTCTTGTCCAGCAGCATCTTGCCTGGTCAGTTCTTCTTCCATCAGCGTCCTCTGCCGTCATATCAATACAGGCTGCTGAGCACGGTTATATTACCTGCTTGGCCGGCTCTGGTTCTAGCACGACACTGCCTCCCCAGCTATGAAAACCTTCCCTTTCCCGGTGGTACAAAATAGCAGGGATACGGTTTGCAGCACTTTACTTTACTGTCCATCAGGAAGCTCTGTGTGACCACGATTTAAAATGTTCCATTTTATGGTAGAAAAGTTGCACAATGGTGATTTAGCTTGTTCAGATTTGGTCATCTTTCCTCTGTTTATGTGCTCCTACTATGAGTAAGTAGGCTGCTTAGTTTTTAAAAAATCCCTTTTGTGTGTTTTTATGATCATGAGTCACTGCTGGTTCTCACTTATCAGCACAAATTAATAAAAAATGTGGAAACACACAACGGCATCTAGAGTGCTGGATGTAGTAAAGTGTGGCCTCAATATATATATTTTCTCTCCATATGGCCACCCTGGGGCTCCATATCATCCGCTGGCTTCTGCAGAGATATTTTTTGAAGTTTAGGTGTCCTGCTTGCTGTGCAGTTTGTGGCTCAGTCAATAAAGCCAGAAAATCAAAATCTGGCGTTTGACCAGTCAACAACTACAACCTGTGATAGACTGAGGCTCCTGCCCATTAAACAAATATGCCTGTGACTTAAATTAAGTAACCCAAAAAGGTATTGGCTTTGCATTTCTGAAATTGCGTTTGATTTGTCCGCTGGTGAGTCCAGTCTGATCAGTCGAACAGAGTCTTCCATCTCACCGGACACCCTTATTCAGAGCGGGGCTTGATGTCAGCAGTGACAACAGGTGAAGTAAAAACCTGGAACCTGTATCTCAACAGTGCTGTGATTTACAGGAGTTGGATTTTAAATCCAGTTACAGCTGAAAGTTATAAAAGATTTTTAAGAGCAGAGAATTATAGATAGATACATTGCAATGCCTGTCTCTTCTCGTTGTAAAATACCAGCCACTTTTTCCTTTTCTTTTTTTATGAATCACAGCAGCGAGTGTGAAGTGGAATTTGTCTGCCGTGATAAAAAGGCCAGCACTGGCTTAAATTGCATCTCCGAGGCTTTCAAGAAGGCTGCTCGTACCGTTTTAACCCTCGGCTGTCTAAACCAGCTGCCTGCGTTGATCCATGGGGCGTACTGTAATGGATGAAAACATGCAAAAATGTTAATGAATTATGTATACATGTATTTACCAATGCACAAATTAGACTGCAGAAAATTTAAATTCAACCTTTTTTCCGGCGCCCATAGATGAAAAAAAATATAAGCAGCAGTGAGGATGAACATTTATTTATATATCTTTTTATTATGTTGAGCATTTCTGTTATTTATCGGGTAGCTGTAATTTATAGTTGCCCTCCAGTTTCACATCTATCCTATATTAAAAATTCAAGCTTGTCATCATATTGGCCCAAGCTTTACCGTGACTTTAGGCACAAGAGCACTGCTTACACTACATTAAACTTCTATGAATATGATTTTCTACTGTAAAAGCAATGCACACACACACACAACCACACACACACACAAGTGCTCGCAGATATGGACTCAAGCATCACATACAGAGAGGGGGGGGGGGGTCACATTAGGCAGTGAGTTTCCTATCAGAGAATGCGATTCTTCATCAACATAAAAATCCTCTTTGCATCGGTTTTAAAAGGCCGTGAAAACAAACATTGTTCAAAATGAGCATCATTACCTCGGACATCAGTGCTTTTAGTGCGCGCGTGTGTGTGCACATGAAGTGCTTTCACATGTGCTTTTACCTCTGCATAATTGTCCACACGTGTTTATGTTTGCACATATGCCAGATCTGCATTGTGCTTGTGTGTCTCTGCAGTTGGCAGGCTGTGCCATGTTTGAGGCAAGCCTCCCACCTTCCTTCACCTGCACTGTTTCTACATAATAGCCACAATGCTGCTTCCACGCGATCAACTAAACTGGATTTTTAAAAGCCACTTCCAGTTCCTGCTTTCACCTGCCTTGGGAGGGGAAACAAAGTATTGTGTGCTGTTGTTGCCATCAAATGAGAATTAGCATTTGTTTCAATGTGTACAGAGATCCACTGGATCAACACCTCAGTGTGTTAACAAGCTGTAAACGGCATGTGTTTTTCATGTATTTATTTGTTAGCATCACCGTCTGCGGTAACAGTGGCAGGTTTACCACTCAGAAATTGTTTCTGGTGGATTTTTAACTTCAGACAGAACAAGACAAAAACAAGCTTCTCATTTTTGAATTGGCAAGTTCATCACTTCGCCTGCCGAAATTACTGTCGCTGGCAGATGTAGTTAGCAAGCTAATTAACTTGGTTAAAAACTGTCTGGCTGAAAAGTTAATGGAATACAAATCTGAGGCTAGCTTACAAGTCACAGCCAAAAAAGGAGAAGAAGAAAGAAACAACATTGTTGTATTGCAGCGTAGTTAGTTAGTCAGTGTTAGTCCAAAATTACAAGTCACAAAATTAATATTAGTTATTTAGTTCTTACAGAATCACACAGAAGGGAAGATGGGATCCATACCTCACTTTGTCTTCAATCATTTTGGAGGGGCACATCTGTGGGAGCACTGCTTCAAAACTCTGTAAACTTAACCTCACAACAAAGTCCCATGCACCCTTGTCCATGTGAAGAAATCCAAAGCTTGACAGTCCCGTCTTGCCTCGTAACATCTGCAAAGTTATATGACAATCACTGTTGTGGGGAGTCATTTAGCAAACAGTAAATCTGGAAATTGAATTGTAATTCCTCTATGTTTGCCAAACCTGGAGGCGAGGCACTAAAACAGGCAGTTTTACCTGAACATTTAACCTTTCACTGTGGCCAAGCAGACCTTAAAAGGGGCTGACAGAGCCTGGAGGGGCCAGTGAAAGCAGTGACTACGGCCAAGACAAATACAGCAGGGGTACGTATCTTATTTTATGGTGTCAAAATACAAATGAAGTCACGGTAATAAAATTTGGTACACACACACGCGCACGCACGCACACACACACCTACTCTACATTGGCTTTGGAACAAAACAACTTGCACTGAAAAAGTATGCTTTGAGTCCTCGATTGGCAACATCAGCCAACATGAATTAGTCAGACCCACGGTGCGCGGTTATGTAACCAATGTTTGTGGTGTTCCTGAATGGTACTGTATGTGTAGGATTAAACACTTGAGCACATTTTTTCTCCGTCACACACATCCGTCAACATATTTGGGTCACTGTTTTATCAGTGGATGTACGCGTAGCAAAAATATAACTATTTCAAGGGAGGAAATGAGCGCTACCCAATCAAAGGTAGGGTAGGTTGGATCCTGCCCTGTGTGAATTTTCCGTAGTTCAGTGCCCAATAAATAAAACGACAGGTATGTGTAGACATGACACCGCTGTCTGCCTCTCATTGTGAGGTCATGACAATCAGTGGGTGAGGTCAACGCCTACAGAACCTCTAGACAGCAAAAACTGATAAATAAATAGCTGACAAATGAATGCATCTTGAAATGGGTGTAATGTCATCAATAGGGCACAACGGGTCACTGAGCAGTTTGATGGAAAATGACATAAATTATATGTTATGGCTTTTGCTGTCACCAGATCTCATTAGTTTGACCTCTGGTGAACACCTATAGGAAAATTTTGGATCAAGTGTTAAGACACAGCTCTTTAACCAGCATCAAACAAACACCAAACATGGAAATATCTTTTGGGAAAATGGCGTTCATCCCTCAGAAGAGTTCAGAAACTTGTAGAATCATTGCCACAGTGTAATCATCATACCCGATACTGTGGTTTTCACTTGGATTAGGACTGTTTTAGGACTGGACACAGCATTGAATACATCATTAGGACGGTCATGTTATTGTGGTGTAAGCTATTTGTAGAATTAATGATTTGCGCTGATGGTTTCTTGACCCTCTGGATGCTCATGGGGGATCTGGAGAACCATCTTGTCCGTCAGCGTCCACCTGAGGTCATAACCTCTTATTTGGCTGCTCGGTCTATACAGTGAAACAGGTCAAGAAAAGGGTCAAGAAGAGAAATAAATAATTCATTGGTCAAGTGACTGCAACCAGTTTTACAACGCTATCCATTATAGTGTTATGTTTTGATCCTTACACAGAGGTGAGAAGAGTCCAAGTACAAATACTTAATTTGTGTTCAGAGCCTGTACTTCTTACTTTACTTGAGTAAGCGAGTTGAATCAGTACTTGAGTAAAGAATGTGTGTATTTTTGTAAACACCCACCTTAACAAACCTGCTAAAGCCAATCTGCTTTTAGTAGTATTCACTGCATATATTTGGAAAATAGTTAGTTAGTTTAGTTTTTTAAAAATAAAACCGACAATACATCGTTTAGTTGTATTGGATTTAGGTCTATTGAGGCTGGAGAAATTAATGACTGCCTATTGACTATTTTTGGAGTAGATATCTTGAATATTGAAGGTTGATATTTACTTCCAATCATTAACTATTTCCCGCATTAAAAATGAGCGTCCAAGATTTATATGAACATAAACATACTCTCAGTCATACTTACCTTTTCTTAAGCCTGGTGTCTTGTATTCCAATGGGTATATGTGCCATCCTGCAGGTATTATCCCCCACAATGTGAATTCTAATAAGAAGATACGTTGTTGACGTGTCCAAAAAGATTTTGACAAACTTTTTTTTTCAGACAGAGAAACAGTGGCAGAAACACAAAGAAGCCGGGAAAGGAGAGATACGACTTTGAGGTTTACAAAGTGCAGAGGAGTTTGTGGGAGTGTGTGATTACCGGTTTACTTTGGACGCCACTTTTGCACTTTACAGTCACGGCAAAGAGAGAGTGAGGCAGGGCATGCGAAGGGAGTCAGATTCAACCTTAAGGCTGAACTGGAAAGATTCGCCATTGCACTTGCTGCAGCTTGTTTCTGCTGCACCGTTCTTACAGTATGAGTCAGAATATGAATGCGGTCTATAATGTAAAGGGTATATAAACAGCAGCCAAAAGCCCTGCTGGGCTGGTACCCAACATCCTTTAGTTTCAAGTTTCTAAAACAGAGTGGGATAGAGGGAGGAAGAGAGAGGAAGGAAGTATTAGTGATTTGCTTTGGCTGCTGTTCTGCCAGCTACTTAACATGAGGAGAGCAAATCCCCTTTCATAAATAAAGGCTCAGCTAACTGCTACTGTTGGCGCGGACCTCCTCAGTACTGCACTGAGCTGGCAGACTGGAAGAGCACTTAGGAAGCTCATCACCCACAAGCTTGTGGTTTAAGCTGCCAGCGGTTTTCAATCTGGGGTCAGGAACACCAGCATGAAATCTTGTGAAAAGGGAAAGGTAGAAAAATGAATCATACAAGGTGATTGGTGCTTTACAGGGTGTTTGTGTCCTCTGCGGTACTTTCCGTAGAGACCTGAGCATCTGATCATGTGAAGCAACTGCTATCCTTTTAAAACAAATGCAAGTAAAATACTGAGCATTAGAGAGAAAGTGATTCGTGCAGAGAAAAGGGGATAAAGAACTGACGCGGGACAATACAGCACAAAAGAAAACTGACACGGGTTGATCTGGCTGTTAGCTTGAGTCACTAAACTAACTTTTATGATGTCAAAGACTCACAGAGAGAGAGAGGAACTGTAGAAATCAGCAGCTATTCATTTCCGTTGCTGGTATGCCAGCCGCTTAATATCAGAAGCCATAATCCCTTTTCATAAATAAAAGCCCCAGCATACAAAGTATTCCTTTTGGCTAGAGCTGCTTGAATTATCAACTGAATTGGTTTGCTGAAGGAAAACAGGATGCTTAAAAAGTGGGTACATTAGTGAATTTTACACTTCTTTGGTAGTTTTTCTTATTTTTGAAGCATGGAAACGTGACAACTTTAACTTGTTCATACCGCCTCCTGCTTCTAGACAGTGAACAGATCCACAGGATCACCTGGGGCTTAGGCTCACCTGACTTTCTTCATGCACATACTCACCTGCTTCCCATTTTCCCCATTCCCTAACCCAGCCCATTTTATCTCACACTTTACCAGATTGTCACAGTTGCTCTGTTGCTTTAAGCCTATGTCCTTGCGCCCTGTACCTGCAGTCTGGAACCTGTAAGCCTATCTGCTGATATGGTCGTGCCTTATTCTTCTCAAAACATCTGTGAACTCTTCCGATATTCCTGAGCTTGGATGCTTTAAAAGCTCGATGGCAAGGACCCAGCCGTGGTGAAGGAACAGGATCTCGGCTAACCTCTACACAGAACACCGGTTCCAGAGCCAGAATCCTGCAGCGGGGCTGGACTCTCCTTTCGCCTTTGCTGGACTCGCTTGCACTTGCGTCTGTGTGACTGCCAGTCATTGTTGGGATGATTGTTTGGTGTGCTTATGCACCGAACAGGCAGTTCAGTTCAGTTTTACAAGCCATGCTTTGGCTATGACAAACATCATGTTTGAGCATAAAGTCAGTCATGAGTGTACTCGGTACCAGAACACTGAGTTGATTCATTGTCTGAGCTCATCAACAGATTAAATGGTCAT
The DNA here is from genome assembly GCA_014281875.1 of Nibea albiflora. NCBI lineage: Eukaryota > Metazoa > Chordata > Actinopteri > Sciaenidae > Nibea > Nibea albiflora. Next base: position 6,102,180 of record CM024797.1, read on the forward strand.
CTTCCTTGTTACTGTCTCCGTCTGATAGTCCTGTCCTGCTTCCCGGGTACTATAATCCCTCCGAATCTCTCTAGTGGGAGCAGAACTCCAAGAAGGCTCAGCAGAGCATAAACTTTCTGCAGCAGCTGAAGAAGTTCACCCTTCACGTCGTCCAATGACGGTGCATTTCTACACCACCCTCACGGAGTCCATCAACAATCTACTGCTTCGACTTCCAGAGACGAGAGCAGACTGCAGCCTATCATCGTGAGCATGTGTGGATTGATATTCCATGAGAATTGGCCAGTTTCTGCTCTGTATTTGTTCATGGATCAGGTTTTCTCTCCAGTTATTTGCGCTCCTCTTTTCCTTTTTGTGTAATTGCTTTTCTTTTTTTTCCTTCCTTGAGGGTGTTGTATGTTCAAATTGTGATGCTATCAAAAACAAATTTGATTTTGGCCAACTCTGAATAAAATTAATTTGACTGTTTGACGTCTTTGTTCTTGGCTGTGCTGTCAGAACTGGAGATATGGGGCTAGAACATTATAATTTGGCTTTGAGAAAAAAAAAATGGTACTGAAAACACAATCTGAACTCAAAAGGAAAACACTGGCATTGAAACACTGTAGCACTCTGAAGAATTATACAGAAAATACACTATTGAAATTTTCTTTTCTTTTCTTCTTTTTTGTTTTGTTTTCTATTGCCAAGTCATGATTTTCATGTTTTCGGGCGCCTTGCAGCTGATGGCATAGTTCAAAATTAAATTAGAGGCAAATCATGTGTACAGAGTGATTGTCTAGACCATGAAAAAAATAGTGTAGTGATGGTAGCCATGAGTTTTTATTGTTAGCAGAGGTTTCTGTCAGACAGCATGTGAAGTGTCAGATTCATTTCGGCTGCGTTCACAGACCTACAGTCAGATTGAATCTGACATTCATACGTCAAACACATTACCAAGTTTACTGTGATCTAACCTGCTGATAACTAACACTTTCACCAATCAACAGAGAATGAGGAAGAGTTCTTTGTTGTCTAAATGTTCTTCATACTTCTTAAATAAAACTGTCGTGAGAGACGCTATCAACCAAAACCTGCTCCACCTTAAAAGTTGAACAAACTGGACTGACAAGTTCCAGCAAACTGCTTTCAGTCTGAGGATTGTAGTAGTTGTGTGCCTAGCAGTGAAGCTCTCCAACGTAACAGCCATAACAGCCGATCCAAACCACCAAACAGGAAGTAGGCCAATATCTCTGCAATGCCTTGATGTATTGACACGAAACTTGGTGTATGGACTCATGCAACATTGCAGTTTTGCACATTAACCTTGATTCCAGTGTTGACTGATACTCTCAGACATCCCAGTACAATTGCTAAAGGTCTGTGTAATACCTGCATAAAGATTTGGCGGACATTTTGAATTTAGTCAAAAACATGTTTATGATTACAGAGGGCACACACTTCGTCCGATTTACATGAAACTTGATGCATGTGGTCTTCAGATCATGGCTGGCTGATGGTTGAAGTTTCATGTCTGAGCTCCAAACTCTTTTGCCGTAATTCTACCAGTCATTTCCACGATTCAACCTGACCTGTTCTCTGTATTGGTAAACTGTATCTGCAAACTGGTTCTGGTTCTGTACAGAAGCTAACCAACAGAACATGAACAGAAAATGATGCTCTGAATGAATAAATGTGAATAAATAAAGTTTCTACAAGACTGAAATTATTTTTTTGTACTGATGATGGCATAGTTCAAAATTAAATTAGAGGCAAATCATGTGTACAGAGTGATTGTCTATACCATGAAAACACTAGTGTAGTGATGGTAGCCATGAGTCTTTATTGTTAGTGCAGGCTTCTGTCAGACAGCATGTCAAGTGTCAGAATTCATTTTCACCAATCAACAGAGAATGAGGAAGAGTTCTTTGTTGTCTAAATGTTCTTCATACTTCTTAAATAAAACTGTCGTGAGAGACGCTGTCAACCAAAACCTGCTCCACCTTAAAAGTTGAACAAACTGGACTGACAAGTTCCAGCAAACTACTTTCAGTCTGAGGATTGTAGTAGTTGTGTGCCTAGCAGTGAAGCTCTCCAACGTAACAGCCATAACAGCCGATCCAAACCACCAAACAGGAAGTAGGCCAATATCTCTGTACCCCCATCGCTTCTTGCAGCTATACTTTGTCCTGTATTTTCGCCGACCTTATGCCTAGTCTGGCAGAGGTCCAGAAGTGAATAAAAAGCATCAAGAAACAGACTTTTATACTTTTGTACTAAAATATCAATGGTCTAAAGTCTATGGGCATGATTTTCAGTGTTTTAGAGATCGATAGTGTCAAAAGTCAGACAAAAATACAAAAAACTAACCATCTGAGGCAGCAGTAGACCAGCTCATGTGTTATTATGATTACGATTGTTTTTATCTAATGGAGTCTCGTGGCTTTTTAATAAAAAATCTTACTCTTGAATATACAAGTCTATTTGTATAGGGATCCTTTCCATAATGTTGTCACCAGTATAAAACCAATCTGAGCCTGTCGGTAATGCAAACAATTGCCACAAGGATTACATTCATCTCATTTTGCAGCTCCTCTGTGGCTGTCTCCATCATTTCACTCATGAAACCAAACCACCTTTTAAACAAACTTATCTTGTAAAGAGAATGCAGCTCTACTTGTAGGTAGCATGGATTCTAAGAGAAAATAAGTAACCGGCCTACTGCACATGAATGCTTAAATCATGGTCGGTGTTACTATGACGATCAGGGCCAATTGTTTGGCAGTTAAACTGAGCCGTTCATAGCAAGCAAGCCAAAAAGTAAAAACACTTGAGTGAGACTTCTCAATTCAGCCAAAGACAAAATGTGTTGAATCACGGGGCATAAGTACAAAAATAGGTGTTTTGTCGTGGCTCATGTCGGTGCACGTCTTTTCAGTATTGCTGTCGGCCCATATCGCCATCAGATCCGAGCTCCATCCAGGAATAGAGACAAACAGTCACGCATAGAAATCAATATAAGCAGCTATTCGGGAATGAAGACATGTGGTGTGGGTGCAGCCTTTGTCTTCATATCAGATCAGATACTCTTATTACTGCTGGCTTCAGCTGAAATGGCACAGCGAGGGATTTGGAAAGCAGTGCTTACACGCTAATACTACAGTCTGGCTGTCAGTGCATATATTGTTAATAAAGATTATTATGTTAATTGTATCTATGTGATGTATTTGTATCTGTAAAATCCTCCCTTGAGTCCCTTTGCAGTCAACCAGCATCAATGCGGATGCTACCAACTTTCAGTTGGCTGGATATCAGAGCACCTGATTTCCGTGTTGTGGTTGTGCTTTCTCAAAGGTTTTCATCTTGACAGGACGTACAAGGACAATCTGGAAACATATCTGCAGCATGAAATTCAGATATATTTGAGAAAACAATTTGCTTTTATCTAAACTTGATAGTTATCTGTGCTCAGTTTACTTGTGTTTATTTTTATTACTTGCGTTGTGTGTCTGATGTAAAGCTTTGTAAGTTATTGACGCTGTAAGCTTTGATTAATGCACAGAGCTGCAGTCCAATATTTATCAATGGGCAGTGTTTGTCTGTGTGTTTTTGACTGTTTGGGTGTGTGCGCATGTTAAATTATACTACATCGATAGATGTTTTGACAGCCCGTGTCTAAAAGTAGCCGAACATTAATTATTCATAATCCATTCAGAGTTAGTGTAGAGGAAGAGAGATCAGAAGGTCGCTTACTGTAAGGGGTTTTTAATATTTACATCCCATTAAATAACGGAGATGGAAAACATTCTGCTGAGGTCTTCTCATTGCTGATCTGTTCAGAAGCTGTTGTATACCTTATGGCTATATTATATTGGGTATTGATTGACTATTGATTGTTTACCAACCGAGATGGACATAAACAGGAGAGTTGAGGCTCTGAAACGCCCGCACATCATTAAAACCAATTAGCTAATATCAGAAACACAATCCACATGGATCCAGTTTTAAAATTAAACTGTTCACTGATGACTGTGTGTACATAGAGTTTATTTCTGGAGCTAACCGTGTCTCACTGCAGTGTTTTCTGAGTATTTTGTGAGCTGATTTTTCATTGAAACCGCATGTTTACACTGAAACCAAATTATTACAGATGCTATCTCATGACACTTGGAGATAACATGTGGATGATATATCATCCTATACTGTACTATAATATTATTCTTACAGACTCAACAATTTCCACCTTGAGCAAGAATACTTGGCGATGATGGCAAGGAAAGAAACTCGAGCAAAGCCTCTGCTCATGGCGGGGGTCAATCTACTTTTATTTTTCCCTCAAGGCGACACTTTTTTCAATAAAGTTCTAACATATAGGCCCAGAATATGACCACACTCACACACAAAGAGCATGCAAATGTGGAAAGCTACCAGCCCACCATCCATACTTTGGTCCATGCTGGACTTGAACCAGCCATCCGGTTCCCAAGCCAAATCCCTACAGACTGAATTACTGCTGCCTCTGGCTCCACAGGAGAGCCGCTTAGTAGCTGAAGGCTCTGACTCCAGTTTTAATGACTAGAGGAATCAGAAGTAAGGACAATACTTGGACACTGGAAACTTTGGGATCGTAACTTGAGTTTAAGTGTGCGAGTTTGTACCAGGAATTTGTAAATGCTCACTCAACCAGCAGGTCAGTGAGGCTTGCGATGCTAACTGAACTGAATATTATGCAGTTTCATGTAACGAGTTATAGACTCAGGATCACTTTTATTGGTCAGGTATGTGCACATATACAAGGAATTTCATGTTGCTCTCAGTGTAGGGATGAGATATGCATGATATGTGTGCTGACCTCTCTTAAATCATGACAGCGTACAGTAGAAATAGGACAGTATAAGACGTGGGAATCAGTATTTTGCTTGAGTGAAGAATGGCCATTTTGTTTTTTCAAACTGACAGAAGGTGTCAGGACAGATCAGTGACTCGTGAGAAAAGAATAGAAACAGACAAATCATCCAGCATTTTGAAAATAAAATGAATATCTCCATATAAATCCATAGAGTAAAAACACTTTAATTGCAAATTAATTGGATGACTTTATTTATGAGTCACAGGGTTTATGCTAACGGGCATCCAGCTCTGAATGTCCAACTTTTGCCGCAGTGTTTGTTACGTTTGTTCTCACCTTGTTCTAGCCTCTGACCAATTGGGTCTTCAGGCCTTGTTTATACAGTTCTCTACACTTGTCAGACCCTGCAATTCCAGGGCTGCAGGGGCGGTCAGAACCGTTTAGCTCCCCAGTGTAAGCTGCCAGCCCTCGGCTTGGAGAGGAGCTGAGGGGTGTCTGGGCCAGCCAACTCTGGAGGAACTGCCTGGGTCAGCAGTTTGAGTCAGAGAAAGAGGGAGGAAGAGGAGGACGGGAGAGAAAAGGAGACAAAGGTGAAGTTAGAGAGAAGGGAACAAAAGAGGAAGAGAAAGAGAAGAGAAGGATGACAGTGGAAGGAAGGAGGAAAACATATGGGTGTGGTGTCTAGTTTGAGTGTGTCAGTGCCTTTGGGACAGGCTGTCAATGGTCAGTTGTCACTGCCCGACAGGCTTTTGGCCCTCGGGGGCCCCTGTCACTGGCCCTGAGCACCTCGGGGTGACTGTGTAGGACAGAGGGAGACAATGGTAAGGGGAGAGACATGAAGGAAGAAAGGGAAAGGGCTTTGCTTGCACCCTGTCACTGACCCTAATCACTCTGCAATGTATGTGTGTGTGTGTGTGTGTGTGTGTGAAAGAGAGAACAGATGTAAAGGAGGCCTGGCTTGCATCGGGCAGGACTGTCACTAACCCCGAGTGCTAAAGGCTTCGCCTGCAGTGGCTGTCAAAGATCTCGGTGTACTTCCTTTTTTCAGGACTCATGGTGCATTGCTGCTGAAAGATGCTTGGCATGGTGTAGCATTCCTCCAAACACAGCAGATGGTAAACAATGACACACACACATTGCTAAATGAAACTGATTAACCAAAAAAACAAAAACGAAAAAACAAAAAAAGCATCAGAAGTGGCATCATAACTAGAAAGTGTAGGGAAGATGAGGAAGATTTGGGGTTGCATGCTGCTTCAACAGTTTGCTAATGTTTATTTCTGCGGCGCACATCAGGCTGCAGGAGGGCGGATTCCTCCCTGGAGTCAGATAATCCAATATTAATTGCCAAACAAACCTTGGCAGCAGTTGCTTCCTTAATTAATAGTCTTCATTCTGGTTGACCTTGCACGCAGACGCACACGAACGAACGCACACATGTGCATGCTCTCGCCGTGAACCGCATTGGAGCACACGAGGCGCAGGAACGTGCACGGACGCATGCAGAAACACAAAGGTGTGCAGACACGCACGTGCAGTAAAATAACTGTACAGAATGCTTGAACGGTTGTTGATATGTAACTGCGCGGGTTTATATTTGTGCAATAACCGTGTATTAATGTGCATGCGTTCATTCAGGATGGCAGTTGACAGCGATATCATTCTCCCCTATGGCTCATTTAAACAAAATTATGTGCAGCATCACAGAGCTGTCTGTCTGATTGCCGTGGTGTTATCCACAGTTAGCACAGAGGGACAGAAATGTGTGTGTGTGTGTGTGTGTGTAGGACTTAATTTCCAGCTGTGTGTGTCAAATGCAGATACCCCTCTGCAACACATGGAGGAAGAGACGACGAGGGGAAAGCAGAGATGCTGCTAGACAGTGACATTTGTGTGTTCATAAATATTTAATTGAAACAATCTGAATTAATATGTTGGGTGTGTAATTACATGTTACAAACACGAGCTCAGTGTGAAAGTCAAGGATGTATATTTGTTTTTCAGTATGAGCGTCTTCCCCGCAGTATGTGTGCGTCTCCTCACCCACTCTTCCCCAAACTAGAATCCCCGTGTTGTTGTAAATTAGAAAATCTCTGCTCCTGCTGTCCTCTTCTCGCCTTGTTTCCTGCTTGGCTTACACACACACACACACACACACACACACACACACACACACACACACACACACACACCCTAAAAAAAAGAAACCAAATGCCCAACGACACCTTGTTTGATTTTGTGTCCAGGAAATATTCCTCAGGTTATTTCTGCTGCTTCTAACAGAGCTATTAGCTCAAGAAGTTTCGCTCAGCTCAAGTTTGTTGTCATCTTGAGATGGACGCACAAATACAGCTGACATTATAGTCTGATGTGTATACAGAAGTCTGTGCACACCAAGAAAGAATGACATTTACATAATGATGGTGACATACATTTAGGTCCAAAGACTTCAGACGTCTCAAACATTTGTACTCCATTCTGGGTCGACTGTCACTTTAAGCCTGTGTTTTCGCTGCGTGTTGTTTTGTTGAATTGCACATCAGTCATCAGACGGACAATTTGCTCAGAGAGAAACATAACACAGAAGGCATCATTGCTCTTTTCACATAGACATGTTGTCTGTGATTGTTCTGTTGTTGAGCCCATGTTGACCCGTGTCTGGAGTGTGCCGTGTGTGTGTGTGTGTGTGTGTATTCTGCCTGTGTTTACCGACCAATTGTCTGTATGACCTCTGAGCCAAGCTGTCCACGACACGAGCTCATAGCCGTCACAAATGGAGAAAGAGGGAGAGATGAGAGCGGGATCCGAGAGGACGGCTGCGAAGGAAAAAATTGGTCAGTGAGAAAAAGAGGGGAGGGAAGGGAGGGAGGGACGGCTGCCACGCTTTCAAATCAGCAGAGATCGAGGCTGGAGGAGATTGCACTTGCACGGAATATAGGCAGGTTAAAAAGGTGTCATTTTGAAGATGTGTTGGGCAATCGAGTTTATATATCAGTGCGCGGCCACCGCCAGATGAGACGGGTGACGTTTCACATTCATGCAAGTAACTGCAGACAGACAGACGGCCTTCTTCCTTTTGGCAGTCTTCAAAGTTTATTCTTCAAGTCGCTGTATGTAGGATTTTAACGGCAGTACATGACAATGAATCACAGACTACTCTAAACTGTGAGCAGCAGGAAAACGTTGCTGAGTTGTAACATTCTTTCAAAAACAAATTGACTGAATTTCTGTTGGAAGCAGATGGTGAAACATAGTTCCAGAATTCACTTCCAACACGATTTTCTTTTCATCGAAACCAAAAATGAAAGTTTCAAGGAACATAAAGACTCTTCAACCGAGCGCCGCTCAGCTCACCTGGTAGAGTTTGTGCCCCATGTTTAAAGACTCAGTCCTCAGGGTTCGACTCTGACCCGTGGCCCTTTTCTGCATGTCATCCTCTCGCTTCCCAGTCATGCTTAATTTATCTAACGCCCAAATTCCACTGCAGGTGCGCCGTGGTTGCCACAGCAATACACGGCCGTTCAAGTCAATGTTTCAAACTGCACCGGTGCCGCCTTGCTCTGGTTCAGAAGCATCCCAGAAGCTGGCCTCTGCGGCCTCACAATTTTTGACAGGATGCGCATCATCGCATCATTTAGACAGAGTAGCTCATGCTGGTGGAAGCCAGACAAAGAATTTGTAACAACGTAGCATATTTACACATGCAGAGGGATATTTGAAAGCACATAAACCAGGAAAATTACCAAATCTGAGCAAGTAAACAAAGTCTGGCGGGTTAAATTTGAAGTCGTGCGGAGGACAGACCAAAACAGTGCTGCAGCCGCGACCTGCCCGGTGGTGTTAACTTTTTACCAACAGTACAGTTCATAAATACGTTTAAACACACGTTGACTAATGTCCTCTTTATCGTAACCAGAGATAAATAGTGATTTAATTTGACAGTATTAACGAAGGTTACATACTTCAGCACATAAAATCACTGCAGCCTTTATTCTCTCCGACACAACCGTTGAGGTTCAAGGCTGTAACACTACCCGGACATGGACTGTGCCACCCGGTATGAAAACAGTTTGGAGCGACTTGAAATGAGCGATAAGGGACGGGATCATATTCCACTGTTGAAATGGAGTATGGAGTGCTGAGGTTAGACTGTCCTGACAATATTATGCGGTAGAGAAATATGAATGCAAAACAGAAAAGCTCAGGAATCAATCAAATATACTGCAAATCCAATTCAACCCGAGCTGCATGGATATCAGGAAGCTTTGGTACGGAAATTTGATCGGTCACCGCCAAAACCACGCTGATACCACGATTCAAACAACTGACGTTATCTAAAGGTGTTTTATAAACCAACTTTACCATCGTCAATGGAAAGTTGCCACCATAGTCTAATTTGTCCTGCGCTGGAAATGTTATCACTCTTCATGCAGAACTACAGTTTCACCTTCACGTTCCAGCAGAGCGTCATCAGCACACCACTGAGCTATACAGTCTGTGCTTCCACACCATCATCAACAACTCCCACCCGTACCTGCCACACTTCCGCTGCCATTCTCTGGGAAACCCTGGTGGTCTGTTATAATTATCTGTCAGGGGAAGAACCTAATGATGTATTAGCTCCACTTTTCACAAGAGTAAAAAGGGAATTCTGTACATCTGAAAATGTTTATTTCTGCCAAATGCGCTGGGAACAAACCCATCTTTTGGGTCTGAATAGCTGACTGGCAGACATCTGACTGAGAGGAACCCAATTTACTCAATTGATCTGTTTTCTATCGTCAGGATCAATGTCAGACCTCTGGATTGATCTCCTCTTAACAACCCAGATACTGTAAACACGTCAGGGCATCAGTGATGGTGCACAAAACCTTTAGCTTCATTTTTTTGTTTCGTCTGGAGGAGATAAATAATGTCATCTTGTGTTTTGTCACGGTCACGCATTTTTCCTTTTCGCGCCAGAGTCTAACAAGTTATTTTCACATTCACATTCACAGTCACAGTCACTTTACACAAGTGTCAGAGAGTCAGGTGATGTGGTATAAAGATTGAAAGTCTACATCTGGCAAAAAACACTTACACAGACACACACAAATGAGTAACTAAACAACATGACAACATTTACACATATGCAGTGCCCTGCAAACTCTCCAATAAAAGTTACATACACAGACAGTATTATCAAATGCCAACTTCATGGAAGTAGAACAGCCTGACAGTATACATATACCATACTATATAAATATACTATACTATGGACAAATAATCTTTTAATGAGCCCACAGACACGCTTCCGTGCACACAGATGTGCAAGTGCATAGGGAACACGCAAGGTAAACAAACAGGTTCAACATTTTATGCATAAATAATGAAGAATTACATGTTTATACTAACATGTATAATGATGTTAACACACACACACTCACACTCACACACACAGAGTGTAAAAGCAGGGACTAGCCCAGCTGTTGTGCCTGTGCTTGTTTATTGGGGGCATTGTTCTTCATGGCTGAAGACTGGAAATCCCAGTGTAGGTTTCCTCCTCCGAGCACTCGGGTTTCCACCTGATTACGGATTCTCTTCTCATCTCCCGTCTTTTTATCTCTCCCTTTCCTTCTGTCCGTCCTTTTCCTCAGTGGATTTGGAGTTGATAAAGATCAGATACAGGGATGCTCTTGCTCTCCTTCCCCGTCTCTCCTCCCTCATGCTCTTCTGCTGCATCCCTCATTTCCTTTCCCTCCATGTCCCGGTGGAAATAGTCTGAAGATCGACTATTTGTCCCTCCAACTTGAAACAAACTTTGAAAGTTGCAGCATTTAGATCAATAGTGAGGTTGAGTTCATTTGTGTGAATCAATGATTTGTACTTTAGAACCGTTTTACAGATATTACAAATAACCTTTAATATTACTCTGCTATTTGCTGTATACACCCGTAAAAACGACTGCTACTTTCTTGTGATTTGATTTTGTGGAGTTCATTTTTATTTTGTGTTTTCTTTTTGATGCACATGACTTCAACAGTTTTGTTTAAGATTTCTCTCCACAGGTCAGAAAAGATCTTTTATGTATATAATATAAAATACTCCAGTGTTTGAGTTTGGGATTATGAATGTTATTCTGCTGCCATAAAAATTGATCAACTCTCACAGAAATAAAAATGATTAAATATGTTGAAGCGAAGACCCCATAGATACCAAAAGCTTGGATTGGTGGAGTGAGTAATAGTAAATAGTATTGAGAGCTTTCAGCTCATAAAGGCAGCTGTAAAAGTTCAGTGTTGCAGGTAATCGACTCAAACTTAACGGACTAAGGCAAGGCAGTGAAAGTGTAGGCTGGGTCTGTTAATGGGAGATCAGTCCGGTGAGGCAAACAAAGAACGAAGAGCGAGGCAGGCTGGAGAACACTCCGACATAACAGACAAGCGATCATAATAAGTAACGCAAAGGCTGAATGCTAAGTTTGAATGCACAGCTCGCAGTATGGCAGGGAAGTGAGTCTCTGAGTGGCAGGTATGGATATTCTGGAGAGCTGATTAGCAGATTTGGAGCAGGTGTGTGTGGAAATCATGTGATGCCTGAAGGCGGGAAACACTGGGGACTCCTGCAGCAGACCTTTTCACAGCCTTGGCATGGTAGGAAAAGCACAGGTGTTACTAATAACATTAACAATGGCTCTGGTAAGCCATGACAGTGTGACCCACTGTGTGAGCCAAGCATGCACAATAACTGAAACTGAAGCCGCTAAATGGAATCCAGCCACCAATAACTGTATTATTTACACGTCAAAATGTCTTCTGTGGTACGAGGTGATTGGAGATCTAGTGCCCTACCAATCAGAGTCCAAAGCCTGGACGGTGGACTGTGGAACGCTGGACACTTCTCGCCCGTCCTACCTGCATAACATGACAGGCCCCATTCGCAAAGTGATGGGCATTAAGGGCGTGTGTGCTCGTACTGTATGCGTGCGCATGCGTTCACTATCTGCGCGCTTGCCGGCTGCCTGCTTGTCAGTGTCAGCGACTGCTCCATTCGCTGCCACTGGTGCTCGTCCGCGCGCAGAGTGCACACTCACCCCGTAGTTCAGCTGACGTGTTGTGGCATTTCTGTCGCTGCTCCTTCAGCACAAGAAGCAACATTGACTTGCTGCAGCGCCGTGCAGCTTCAGTGCACATTGAGAGACTCGTTAATAAAAAGGGATTTTCTTCTCTCTCTCATTCACACACACACACACACACACACACACCATCTGTGAGCACTGCACAACACACAGCTATGGATTCAGTCAAGCATTACTGGATCTTAAGGGAATTGCTTGACCATGGCTGACCTACCACCTATTAGTGATTTATTTTATCTTTTAAACGGATCTCTCTTTGTGTCTCATCCCGATTTGAACATTGCACCAGTTTGTCTGCCTGATTAGCCTTTTTAGTCTTGACTGAGATGTTGGTCAGTTAATTTGCTGGGCAGGGTTGCTTGATGACAAAGTCCCAAATGTCATTACATTACAAGAAGGATGATATCGGACGAGACAGGCCGGCGAAGTGATTTGGGATGAAGTTATGAGGAGAGCAGCAATTACTCTTCATGATCGGGCTGTCAGTCCACAGAGAGACAGAGAGATATAGAGGGATGGCCAGCTGACGCGCTGTCATCAGGAGTAAATGGAGTTATAAAACCTACAGTAAACGTCGGGAAGACACTGTGGCCCCCGTGTTAAACAACTCTTCTCCCTCTGTCTCTCTCCATTTGCCTTCTTTCATTGGACACAAATGATAATAAAATGCACTGCAGCTGTTACATTATTGTGTGTCGTGACTCACAGGCGCTTCTATGAAAGAGAATTAAACATTACAGGTAAAAATAATGTAAGGTGAGAAGTTAATCTCTACAATATCACGCTGATGGCAGAGCTAAGAAACAGTGCAAAGTCTGCAGCTTAAATCACCTCACTTTGTGATTCTGGGTCAATTTTGGATTCATTCTGCAACTATGGTAGCATGTTTTGCTCGCAACGGCAGTGACAAAGTGTTTTGAGCTCTGAGTCATCCCTCTGACTGGCTTCTTCTCCAAAGCACCAGTGGATTAAGCATCACAGCGTTACGAAGAGACGTTCGCCAACAACAAACTGATGTCGACAATGTTAACCATTCACGCCACCAAGAGACTCTCGTGTTTCTAAGTTAGATGAACAATGAGGATGTCGATACTTTGAAGTATGGATTCTACAGGAAGAGAGAAAACTTCCATGAGCGGCGTCTCGTCCTCAGCCACCGGAAGCACTGCAACACATTTCAGAAGCGTTTCTCTGCACCCTGTGCTTCAGGAAAACTCAAAACAGCTAAAAAAGACACATATTTACCAATGATAGAATCACATAAACCAAGAAAAACTGGCTTAATGAGCAAGTTAACAAAGTCTGGCAGGCAAAATGCTTCACTTCTGAAACGCTCCTGGTGGGGTTTGAACCCGCGTAGAGAACGGACCAAAACAATGACTGAAACATGCCCGTTGAGATCCGGGCTTAACAAGAAGGTAATACAAATTTCCATCATATGTTTTATACATGAATATAATGCTAATAGCTGCAGCAGTAAGCAACAGTTGTTAGATTATAGGTGTGTCACAACACTGTTGCTGTGTTACTGAAACCTCTGTGCAGACTGGGCAGCTGCCATCCTTCATTTTTGCATAATGTTGCCTGAAAAAAAAGAAGTTTTCTCTCGTTTGCTCATCCTTCCCTTCCCTGGATAAATAATGTTTGCAGAGGAAAAACAGATCCAGAAAGCATTTTCCTCCATGGCAACATGCTTCTTCTGTATACAGCACAGCCTGTCCTCATTGTGAAGTCAACTCAAGAGCGGAGTGTGCTCTGGGAAGCGCATAAAAAGCAAAAGTTGGAGGGTGATGGGAGGTGTAGAAAAGTTAACAAGAAGTTGTAACTGGAGGCTGCAAAATTAAACAAGAAACGGCCGTAAGAGTCGATAAACTGAGGCGCTGAAGTATCTTCCTTAGCAACAAGCAATTTAGCATCCGCTAAAAAACGAGTAAAGAGAATTCACTTTGTGGTTTAAGTGTTTTTATTTGTCAATCAAAAAGTGTGTAGGTTGTTGCAAAGCAGATTTTTTAATGTAGTCTTATCTTGGACCTTAGGCCATAATAAATTACACCTCAGAGAGAGAAAACAGCATTCAGTGTAATTAAAAAACAGCTTTTCTAACAGCGGTATAACAATTTACAATGTAGGTGGTATTTAACTAATACGGAGACAGAATAATTGTTTTAATGCTACGTAATGTTGAATAAACGTCAAATGTTAAGCAGGTCTGGACTGACGTGCATGTTCAAGGAAAGCTGGGGAGGAAATCAGCAGAATAAGAACTGTGAACAGAGATAAATGGGATTATTTTTACTTCAGGATGAGGAAGTATTAAAATGAGTTGAATGAGAGAGTTGAGAGTTTTTTTACAGTCTTTCAGATTTCACTAAATTCATGGAATCAATCTTAATCTGAAGAGTCCAAACCGTACCTCCATGCAAATTTAATAAATCAGGTTGTTTGTGTATTGACGACGGCAACAAAGTCAGTCTTTGGTTTTCTTGTGCCTGCCACCAAAAAGAAAAAAAAAAAAAAAGAGGCCATCCAATGTTTGGATCTTGCTGCTAGGACACCAATGTTGACTGTTGGTAGGGGAACAGGACATGAAACACAGCCTCCATAGTTTAAGTCCCCGCTGTGCTACAATACATCACAGTTCTTCCCGTCTTTGGCGATTAAAGTAAATAGGTAATTTACTGAATAAAGGTCCAATAAACGCCAGGGCTGTCATCTTTTTGCAGAGGTGTTGCAAACCCAGCTCACGTAAGGAAAAGGAAGCGTACTCGGTAACTCACTTAAAGAAATAAACACAACCAAAAGAGTGAAAATGAAAACGAGTCCCAACTTCCTAAAAGAAACAAAAAAAAATGGAAAGAAAAACTTCACTATCTAACTTTTACCAGAAAACACAGAAAACTCCTAAACCCAGTGATTTGAAAAAAGTCTCTGCGTGATCAATAGTTCGACTATACTTGGTGCTGTCCCTACATAGTTAACAAGTACCTCAGCCAAAATTGTCAGGCTGTCCAAACTTTAGTAAGCTTGTCCCTTAAATTGCATACTGCAGATTGGAGATCCGGACCGGGCCCAATCAGGATCCTCCAGCTCCTCGTGAAGCCATGACAGTGGTGGTTCACAGGTGTGTGGCAGTAACAAGAAGACAGTAAAAAAATATCTGCCAACTTACATAATCCACTTTGCCCTGTCCTCCCTTAGTTTGTTTTCCAAAAGTCATGCTAAGAAAAAGATTTATAAATAGTTATTAATGCAGCTCTTCTATAAAAACTTATTTGTATCTCTCTTCTAAAATTAGGAAAAGAGGCAGCAACCCTTCCTCAAAAATGCTCCATGCGTAGCATTCAGTTCTGCCTGATGCTGTATACATTAATACCGTGTAAGAACGTGGGAGAGAGATCAGCTGCACGCTTCAGGTGAAACTAAAGTGAGATATCTGTCGCTGATTAGCTCTGTAGAAGTCTGCATTACGGCATCTTTCAAGAATGTCACGTTTACTGGAGCTATAATTTCTTTTTTCCCTCAATAGAAAGCAGTGGGGAAGACAGATGGTAGGTAGGCAGACAGGAGAAGAAGAAGAAGAAATTGGCAGGTAGAATATAAACGAGTCTGCCAACCAGTTGTCAGTCGTCAGCCAGAGAAGCAAACAGTCAGACAGTCAAACAATCAGCCTGCCAGGCCAGCACAGATCCTGACAGTCTTTAAGTCAGTCAAACGGGAAAAAATAAAACCGCCCGATTGAGAGAGAAGCTGAAAATCCGCCGACTTTATCACTTCTGCTTTCCCGGTCAATCGTTGCGCGGAGTGGGTGTAATTGTTGACTGTCAGATGCAGCACCACCCCTCAGTTTTGACATTAAGACGCCGTTCAAGCATCTGAAGAGCATTTCAGTTAAAGAGTCACCGATGGCACACTGACTTACACCCTGTGGGTCTGCAGGATAGCTCAAATTCAGTTTGGATTTGTTGAACAAATGCAACAAATGTGGTGTACCTCTCTTCTTCGTTTGTGTAGACGCCGTCTTTCCAGGAAAAAGGGTCTACGACAACAACAGGCCTGCCGTTTGTCATTTGACAGTGAATATATCTACGAATTTCTGGACAAATTCAGATATCCAGCCTGCACACAATGCGCTGATTGAAGCCAAAAAGTGTTTTGTTTTTGATTCAAACCCACCATTAACATGCCAGGTTTTTGTTTGGAGTATACTGCCAGCCTTAATGCTATTTCTGTTCTTGGCTTACCCATAACCCCTCTTCTTCTCTCTCTCTCTCTTTCTCTCTGTCGCTCTACCCGAATGCATTTTTTTTGTGAATTATAGCATAAAGTAAATATACGTAATTCAATGAATTTTCCTGAGCACTACAACATGTTGAGAAAGGATCCACGTGATGCTTTCTTTCGCAGTATTTCCTTTTCTCTACTGTGCGTATTGTTTCCTTTCATTTCCTGCCTGCCCCCTCTCACCCTTTCCATGTCTCTGTAATTGTCAGCATGTAGAGATTACATACGTCTGTAAGCCTCAATAATTACTCTAAGTGGTTGGAATGAATCAGAGAATGGTGCTACTTTCATTTTTATTCTCCACCCACACATTTTCTTTCTGGAGACTGCATAATCCTAGACCTTGACCTCGACCTTGACCTCAAATCTT
Organism: Nibea albiflora; assembly: GCA_014281875.1. NCBI lineage: Eukaryota > Metazoa > Chordata > Actinopteri > Sciaenidae > Nibea > Nibea albiflora. The sequence goes on from CM024797.1 coordinate 6,118,776, forward strand.
TAAGGTATAAAAATAGAAACAAAGAACAACTTTAAGCCTTTAAATCACTATTTTATAGGTCTACAGTCATATGACAGCACAATATGAGCTCATTTTGAGTAATTTCCTGTGTACATCCTGCAATTTAACTTGCAGTAGTTAAACTGGGACTGGTTATGTGATGGGCTCTGTGGATCTTGGGTTGCCATGTGCACAATCTGATTTAGATCCATCTATTTTATGTAAATTCTCATAATGTTACTAACTTTGCTTCTTTCTCTTTTTAGTTTTTCTACTTTCTCATCTTGCCAGATCTCTTGGACTGTGGCTACGCTTAGATCGGGCCATGGTCTAACCTGCTGCTACGGTGCTGCTTCATGCTCACTACTAATACTACTATTATTATGATTATTACTATTATTAGTCTTATCTTCACTAAAATGCATAATTATAATTATTATTGTTATTACTGCTGTGCATTCCTCTCTGCCCACCAACGAGCGAGCCGGGTTCTGTTCAAGTTCTTTCTTGCCTCTGTCCCCAAGTGCTTGCTCATGGTTGAAAACAGTATAATCCCAAATATACCCAGCTAATCAACACTTTAAATTCAGTGTTTAGCCAGTAGGATGGTCAGTGTCAGTATATTGTTTTCCATCCTGGATTAGTCACATGACTCAATTATCTTTTCCAATCTGTTGTTTAGAAGCATTGTTGCCATTTGGTGTTTAATCAAACATAATGAACAGAAATTCCAACCAGGCACTGGAGTTAAGTTACACTTTAACTGCAACAATGTAGCAATCAAACATTTCTGACTCAGTGGCAGCAGATGTGCTAGAATGAAAGCACTAAAAACTGCAACAGTTCCGACGGGCACTGTCTCATTTTTCACAAAATATTATTTAATGTCGTAATTTAATGAGGTGTAAAAATCTCCAGCTCTTTCTCATTGTTCAGTGCAGCACATTGTATTTCCATAACAGTCACCACTCTCAAAGCACCTACAAGACACACAAAAGGTCGGTGCTCTCACACGAGCACAGTTTTAGCAGAGCGGAGCGCTCTGGGAGGTTGAACTTTTCAGAGAAACGACTGAAACATTATTTTTCCTCTGCCAAACGGAGAGTGAAGGAGATGTTCCATGCTGTGTGGGAGGCTGGCCTCTTCTCCACAGCAACAACAAAGATGAACGGAGTAAGAAAAAATCTTGCAATAATCAGATTTTATAAATGCTCGGCTTTATCTTTTCATTTTCTCCTGCAAGAAAAATAAATCGGTTCCACGAGACACACTTTAGGTCTTTTAGAAAAATGCCCTGCCGAGCTTTAATTCCCTCAATTTACTGTTGCTTTGAAAGCAGAAATGTTCCGTCATTCACCAGGAGAAACGGGGGAATTAATAAAGTTCTAACACACAATGTGTGGGACCGGTATGGTGCAGAGAGATATAAGTGAACATGACAGAGAGAAGGTGTACCTCATTACCACAGGCACAGAGAGCTGGCTGTATAGTGTGTCTGTTAAAAGTGTGCTTGTGTCAGGGTGTGTGTGTGTGTTTGATGGATTTTGTGCTAGAGAAAAGAAAAGGCGTGTGCGTGTGTGTGTGTGTGGGTTATATTCAGAGTGTGATTTCCTCATTATCCAGAAACAGATAGATAGTGCCTCCTCCTAAGTGAGGATCAGATTTACCATTAAGATAAAGGTTACATATAAAAGAGAGAAATGCACACTTGTGTATTGGGTCTTCCACAGATACAAATGAGCATCTGACTATCTAAAGCAGCATGACAGAATGAGAGAGTTAAATGATCTGAATGAACAAATATACTTAAATTCTTCTAGAAATATACATTGTTTTTGCATCTTGCTTGCACGGCACTGTTCGGGTACGCTCACCATGAGAAAACTTCCTCATCCCGGTGCTCTGAGCACTCAGTGTGGGAAGCAACATTACAGCTGACTGAGCTAACGGACAGTAAACTGCTTCCAGCTGTAGCTGCTGTTAGCTAATGTTAGCGTTGACGTGGAGGGCGAATCAGAAAACGTGATCCAGTTTTACCAGAATAAGTTGCTAATAAAATAGCTGCTCGTGTCTTACATGTACACAGTCTGTGTTTATATGAACAGCAGTTACAGTGTTGCAGGTTACGTTGTCTGTTCTCACCAGCGAAGATGAGAAGCTGTACGTGTGATTCCTGCCTCAGTGAGAAAGAAGTTGGTGAGGTGAGTCGGGTGAATATCTCTCACTCACACATGAGCTGCAGATAGGCATAATAAATGCATCAGGTAAGGATTGAGTTGGGTCGAGCTACAGCCTGATAACTCTGACTGGGTGTATTTTGTTAGTAATGATAGGGTGTAAAAGAGAATGTGTGAATAAACAAATGTTTCTTTCTAGAGCTTTAACCTTCACTGAATGGATACAGAACACAGTAAAAGCTGTGCTAAACAAAAAAAAAGTACTGTGCAATACTCTTGATTAGCAACTTCTTCTTCGGTCACTCTCTCCTTCCTCTTCTCAGCTTCTTCTGACAATATCCCCTCTAGTCTTTCCGCCTCTGACATTACATTGCCAGCTTGCCCAGCTCCGGTTCTGGCACGACATCAGCTATCCATCAAAACTCATCTTCACGGTGGTCCAAAGCGCCCATGACACAAACATTAACATGACGCTCCGAGCTCAAAGTCTGGCCCAACAGCTATAGTTTGCAGCAGTTTACTTTAGTACAAAGCCGCTGCGGTATTTAGGAGTGCAAGCAGAAAATATTTTCTCCTTAATAATGATCCAGATTGATCAAAATCAGGGAAATGGTAGGTGGTGTGTGACTTGGTGCTTAGTGGGTCTAGTTAGCATTAGCTTCATTGCTCACAGTGGGTCAAAACTTACAGCAGTGGACGGTCCTGTAAACTCAGCTCTCCGTATAATACTTCAAATCACAGAGGAATGTACAGAATCACAGAGTGACATACAGCAGAGAGTGCCAAAATCACAGATGGTGCAAAGCGAGATAATAAATGTTGGCCCCAGCTGAGTAAGTGGTTGTTACGCTGTTAGGAGTAAACTATTTTTAGTGCCAGGCCAAATTACAGTACAAGGGGAAGCTGTCACTGCGGAAAAACTAAACAGAGTGTTAATTTCTTCTTTTTGGAACACAAGTCAAAACAAACAACAAGCGTATATGATTGAATTATAGTTTCACTTCAGCGGCTCAGACTGTTAGACAGTGCGGAGTAAAAGGAAAACCCATAGTCAGAGAGACAGGACGTGGCATACAGCACACAGCCCCACATCCCCACAAAGTGCAAGCCACACGCCCTAATCCACTGAACCAAAGTACACCTTCCCAAGGTCAAACTTGTGTTTTCCCACTTGGGAGGAGAACCAGAAAAAATGAATTATTATAATCATACACCGCTAATACAACAGCATAATAGGGAGATGCTGAAATAATGCAATTAAATTAAAGCACTCATGTGTAAAAGACTATCCACTCTGTTAGGTTGGAGGAGAACCAGGGATGTAATCAACAGAGACATTACAGGGAACAAATTAATGGTCTCTATTCTCTGCACTTTACTTGGGATTTATTTTTCATGATGATTTTGCTTTGTTGGCTGGTATACAGTGGAGCAGGGGAGGGAATGAGAGACAAAGGGATGGCATGAGGCAGATTTAAACCTCTGGCACTGCAGATGAAGGGTGTCTTGGCTCGTTCAATCCATAAGGACAGATCGCTTCTCTTCCTTTAACAATTGGCTGACATTTTTTTATTCAGACTGGCATAAAAAAATGTACAAACCAGTTTTGAGTATACAAGCTATGAGGAGTTTTTAGCCTCTCCAGAAGAGCTGTAATGGTGTCGGTGGTTGCATTCTGCATTGTAATAGACTCGAAAAACTGCTGCTGGATGGATCACAGGCACCATCTGGCAGTGGGTGGAAATGTCAGTTGTCTTGTCTTCTTGAATGGCAATAAAATCAGTGCTCTTTGCTTCCTCCAGAATATAAGCCTTTAGCACTGACAGCATGCAGTCCAACAGCTAGACCTTTTACAAACTGTAACTTCAGCTGCCTTCAGGTGCTCCTACAGCACACTGTCAAGGAAGGCAACAAAATCCACCAATCCACCTGAAAATGAACCACAGAACTTCACACAGTTGATCATTTACAATAAACCCGACAAAGCCAGGCCTTTTCTGATGCACCGGCTATGAGAGACATGCCCTACGTCTATCTAGCCAACTGACAACTTGATATGGTCCCAGGCTGGATTGTTTGGTGGTAGAGAAAATAACCAACCAGGGGTCTTGTGTAGCTCATTTGCTAGAGCATCCACCCCATGTACAAAGGCTCAGTCCTTGCCGCAGTGGCCCAGGGTCTGAATCCGTTACAGGATCTGTTAGCAGCTTTTGGAGCTTCTATATATGTTAATTTGTGGGTCTAGGTATGTTCAGAAGGTCCTTAACACTCATTTGAAGTTCACCTTGAGATGCAGGTGGTCACCCTGGCCTTTAGGCGTGTTGATATCGACCAGTCATATTGAAGAAGACAAGTCATTAGATAGCCTTTGACCCTAGATAATGCCAATACAATACCTGTTCTTATCTAATCAAGATAGACATCAAACGTTGAACCCTCAGGTCCCGTTGGACAGTCATTGGAGTCATTAGCTGGGAACATATGGAGCTGAATATGTCTTAACTGCGTGGTAAAAATGTTCACCAGCCCGTTCAGTTCATAGGGAAGCGAACAAAGATTAGCAGCAATTATTGTTTTTTAAAGATATTTAAAGAAGTTCTTGATGTTTCTCCCAGCGCATGAAACAATATAGTTTAGTTGCAGCTCCTCAGCCGTTGAGAGGATTGAATATTGCGGTCCAAAATACTGAAAATGTCACTGTCTGCGGAAACACATACATAACACTGCATATAGTGCACATTACTAGTATTATGTTGCACTTTATTGGTTGGTTCATCGGTCATTCAATTTAAACCCATGTTAACATCATTAATTCTTCTTACAACTTTATTCTCCTTGCAACTTTATGTTGACTTGTATCCTCTCCCATCTTTGCATGTACAGCTGATCTACTGTGTACCCAAGTATTCTCTAGGTGTTTAATTCAGAATTTTTTTGGAAGCACACCAGTCGAACACAACTGTGTGTTAGCCGTAAATCTAGTAACAAGTTACACGTTTCGAAATGGTAGGGGATTCACTTGTTGTTCTGAAAAGCAGCTTTATAATAATACACGATAATTGGTCAATTTGCTTCACACACCATAGGCTGTACACACTCCAGTGACAATTTAGTGTTGTCCAAAGCCATTTGTATGCATCTGCTTAATGTGGCATTTGAATTACATCAATGGAGTCTTGAGACTGTTGGGTCCGATATTGACCTTTGTTAATTGAAGGCACGATACTTATCTGACATGTCCATGTCGACAAGGCTAACGCTGTGATAGAAATACAAAGCAGGTGCCTTGATCTCCTTGTCTAGTGAAGATAAAGGTTATTAATTACATATCATCACATCTATCATGTCTTCTGAAAAGGATCTCTACAGGCACAGGTTGTTTTCCTCTTCATGCATGTGAGTATGTGTGTTTTCAGCCTCTAATTGTCTGTGTTTGTAGCGTGTAGATAGATCCCGGCAGCACCCAGGGATCAACGGCATGACTTGAAGTAACGCTAACGACCAATTCCAATTCATGACCTGACTTTTATGTCACTAGAGAGATCACTGTGAGCGGGCCGCCCTGAGCTACAGGGAGGTCAAATTACTAAGAACCAGGAAGAAGGAGATACACAGAGGTGTCCTGATTGGATGGGAGGATTGGTGACCTTGGCAACTACCCATTATTGGGAGCTCCCAAGGGTGGGGAGGGGAGGTAGGGGACACTTCAGTAATCTGAGGTTTACTCCCTTAGAGGGAGAGATGAGAGGCAGACAAGGATAACCAGTGGGAGGGTTTCTCCAGTTCTTTCAGGGATCTCCCAGCTCTTCCATTCTATCATCCCCATCCCTCCGGCTGTCACGGTAACAGTTACCATGGCACTCAGTTGGCAGGATCACCTTGTCACCTCTTGTTCTCTCTCTCTCTCTCTCTCTCTCTTTCTGTGTTTTCCCCATTTTCGCTAAATGTCACTAAATTAAACACACACACACACACACAGGCTGAACAGCGGGAGGTTCGGAGGCAACAAGAGGTGATGACAGAAGATTAGTGAGGAAGATCAAGTGGAACTCAAGGTCGCTACTCTCGTCAGATTCATACACAGGGAGGGAGCAGAGAAAAGGTCTGATTTTGGCACCCAAAAAGTTGAAGCCAGAATAAACTACCTGCACACCTTTTGGGTCATCATAGTGAGAAGCATTCACAGCGATGCTTGTGCTTCTCTTAACAACAACAAAAACACCCCCCCAAAAAAAAGATGTTTTCTTTGGATCAATCTGTCATGCAGTGTACTGCCACGCGCTCCAATAAGCCAGTAAATTACTGCACAATCTGTCAACGTGGTGTGTGTATGTATATAGGACATCTGAACAATTCATCATTTCACAAGGACCTAATCAATATGAGCTATCCAAAATGAGTCCGGGCATACAGTAGTCTGACGCAACCCTGACCAGGATAGATGTCATCCACTCCACTGATGAATACAAATATTCATGTTACATTATCGCAAATGCTAAAGAAGAACTAACTTTCTTTGTATTCAAACACAGATAATACAGCAGATATGATATGATATGATATTTGTCACCTTCTGTTACTGGCCGACGAAGAAAACGTTAACTGACTAGATACCAAAGCCAACAAACATAGGAGGCTTCATTCAGAAAGCTCTTCTCTTAGATTTGTTTGTGAATCCATGAGACTATCCCTCATGCAAACCAGGTGTTAGCATATGAAAAAAAACAAAAACAATAATCCATTGTAAGAGCAGCAAAATATAGTAGTTACAGTCCAGTCATTAAATTGTATGAACTGTATCACAATTTTTGTTTTTGCCTTCCACAACAAGCTAAATGTTTTTTATTTTTTTACTCTCTCTGGGTGCATCTGTCACAAAAACTAAGTTAATTAACTTAAGAGGAACAAGCTAAAACCAGAAGGTGACTCACTGGGTTTGAAGCACACAGTGATCTGTGCCAGAATATCTTTTTTTAAAATCATAGATCGTCAGTTCTTTGTACAAAATGCTGCATATTTTTCAGCGCGACACATATTTGCCTGTACATTTGAACCGAATCAGCACAAATGATGTACTCAGCACATGGATGTGTGAGTGCTTGTTCATTACACCAAAGCACTACAGTGGGGCGTGTTTGCTTCAACACACAGCGTTTTGCACGGCTAAGTATGTATATAAGTGTGTGTGCGTGGGTGTGTGACCATGTCATCAAAACAGCACGGTAACATGTTTGTGTCAAAAGCACTACAAAGCTATGCAGCAATATATTCAATAATGAATATGCAAGTGTTTGAGTGCATGGTGATTTTTCTGTCCGTTACACGTGAGCAGAAATAGCCCACGTTTTCATGGAATTAAAAACTATCGTATGTGTTTTACTGGTGTGTGTGTTGGGGGGGGTCCATTTCAACAGACTCACATCAAAACAGAATAACCACATCACACAGTGTGTTGTACATGTATTCAAATGAGAACGTGTGTAAGATCTGAGGACTCCAGCAAAGCTTCAAACGGAATATTTGATGCAATAACTTGCACATGTTTACAGTTAATACATGAGGCAGTCTAGACGTGTGGGCTGCATTTCAGATTCTTGTCAACCTGGATTATCATTTTACCTTCAATATAACCTACAATCCTATGAATGAAGGACAAACTACGATGGCTAAAGGCCCTTCCAAGTCCATTTAGGGTCGGACCGGATGGATAACAACAGCCCTGGTAACCCGTACTCCCTTGGCATCCCTCTATATAGGACCGCTTGGGGGAAAAAGTTGTGAGCCTTTTTCAAGTCCACAAAACATGTGGAGACTGGCTAATCAAACTCCAGTGATGTCCCCCAGGACTCCCCTGTGAGGGTGAAGAGCTTCACATTTGGGTTTAACAGGTGTGTCCAGCAGCTGCTCCACAATCCGATCCAAGATGGTGATCAGTTAACGGTCGTGTGCTTCCCTTCACTCGAGTGTAGCATAAACAGGACATCTATCTTAACTCAATTCAAGGTACACTCTGTGTTCAGTTGAGTCTGAAATCAGTGGAATACTGTAAACCCATGGCATTACTGTGTATCGTGTCACCATATACAAACAAAACTGGTCTTCAGTTCATAAAAATATTGCTCCAGAGCTACTAGTGAGGAGCCTTTGATCACTGATTTAATGCTCCACCTAGCAAGCGTCTTTAATGACCCAATTCTCATATATCCATAATGCAAATTCCATTTCCAAAAGATGCTGGTTCAGGTGGTTTCATATTTAGTGGTGGTCTGTTGCATACATGTAAAAATCTGTAAAATAAAAAATAAAAAATGAATTAAACTATTATTGAACGTTCACATCCAGGATGACACTGTCCAGCTAGTTGATAGAGGCATTATAGTCACATGAAAAACACTCGGAACAGTTGATAACTCAACATGTTTTGTTGTGGACATAAAAGGCTTCAGGCAATCGAGACAATGGCTTTTTGTTGGAGGCACAAAATGAAAAATGCAGGCAATGGTTCTCCACTCCTCTTCACTTCCCTTTCTCTCTGCTATAATCCTCTATTCTCGATGTATTCATTTGGGTCATGGCTCAACACTCCACATATCTGTCTTATAAAAAGCTTTATGGCGAAGGAAATGTCTGAGCTTTGTGCCTCATGCCTGCCATTATTTAAAATGGAAGGAATGGAGAAAATGACACAGAAAACGGAGAAAAGGAGGATGATTGAGAGCTCTGGGTCCGTCTTTGGGTTTCAGCATGGGATTTATCTAAGAATACGAAACCAGAGAAATTTAGTGCTCACTGTCAGCTCTACGTTTCAGAATAAAGGAGATGGAGAGGCTAAAAAGAACTGAGGACGGAGGAGGTTGGAATAATAAGGGGTTAAATGGATACTAATTCAAATAATGGATGGATGAGGAGGTAAATGGATGAGTGGACAAACTGATGAATGGGATAGATGAATGATAAACCCATGCATGTAAAGAGATGGCCAGACGAATGGAAGTACCATGAATTTGATGGGTGAGTAGACTTGGTGCTATAGAGGGATAGACTGGCTGATAGCAGCGATGAGCCGAGCCTCCACACACACAAACATACTGTAACCTTGCCACTTAGAAAAAACAAACAACAAAAAAAAACAACCCGATGAGAAACACACTTAATCCTCGAGCCCTTCCAAACCCCCCCGTGGTGCTTCTGTAGAGCTATTACGCAATCCACAATCCTTTCATACAGAGGCACATACAGATTGGAGCAGAGTGGCAAGTGCCTCATATAGCATAAATGATGTGTGCTGCAGCAGTCTGTGGAAAGAGATACAGAGAGGAAGCTGGAGGGAGGAGGGAGATCAGGGAGGGGAGTGACTGCAGAGATGGATTAAGAGAGAGGATGCAAAGATGGAAACAGCGTGAGAATTTGAGGAGAAAACACGGGGGTTAGTCTTTGCTGAAACACTCCAACTTGTGGCAGCCATCTCTCTCTCTCTGTCCCCGTCAGTATCCATCTCTTTCTTATTCTTATCTTCACTCATTTATTCTCTTCTTCACTTGCAGTCGCTCCTTAATGGCAAAGTTGAATTTGCTCCCCTCCGGCAGAGCATCTAAGATGAGGAGGTCCTCTTATCTCCTCTGCCAGTATTTGCTTGAAGGGATAATCTGTGACATTTTCAGATGAATACATTTCTGTTTCTGCTGCTCTAGATCATCATCTGATCTAAAACAGTAATGATTCAAGCTAACCCTGCAGTTCATAAGAGGGAAACGTCGGGTCAAAATGAGTACTTGAATACTTGTGTGGCGACCTTCATTGTCGGGGTAAAACGACATGATTAAGGTTTTTTTTGGACCATCAGTTGGAAACGGGAAATAACAGCGGCGCCAATATTCAATGTTTTCTTGACCCATCCGTCTTCTCTGACCTCCTCGCTGTGCAGGCCCAGCGGCCATAATGTCACATGACTTCGCTCGCGACAACAATTGGATGGATTGCTGAAGCCATTCGCCGTCCTCGGACTCTGACGACATTTCCTCTGACTTCACCTTGAGGTTGACATTTACGGCCTTTTGTTAATGACCAAACGCTAATAATAGCTGATGTTAATGCAAATAATATGATGCTGACACGCTAAATTAAGAAGCTGAAGTGGAAAACATTACCCGCTGAACAAGTTTGTCACCGGGGTGGCGAGTGCATGCCTGATAGTTAGCATTTATCACCACCGCTGTATTTTAGTACAGCTCCATGAAGCCACTAGCATCGCTGTAGACTCTTACTCTTGTTTTATTTTGTTTCCTCCCTCCAGTTCTGCGTCGATGTCTTTTTCTCACCTTCCCTCTCTCTTGCACGCTCTCCTTGGAAGAAGCTTCAGAGTGTGAAAATGAGGAATGAATTAGCGGTACTAGACCTTCTGTCCTTGGACAATTACTGTTTGTGTGTCCGTTGGCACGTCTGCAGATTTTTGAATCTCTGGATGTGAAGGCAGGTGTGCGAACATGTGTATGTTATGGGATTTATTGAAAACAGGCAATGTTATGTTGCTGTGCGTGGTTGCTGGACAGTCTCTGATGATATAACTGAAGAGATTACGATCCAGATGAAGATGAGGTGTGGTTGTGACACATTGATCCAGTTTACATTTCGTGTAAGAAGCATTGCAAAACAAGCATGATATTAATCATTTTAGGTTACAACAAGTGGACTGAGTGCTAATTACATTACATTATTATGTTCCATAATAATTTATATACACAGTAGAAATTCTATCTGCACTAATTTCCTCTGACAGGAATAAGTACAGTGGTCAGACTTGCCTCTTTACAGCAATACTTTCATCACTGAAATAGTCTGCCTGGGGTACAAAAAGAAGCTGGTTTTGCACTTTGGAAGTGAGCTAATCAGTTTTGTTGTGCCAAAACAGATTAGTCAGTCCAGAAGCTGATCCAGTGATACTGCTGTTGATGAGGGAGCAGCGATGATGAACTTCTGGCTTTACGCTGTCAGCCATCACGGCACCTAAAGAAAATATCAAGGAAGCGGTAGGGAGAAAAACAAAATGATTTATGTGGCTGCGTAATGAAAAATCTTCCCTTCTTTCCCAGTAAGATGAGTAACAATGAGTCATTCGGGGATGGAACATGTGGAAGACGTTGACAATATATCAATACGTGTTTCATTTATAGTCAAGGCCATGCTTTTTTCAGAACTCTGAGGTGAGGAAAACAGAAAAGATACACTTGCACGTAGTACTCTTGTGATTCCTAAACTGCCAATAACAGTTCTTTACAATAGCAATATGCACAAGAATGTACAACAATACAGGATGTGATCGTAGTGACCTTGAAAGGACACGTACCAAATGAACGCCTGTATACGCTGAGCGAAAGAGAAGAGTGGAAACAACCTTCTTTTGGTCCCTTGTCTCCTCTGGATATTTTAGCTGAAGGGTCCCGGTTTGTCAGTGACAGCTGGCCTCATGAACGCCTGCAGAGAAATGCCAAGACGGATCAACAGCAGAGCAACTGAAAGGACGAGAAGGGTTTAATCTGCACGAGAACATCTTTTAAAACTGTATGATTTGAAGAGGCAGTTTGACTATGGACACAAGGAATTTAACTAAGAAAAGAAATGTCTTAATCGCTTAACACCATCATTTTTTAAAGATATTTTAACCTTTATTCGACAGAGACAGCTGAAAAGTGACAGGAAAGTATGGAGAGAGAGGTGGGAAATGATATGCAACAAAGGGCCACAGGTCGGAACTGAACCCTGGGCTGCTGCGGCAAGGAGTGAGCCTTCGTTACTCTGGTTCATTAAAATTTAAAAAAAAACTCTTGACATGCCCGGGGAGAAACACATTCTCCCTGACATCCAGCCCCGAGAGATTACAGTGACCACATGCCCTGTAGTCAACACAAAACCTGCAGGTTTCCATCATCATAATCATTTTAATAATCTCTCACAGCCATCTCTATGCTGGCAAACCAAACTAAAACATGCAACCTGACAGATTTTCAAGGCAAATGTTCCATCTTCAATTCCATAGATGTGTATTGCATATACATACAGGTCAGAAAATGATGAGTGCTGAAAAAAAAGAGCATAGTGATTGATAAAAATACTGCATTAGTACTTTTTTAATTGAGATGGCCAAATATCTTTTGTTTTGTGTTTTTTTAAGAGCAGCAACAACATAGAATGAATGTTCTTCTTGCAGACCTTGAAGGGCTGCCAGCTTATTTTAGAATTATTTCACGCCCTCACTGATAAAAGTATATTTAATTTCTGCGAGGACAAGGATCGTCTCCTCCAGCAGCTTTAATGACTCCAACACATTGCAAATACACGTTAAAAAAAACATAACGGACGCGTCGCCGTAGTTTTGTAACTGTAAAAAAAGTGACGATAACTAATAGCGAGTGCAGTGGCTTATGTAAAAAAAGCATCTTGCGCAATGCCGGCCTTGAGGCTCACACCCCATCTCCCCCTGATGACTGGGTGATGATGTCGTCCACTCTGTGACGCTCACGCTGTCGGCGGCCGTGAAACAAACCCCGTCACTGCATATGCTGCGGTCAGAGCATGGAGCCTGAGGACCGTCTAGATGTATAAGGTTTGTGTGTGTGTGTGTGTGTGCATGTGCATGTTTTTAATTATTTCTACTGCTCTAATTTCCTCATAGAAACATAACAGCCCGGAGAAGTCGCAATATCAGAGTGCTGTTTCTGAGAAGATTTTGGAAAATGTGTCATTTCTAAAGTATGGGTAGAGTTCAGATGAGGATTTCTTCAGGGTACGAGGGTGATGTTTCCAAGCAGATATTAAATTATTGAATTAATGAGATGTCCTCACATGTCCAGAATGCACTATCTGTGTCTGATATTTGCTGTTTGGGTGGCTGTGGGACATCTCTATCATGGCTGCATGTTAAGTATTCCAAGGAAGTGCCCGACGTGGGCATTCGCCTGCGTGTATGTGTGTGTCCGGACAAGGTTGCAGAGACTTGAAAAGTGCCTATTATCAAGGAAAATGAAGATATACAGAGATATAAACTGAGAATAAACAAAAGGCTCACACACAGGGGAGATAAAGGAAAGAAAAATGACTCCGGAAAGGGGAGGAAAAGAGACAAATCAAGAAAAAGTTGGACAAGAGGAGAAAACTGTGAAAGCTGTGAGAAATCCAATGAATAATGTATGGCTTTCTTCCATCTCTCTCTCTCTCTCTCTCGCCAGCGTTTTGTTCATCTGCTGTTCGTCTGTAATAAGTTCAGGCCGACATAAATCTCTGCTTAGACCTACTGTAATGGGTTTCACTCATTCTCCGACTCCCCTCTTCTCCCTCTATCTCTATCGTTCTGCTGCTCTCCATCTTCCTGTCAATCACACAACTTATGACTGATCACACCGGAGCAAAACACGGGGAAATAAGTAAAGAGGAAGGGAGGCATATGGATATACATGAGAGGAAGGAAGAAGGGCCGAGTACATGCAACAAGAGTTAACGTGCTATGCTCCACGGCCAAATATTTGGCAAGGCTGACCAATTTCCATTAGTGTACTTCTGGTCATGGTTTGGGCTAGGTGCTTTAGTTCCAGTAAAGGAAAATCTTCATGCTACAGGATGCAACACATTTTAGACACAAAACTATTTGGTAGTCTAGGAAGTCCCTTTCCTGTTTCAACATGACAACGGCCCTAATGTGCACAAAGGCAAGTAGTTTTGCAAAGTTTGACCACCTTACTGAAAGTTCAGTGCAAATGCCTGATAACATTCAAATGTTTTCTATGCATCAGCATTTTTTTTTTTTAATGCTCTCTTTCAACAAGCTCTGCGCACGGCAGATAAGGTTGTTATAGTGAATGATAGTGGACTCGAGATGCAAACCAGAGAACTGAATCAGTTTAAACACAGTTTACTGAGCCCACAGAGGAAACTGTGCGGTTGAGTGAGAGATCCAGCGAGTGCAGGGCTGCTGGCGACAGAACTCCAAGGTGCATGACCGAAGATACGACAGAGCTAAACATGGCAGATGAGCGGCAGAGATGGAGCACAAGACGATCAAAGTTAGACAACAGCTGCCATAGACGTGGTTACCAGAGTGAGGCTGAACAATCTGGTGGAGTCTGGGTGGTAAAGTCAGTTGCTGCTCAGGCTGCACTGCCCTCTGGCTTGGTCATCTGAGTGCTGTAGGACACATCACTGCTCTTACTGCACCCTCTGTCATAGAAAGACAACTAACTACAGTATATGGCTTAAGTTCAGGATAAGCCAGCCTTATTGATTTTCTCCCTGGTTGTTATCTGTAAATGAAAAAAACACACATTTTGATAAACTCACATTTTAGTTTTTCAAGTTTATTTTTCCAGATAATTAAATAAGGCTGCAGCTAAATCAATTTATGACAGAGAAGAAAAATAAACTAAACTCAAAGGTAGATAGCAGATCTCAGTGGCTGCCATCTCATCTTTTGACTCTGGTGGAGTTCGTGTGAGTACATTGTTAAGCTACCTTAAAATTACAAACTTAAATGTATTAAATTGTGAATTAACATATTATGTTAAGCCAACACAGAAATACTTGATTCCTATGGGCAGTGAAATACTAATAAAAGGGTCTCTATAGTGATTATTTTCTGAAATAATCAGCCAAAAAAGACATAAAATGAAAAAGAAATCTAAACACTCTAAGACAATCTAACCCAAGGCATCAAAATAACACACTGAAACCTGCATCAGAGGAGAGGAGTGTGGCAGTGGAGCATGCCTGTGAGGCAGGAGGGGGCCTGCATGGTTGTGGAGGGCTTTGTGTGTGTGAGGAGGAGGAGGAGGATTTTGAACTGGATCAGCTCTGGAACTGGAAGCCTGTCGAGGTTCTGGAGGATGGGTGCGGGGTGTGGGGGAGCAGCAGAGTTCTGGATGTATTAGAGTTTATTTAACATTTCAGATGGTGTGCCATAGAGGAATGAGATGATGAAGGTGGCGATGAGGGCTTCTGCAGCGGAGAAGGACAATGATGGGCGGAGTCGGGCTATGTTTTTGATGTGGAAGAAGGCAGTTCTGGAGAACTGATTTATGAGTTGTTCAGAGGAAAGGTTATTGTCAAAGATGACTCCAAGGTTGCAACCGTGTGGGGAGGGAGTTATCAACGGTGAGGCAGAAACTGTGAATGCTTTTGGCGACAGATTTGGGATGATCATGTCTGATTTGTCACAGTTCACTTTGAGGTAAGTTGGTATCCATCCATCCATTTTACGTCAGTGAGCAGGAGAGAGTGGAGTGAGTGGCAGCGGTGATGGCTTTGGTGGAGCGTAGCAGTAGAAGTGAACTCCAAATGATGTTGCCAAGGAAGACATGAGGACCAAGCACCAAACCCTGTGGGACGCCTTGGCACGGAGGAGCATGTCTGTCTTTTTTTTTTACAGTTTTGCCATCCAGTCCTGAAAAACAGGCCTTATTGCCCAACTTCACTGATACTCTTGTGTCTTGATGGGAAGAAATCCCTGCAGCCTAGTTGCAAACTCCTGCAAAAAGCCTTTTCAGAAGAGTGGCAACTATAGCAGCAGAATAATGTCCATTGATTTGGAATTAGATGAATGTAATCATAGGGCGTAGGCATACTTTTTGACCCAGAGAAATCTGAAAAGTATGTTGAACATTGAAATTTAAAATCCTGACCTACACAATGACCTCATGATGTTTTATAGCTCTATAGATTTCAAAATGTAAAGAGGGGAGGGAATAATGTGGAGTAATGATCAATAAAATGAAACAGCACCAATCGACCAACAACAGAGTAAGATATTGAAAATATAGACAAAAAAAAAAAGCTCACTTGTGATCCACGTGTCCCACAGAAGCTGTCGCCTGTGCCTTAATGTGAGTGTGTGTGTGTTTGTGTGCATGTATTTGTGTGTGTGTGTGTGTTAGTCAGAGGTGACCTTGGGTTAAGAGAACTGGGGTTGACTGAGGCAGCTCTGTCGCAACGAGAGACAGAGATCTGACAGACAGAACGCTTGGTGTGTGTGTGTGAGGGTGTGTTGCATGTCTTTTTGTGGGTATGTGTGTGCTTGTTGTGTGCGTGTGTGTGTGTGTGTGTGTGTGTGTGTGTGTGTGTGTGTCCACCCTCCCTGCAGGTTTTTGTACCTTCCAGCAGCCCGATATCTAAGAATAAACCCAAGTGTCAGGACAAGGAACTGGCAATGCTTTACCAGTGTGACACACGCACACACCTATTGTTTGCTCTTTCCTGGTAGGAAGGGGAAGAGCTGGAAAACAAAAATGAAATAATATTGTATGATGATGCTGTCCCTTTGTTGTTTTTTTACTGCAAATGATGAATGAAAATGAATTATGTCTTATTTTTTCCACAGTGTATTCAGAGAGTTTGAAGCTAATTGGAGTGTTCTTGTACTGTCTGTATGTATTTGTATTCACATTCATGAAGTGGAGTCATACAGCTCTGAGAATAAGCATTGCTGCCCAGTCAAGAGCCAGAACCACACCAAAGTGAGTCCCACAGTACGACGTACGACTTGTCCCTTCAATCACTCACAAAGTAACACAGCATTAGCTACTATCCCTTAATATGTATGTTAGTTCACTAGCACACTGAGACATACAGCTAAGATGTAAGATGATATTTGCTAAATCTCTTTAAGTGAAAGAAGAGATTTCTGATGGTACAGAGGCAGACTTAGCATTAGCAAGCTAGCTTAGCATCGCATGTAACTTACCTATCTTCATGCTTCCTTTCTAAGTGCCAATAAACGTTAGAAAATTTGACTGACATCTTCTCTGTCACCGCTTCTTCTGTCCTCTGTTTTACATCCATTCACAGTAATAATTTTAGCACATATCCCTGCAGTTGTAGTCTTGGTCGGTCTTGAAATAAAGTCCTGAGACCAGTCAGGTGCTGTTAGGGCTAAGTGATGCTAGAAAACCAGCCCATGGAGGGGGTGATGTATGATAACGGTTGAAATCTGTGGATAATGGTGCACATTTTCAGAAAGCATCTCCTGGAAGGCATTCACAGTGTTGCACTCATTGTCGTACACACAAAAGTGTGGGGACTAATTTGAAAACACACACACACACACACACACACACACACACATTGCTGAGCAAAATGCGACTGGCAGTGTGAGTCATGAAAGAATGGTGAATGAACTCATGCACAGAGGTGGAGAGAGGAAGTGGAGAGAAAAGAAAAGAAAGAACATAAGAGAGCAAGAAAGAGCAAGAGGAGAATTTAAGAAAGATACTCTGGAGGGAAGGAATGAATACTTGAGAATAAAGCGAGGCCACAAAATGTAATGGAGGAAAAAGGAAATGACTGTATGCATGCATGTGTACTAAAGGGAGAAATATCCGATGATTGATTACAGTCTTCTTAGTGTTTCTGGCTGCCGGTCGAATTGAAGAGACTGGACAAGGCACAGTGGGGTGTGTGCATTCATCAGCCTCTCACCATGCGTCCAATGAGGCAGAAATCCCTCAGGACAGATAAGACAAAAAAAAACCGAGATGGTAAAGGCTGAAAAAAAAAAAGAAAAAAGGTCCTGATCCAAACGGATCTGCATTGCAGGCTGTGTGAGAGATTTAACCCAGAGTTTTGTATTGTTTGTTGCTGCTAGTTTCCACAACAGGTCGCCTGTCCAGATGGAGCGTAGCTTAGCATAAGCAGGGAGGAACAGTTAGCCTGGCTCTCTCCAAAATTAAAAAAAAGAGCTTACTAATTAACACATATCGGGATTGGATTTGATCCAAACAAAATGAGGATTGTGTAACCACACCCTGGCAAACAGAGACATATAATAAAACCGCGTCTGTCTCTGCATGCATTAAACAAACACGATACAGTGTATTGGTGAGCTTTAGAGGTGCTGCTAGGTGTTATTTTCTGATATATGGAAAGAGCCGTGCTAGCTGTTTCCCCTGCCTTCCCGTCTTAATGCTGAGTTAGGATATTTGCCTCCCCCGTCCAAACTTCCATAACACCACATGAGCGGTATCAATCTTCTCATCTAACTCTTGGAAAGGTTATTTCCCCGAAATGTTAAAAAAAAGTTAGTAAGAGTAGATCGTGACTGGATAACTACTGCCAACAGCAGTACAGTGAAACAATAAAAGAGGCCGTGCTGGGACGGGCACAGTGGCTTAAACGTATTTTGATGCAGGGTTGTGTAAATGTACAATATAAGCGGTATTCAATGTGCGAATGGCCAACCCGGTGTGCTGATAGATGACACTGGAAAAGTGGGATGGGAATCACGTTGTGGCTGCATTTTTTGGTCCCCCGCTGTGCTCATTGAAATGAATAAGGAAGTCTGCTACAGGGCTGTTGCATGTGTGTGTGTGTGTGTGTGTGTGTGTGTGTTGTGTGTGTGTGTGTAGAGCACACACATCTGTCAATGGGAACTTTATTAGTGTGAATAAAACAAACTCCCATTTCAGTGAAACTTTAGTGCTTTGATCCACTGAGCGTCTGAGTTTAGACAGGATCCATGTTCCTCATTAGTGTGAGTGTGTGTGAGTGTGTGTGTGTGTGTGTGTCCATCCCTACTCAACAGAACAGACTGTGTCATTAGCCAAAGTGTCATGTCAGCCCTCCTTCTCGCTATGGCTCAGGACCAATTAAAGTGTCAGTTTAGGAAAAGGTCTGTGTGTGTGTGTGTGTGTGTGTGTGTGTGTGTGTGTGTGGATGGGAGGGGACGACTGGCAACTCAAAGGATTTTGGAGACTATTCCAGGCATAATTGGGAAGAAGGAGGGTCCACGTCTCACATCTTCTCTCGCAGATGGGACGGTTCCCAATGCCGCAGTCACATAAGGTCGCCCCATTTTAGCAGCTATTCATTATCTTTATTACCCGCTTAATAGTTTAGAGAAACTGCCCATTTATTGCTCATTACACCTCTTTGGTAGAGTGTATGTTTTAAAATTCAGCAGTGATGTGAACGGGTATTATTACAGGAGAGAAAAAAAAGTTTTTCCCTCCACTTATCCTCCTCGCACTATGGACATATTCATGCTAAGTTTGTCTTTTAAAGTCTGAAATAGAGTGAAATAGTCTCTGCTTTCAGATGAGTTATTTCTGAGTCATGGTGAGCTTCAGAATCAAACCATATCTGGTGCTGTGGCAAAAACACAGGCTCTTACATTCATCTCAGTAGCGTTTTTTGGGCTGCGGCGGCGCGGGCCTAAAAAATGCAACGATGTGTAGCGGAGGAGTTGAGCCAGATTCAGCTTTTGGAGAAGTGTCACTGAAGCTGATGCTCCAGGCGGACTTCATGGGTTATGATACTTCATGGTATTTCATGTACAATCTGTATGTGCTGCAAACTGGTGACACAAAGGCGTTTCCTTTGGTTTGTCAAGAGAGCTGTCAGATCAACAAAATAGTTATTTTCTGATCGTTTCGCAGCGGTTAGGTTCAGCTCAAATAAACACACTCCCACACACCGCTGCACGACCCCGAGGCGATACCATACTGCAGGTAAAGCAACGTTAGCGTGATTGAAAGCAAAGGCAATGATGGTAGAGCGGGTCGTCCACTAATCAGATGATCTGCGGTCTGGTCCACGGCTCCTCCACTCTGCGTGTCGAAGTGTCCTTGGGCAAGATACTGAACCCCGAACGGTCAGCCCCTAAACCTGATGAGCAGTCGGCACCTTGCATGGCAGCCAGACTAGAAACTGCTCCTGGTTTTTAGATCAAACCACTCGTGTGTCCCAAATGAAGAGAGACAGAAACGCAGGACGTCTTTTAATCAGTTTCATTTTTCATTTCATTCCCCATTAGCTGCAGCTGATGCGGCAGCTATTCTTCCCGGGGTGCACAGCAAAACTATTCTATGCATGACAGTACATGATCACAAAAAATGAATAGATCTTATCATAAGAACAACATCAATAGCCAGACAAGCAGGATTCAAACACTAAATCACTGTTATTCAAACTTTAAAAGGCTTGACTTCTTCTTCCATCCTCTGGTGTTGTCTCCTCCGTAGAGGGGGCACAGAGGACGCACACCAGTGCGAAGGATAAGGTTTATTTTAGAGTACAATGTATGTTGAGATACCTGGTATTTATGGGACCAGCACCATAGACCATGACCAGTGATATATTGAAACCTTTAATATGTCAAACTGAGGTGACCCCCCCAAAAACCCAGAGCTCCTCTGTCTCACAAATCTCCCTCGCAGCCTCTTTTTGCTCTGCATTTTGAGCTAAGTAAGGATTGAATAAAAAAATAAATCAGGAGGGTTTAAAGGTTTCCACCTGGACTCTCCTTTACTAGTGCACCCCATGAGAGAGCCGCTGAAATATGTCGGTACATTCAGCAAGATCTGATGCGGCAGCAAGGCTATCAAGCAGCTCAGCAGCTTCTCATTATTGCCTGGTGGTCGTATTTTACATCTCATATGTGTCCATATATTCGACAGCACATTCGGGGATCGTATCTGAATTCACAGGAGCACGGAGACCTTTTATTACACTGTGTGCTGCCTCTGTAAAATGTCGTTCAAGGGCTGTAGCAGTCTGTGTCCTTTGGCATGTTTTTGCACCACAATCATACTTATTTTCCCTTTCGGGAGGACTTTTGGGGAGGACTAGAAAGACAAGTCAAAAACATTTGTTACATTTGAAACAATAACATTTCTCCCATTCTGGCTTTGTTCCTTGTGGTTCCTATAGTCTCCTGGGAAATCATCTCCCAGTTCTGGTTCTGGAGGCAGACACCGTCTGTACATTTAGGAGTAGGCTTAGACAGAGCTTACGTCAAAACCCCACCAGGCACGTCTATGTCACGCCGCGGCCACAACGCCGCTTTGGTCCATCCTCCATGCGGCTTCAGATCTCAACCAGGAGTGGGAGTCAGACTTTGGTAAGTAGTTCATTTGTTTCACAGTTTAGCAAAAGGTGTTTTATTTTGAAAATCAACCAGATTCCCTGTTTTTGTGTCTGACTTCCAGCCGCTCTCAGCGTCCCTCTAAAATAGAACAGTGCGTATTCTCGGCGGAGCTGATAGGCTGATGGGTGATCCCACCTGAAAACGTTTCTTGAATAATACTTATACTTGAATTTATAGAGTAAAAACTTCTACTTCTTCTTAGTCTGGATGCCTGCCAGCCACGATATACATTAACTATGCAAAAGAGACAAAGGGGAAGGAGTGGGAGGGAAGTAATAAGAGCACAGATTTAGAATGGATCCACCACTGGGAGAGTAAGTGACATTTCCAGGCCAAGCGTGGACACCCAGAGACGTCTCACAACATCAGACTATAATGATCAGACACCAATGACAGCAGATGACAGGAGACTGGAGCTGACACAAAAGTCAAAACCACAAAGGTGTTATTATACATATAATTTCATTCCTCTCTTCTTGTTGTTCGGTTTATATTCCCTCATTGTTCTCCTCCGCCGTCTCTCCCTTCCTTACATTGTTCAGTTTCTTTTATTTCTGTTGATATATTTTCCAGCTTCAGTTTCCCCTTCTGTTTACTGACTTTGTTCTTTATTTCCCTCCTCTACAACTCCAGCACTGCTTTTATTTCCTTAACTTCCCCCGAGGTCTCCTAACCAACTCTCTCTCTTTCTTACAGTATTTATTTTGTTTCCTCGCCCTGCGCTTTGCCCTCTATCATTTCTCCTCTCTCTGCTCCTCAGTGTTATCAATAGAAATTAGTTTAAAGGGTTTGATGTCAGTCAGCGGTGTCAGTAATAGATTAAAACAGAGAGGTGTACAGCACAGAAAGCTATTGATCTGTGAGAGGAGTCAGATCTGCTCCACTTAGCACTTGACTACCTGTACTGTAGTGCGTGTGCATGGGTTTGTGTGTCGGCGTGCTTTTGCCTCAAACACAGCAGACGTTTGTGGAAAGAAAAAAACGCACACAC
Organism: Nibea albiflora; assembly: GCA_014281875.1. NCBI lineage: Eukaryota > Metazoa > Chordata > Actinopteri > Sciaenidae > Nibea > Nibea albiflora. Next base: position 6,140,845 of record CM024797.1, read on the forward strand.
CATGATGAGAGGCGGCAAAAAGTTTGTTTTCTGGAAGGTTTACTGTGTGATGTTAAATAAACAATACTGAATATGTAAAAACCATATTCAGGTTTCATGCTAGAATCATTTCACGTGAGGGTCGGTTAGGTCACGAGGTTAAAGTCTGGGTTAAAAAAATTTCAGAAATTAGGACATGATGGTTAGAATAAACAAACTTTTCCCCCGATCAATCCACTGATCAATCCATACAGACACGTTTTCACGTCTTTCAAGTGTATTTTATTTGTTTTCTGCTCATTGTTGTCTTTTTTCTCTTCACCCCCGCAGATTTCAATAAAGATCTCCACTTTGTCTTTTGCTTGGTCCCCATTTAAGAGATATTGATCGTCCTCTGAGAATAAGCTTTTCTTCCACTGTGCTGTATCAGCTGCAACAGGCAATCATAGCAAAGAGAGTGATCGAAAGTACAACATCTAGTATTTAAAGTAAGAAAAACGGCTCATATTACTGCTGCTTCTCTAGCTGCACCTTGGCTGACTTTACCATCTGCTTCTTCAGTGTGTGTGGTGCTTTTTTTTTTTTTTTTTTCAAATTGCTAGTGATCAAAAGGTTACAGGTTCAGTCCCCAGGCTGGCCGGATAAATGTGGGTGGGAAAGTGAAGGAGCAGCTCTTGCCACCTTCTTGATTACCACCACTGAGATGCCCTTCAGCGAGGTCCATAACCTCCCATCTGCATCAGATTGAATAGTGGTCGTATTTGGCAGCCTCCAGGTGTGATCAGAGCATTCCTTCCAGTGAAAAACTCCCCTGTATAAATGAAAGTTAGAAAACGAAAGACTAATACGCGGTGATGCAAGAACCTGAATAACCAAGAGGGAGGGATTCCAGACTATGTCCACCATGGATGCCCATGTGGTTGATAAAACATGATGAAGCTCACTAGGGTGCAAAATGTGATGAATTATCCTCAACTGTGCCTTTTCAGTGGACAAAACATGATGCAGTACCACCCGAGGGTGCCCCCCACACCGGAGAAAACATTATAAATTGTCCTCTGGGGTACATGCTAGAACATTAGCTGGCCTCTGCGATGCCTCTCTAGATGGTTAGCATACAATCTACTGCACATCTGTAATAAAAACACAAAGGAACGTAATGAACCGATTTAATAAAAACCAGGGAGTGAAACGTTTTCACCACAGGTGCATCACAATCTTTCTGTGCACTTTTTGTCTCATTTGGTCTTGACCCTGAAGGGAGGCAGGCACATTGCACTGCTGCAGTCGAACTTATCCACATTCTACTCTACATTACTCACCTTTTGCAATAAGGCAGTCTATTAAAAGCTGACAATACTCTGACCACAGCTTCGCTCTGCTGTCCTGCTGCTGCGCTGCTCATTTGCAATCGGCCACCGCTCGGGTAGCATTTAAATCACCCAGCTCCACCCCGTCATCCACCTCACTCAAAATTCCTGTTTTTGTCACGCCCCATTTGTCCTTTTGAGCTGAGCACGGTAAATGCTCACAGCGAGCGACAAGGTCATATCCTATTTGCCAAACACTGTACGCATACTCAGTACATCGTATATTCACAAAATAAACCCATTCCACTGGAGCTAGTTGGCTGAAAGAGTTCAGACAAGTCCAACTCTCCTCACGCTGGATGCAGGCCAGCCACATTACAAAAAGTGGTAAAAGAGTTGAAGTGATAAGAACAAGGAATGAGAAATGAATTGTTTGGAAAATGTCTATGTGATTTCCCTTTTCAGCTTTAGGAAAAAAGATGCAACTCCGGCTGTAGAAAAACCCATTCAGCCGTGTCTTCAGTATTTGGAAAGGCTGCAGAGGCTGGTGCAGAATCGGGGGAAGATAGTTTCAGGAAAGATATACACGATGGGGGAGTGTTCTTTTTTTTTTTTTTTATGGCTGCCACTACAGCGTAAAAAGTATGGGAGTATATATGAGCATTGCGGCTATACTGGGTCACATGTATGAGGGGAGGAGGAGAGAGATAAGGGACGCTTGCTTGTGTTTTGTGGGAGAGAAAAGAAAGTGGAGAAAGCTATTTAACAGTTGGCAGCCTGAAGCAGCTCCGCTTTTATGAAAAAAAGATCAATTTCCTCTCTTTTTCTAATGCTTTCCCTTTATTGCCGTATCTTCATCTGGTTTATTTACAAAGCTGCACTGTACCGTCCTCCCTCTTCACTTTTACTTGTGTGCTCTCTCTCTCTCTCTCTCTCTCCACATGCCACTCCCTTCCTTCTAACCTTTTTGAAATCACCCAGGCAGATTAGACTGAGCACTTTGCTCTTTTCGGGACGAACGTGCTTAAAATACGCACAGTTTCTCACAATTATCATTTGGAAGCTGCCATGTGTAACTAGTTTTGTAATAAGAAACTTTACCAGAGTAAAGTGCTAATTCTGCATTCACTGTCTCGATCAAGGTGGCCCCTGAATTCAAACCAGCTGTACAAACAGTTCAGTTTACACGAGGATGCAGGTTTCTTACCTTGGTTTACTGGCTTAAACAGGAAAACCCGTTCAACATATTGCTTAGCAGTGATCAAAGGCTGTGTAAGTAAATGAACTTTGGAAAGACACGCACTAAATGAAATTTTATCGATCCCTTAAGTGAAGCTGAGCTTTATCTTACGTGCCCGTCCCTCTCCTTAATGCAAGACAATAATCAATAGAGCTAAATTAATCATCTGACAAGGTGAAGCTTTATTTATTTTTTTAAAGAATAGAAGTTTGAGGTAATTTATGTGTAGAGCAACTCATTACCCAGCTGCTGTATGAAGTCTGTGCAAGCAAATGATGATTTATTTCATTTTAGGGTTCCAAATATGTCTTCTGTGTGATATCTGGAATTACATAGCTGAGTTTTCTACTGAAGGAACAAACACAATGTATTCACAGAGCAGAAGCACTAATGAGACCAAGAAGTAATAAAGGAAAGAAATTAAAGACGAAAGAAACGTTGCAAGCGGCGGCACAGAGTAGGATAGAGTGGCTGCAAAAATTAAATACAAAAAATAAATAAATAAAAACAGTACTACAATAAAACCAAACCATTTCTGCATCTATTACAATGATTAAATGAACCCAGTCAGGTCTTTTACAGTGGCATTAACATGATGATCTTGAACTTTTGGTGACCTTCTTCAGAACTGTCTTGTAGCATTAAAATACAGTATAAAGTAAATGCTATACTTTTATAAGGGGGGCTTGTTCATCCGGTTTGGCCGTGATGCCTTCAAGAAACAGCAGTGTGCATCTACAGGGGGTGTTCTGTTCCTGCTGGTGTCCTTCAGCAACTTCAAGTGAGATACTGCTCTGTCATAAGTTATAATTATATATTCAACCACACAATGAAGGCAATTCTGCAAAAAAAAAAAAAAGAAAGAAGAAAGAAAAGAAAGTACAGTTTGCAATTTTGGGAAATAGCTGCTATTTGAAATTCAATTAAAGCAAGATTAATGTTTGATGCAGTGGTGTGTAATCAGGTGCAATTTGCCTGTTATTCCCACTCTAGCAGCCTGTACGCCTTTTCCTGCACGATGTAACACAAGAAGTACACAGTGCTTTAAGGCACCATGTCACTGATTTGGTGAAACTGGATCATATTTTATGGAGAAAATGTTTTCTGGTTTTCCCTTCCTGCTGCTTCGCATCAACTCTCTTCACAGAATTCAGTAAACTGCGAATCATAGCTGCTGTTAGCTAATGCTAGCTTCAGTTTGTTAGCCCAGCTACCCTGACTGTGAGCTCAGATCACCAGGGGTGTGTTAGTGTTTGTACGACATGTGTTTTGGACCACGGAGAAGAGGAGGTCTTCAAGTGGGCAAATGCTGACAGGCACCGTGGCTAGTGTCATGCCAGAACAGGAGCTGGCTTTAACCAGGCTTTATGACAGTGGCATTGTCATAAATATGGAGCGCCCCACTTTCAGATGATCTGATACCAACTTTTACGCAACGTTGCTTCAATATATCAAAAACAGGTAATCCACAACACCTGTGATAAAACCCAGTAACTGGACACACCCCGTATAACTACAGAAAAATACAGCATGCTCATAGTCACAGCTCACAGGTCACTCATTCCCTGTCCTTGGCAAATGTAAGGTTATTAGAGAAGTCATGTGTGTGTGTGTGTGCGGCCTTGTGTCTGCGTTTCCATTCTTCAGCATTGTCCCAGCCTGCGTGCTTTTATCTTTGATGAGTCAGCGTCAGACACGCTAGATAGAGTACTAGATACTTTCTAAGTCCCCCACCCTCCCTTATTGTTCTTCTTCTTTCCATCCCTGTTCCTTTTTTAAAACCAGAACTGCAGTGTTGTCATTTAGCTGTTGCTGCTGGTTAAAATGTGAAGTTTGAACAATCTGGAGAGATTTCTAATTTTTTTGTTGTTGTTCTTTTTACTGATACAGGATAAAAAGACTCAAAGTGGCCAAACAGTTGGAGCAGTAATTTGGCGGTTTCTGGACAAGAAAAGCTGTGTTGATGCACATTTTTGAGTTTAAAAGGTTTGAATGAAGCCTGTGTTGTTTTTGCCTTTTAGCTCTATAATACATCAACAATCACTTCTTTTTTCGTTGTGCCTTTCCTTTTCTTCCAACACTTTCTTTCTGTACGTCTGTCCGTATCCTCCATCGGCACATTTCGACCTCCAAATGTCATGTGGTTTATATCTCAAGCTGCTAAAAGTTATGTTGCTCTGTGTCTATTTCATTTACAGGAACTCATTCTCAGTCATTTACAACTGAAGGTGATCCTGTAAATAATTTGAAATAACCACCAGAGTGGAGCAAACTTCACGTCCTCCCACACTGAAGTAAAGAGGTGAGAGATCAGAGCCACAGCGCCCTGACAATATTCCTGTGACCCAACAAAGATCATGTACGAGCATCAAAGGCAGCCAAGGAAAGTTCAGAAATAAGAGCTGAGGTTGAGGTGAAAGACTTTTTTTTATTACAGTGAATTACACCATGGTGATATAAGACGTGGTGACATTTTTAGTGCCAGGTCAATGTCATAGCCAGCACCTCAGGACTGTGGAACATTGCCAACATGACAGAGTCACTTATAGAGGAAAAAACACTTCAAAGTTACAGATTATATGATTTGGCTGAACTTGATACGCAATCAAGAAGCTGCACCTGCAGCTTTTAACAAAAATCGTTAAAGCTTTTTGTCAAACCAGAGCTGCGGGGAAGGCTTTAGAGTGTGTCTGTTGAAGTCGGAGTAATTAATCACTGCTGTATGCCAAGATGTTGTTTTCATGTTTCCCCAGATTTGAAGTGGAGATCAGCCGTCTGTAATATGAAGTTTCTGTTTTCATTTCCCCATAGCGCCAGACCAATTGTAGCTCAATTTGCTTCCAGATGATAACAAAGCCAACAGCCACGCTGGAGACTTCAAAAAAGAAACTGTTCTCATATAGCAAACACAGACTTCACACAGTTTTCTCAACAAAGTTATGATCGGACCTTTTTTCCAACTTACTCATGTCATCAACTCGGGATAGAAAGCTCATCTTGCAGTTGCAAACCTGTATTGTATGTGTGGTCACGTCATTCATCCCTAATATGCCACGAGAGGCACTTCGTAAGTATGATCTAATCTCTGTTGACAGTTCACACACATACACACAGAGCGGTCCCGGTGTGAAACACGTTTGTAGCCTTGGACACTCTCTTAACACCAAAGTTTACGCACTAACACACTTTTCGGGACATGTTATCCACACCTCTTTCACGCGACACGGGAATCCTGGACGTGCGTGTCACCCGGGAAAGTTGTGGCATGAACGGATTTCTGCCACGTGATAAACGCGAAGGCCAACCTGCCAGGAAGAGTTCTCGCGGTGATTTGAAGGTGTTGTGTTACTCAAGGTGACCGTGTTTATCCTCTAAAACAAAAAAAACACTCTCTCAGCCATTTTTGTCTCTCGCCTTCACCCTCACGGTTCTCCCTGAGAGGAACCTCTTTTTTCTTTTTCTTTTTAAAATGAAATTTAATGCATAATTCATGCGTTTTCTGTAGCTGTAAAAAACTGTTTGAGCCACAAATCCTCTCACTTTAGCTGGGATTTAGTCCTGGAGAATATAGTCCTCTCAACTGAACCATCTCAACAGAGAATGATGAATCCAAAAATACAGCATATCACTTCTTTATATTCACTTGACAGCATGACAGCTGGAGGAAGTTTGAGCTAAAGGCTCACATAAAGTAGAAAGCGCTGAAAAATCCAGCCTCAATAGTAAATATATAAAGAATAGTGGCTGGTGATTGTTTCTGGCCACCTGACAAATGTAAATCCAATCGGTTGGTCCCTTCTAGCTCGAACAGGAGGACGTGGTGCTCTTAAACGGTCCACTGTGTCAGCAGATTTATGGGGCTCCATTTCCAGAATATGGCAAAAATGGAAAATCACACGCATGGCTATGTTTTCATTAGTGTTTAATCACCTGAAAATAAGAATCGTTATGTTTTTATTACCTTGGAATGAGTACTTTATAACTACAGGCGCAGCGGGACCTGGACTAAACTAAACTAAACACAACAGCTCTGTGGGGACTTTCACGTGTCTTGCCTTTCGTGTTTTCAGGAGAGGGGGATGCACACACTGCTAGGTGTCACTAAATTCCACACACTGGTCCTTTAAGTTGCTAAATTTTTTCACCAAATTTGTTTGCCTGCTGTTAAAACCAAAACAAGTGCGCTGAAAGATGCTGAAATGGTCTGTAAAGCTGAGAGGAAACTGTCAGTGCAGCTTTAACATCGGCTTTGTTGTTAATTGAACAAAGCTGTAACGATGAAATATTGCGGACAAAATGCATCTAATAGTCAGGGCATTGTGTTATTCCCGCATATCCTATATATCACGGGACAATTTTCTCATATAAATTCTCAGTGACTCTCACTGAGTGATCCGCTGTAGCAGTAAATGAGTGTGATTCAATTATCTTGCTGCGCTTCATGGCTTGTACCGAACACAGACCGAGACACTTCAGCATGTCACAGTGCCGTGAGGGAGGTGTCAGCCCGAGCTCTTTGTGTGAGCTGCATGTTAGCGAGCCCGCCAGTGTTATTTTTCTCTCTCCAAAGTGTGTCTGTGTGCTCTGTGTGTGTGTGCGTGTGTGTGCGGTTCCCAGGAGGGGAGCTTGTTGGCTGGCAGTGTTGCCCAGTTGTCGTCACCGTGCCTGGGGCAGCCTCTGGGACAATCTCGCTTCCTTGGAAGATCCTCCGCTGGAGCGACATCAGAGCTGGCATGCAAGAGGGAGAACCATAGAAAGTGCGGCGATTCGAGAGCAGCCAGAGCTGTCGAAGCGGGCAAAAATCCCAGTTTTTGCATAATGTAGCAGTAGACGACTGGGAGAACATAAATGCAGCTGACTCAAAGCAACCTGAATGATCAATAAAATGGACGTCTCCTCGTGCTTTTGACTGAAATAAAGTTAGTTGAAGCTGCTGTCAGTACAGGTGGTGATATTCGCCTAAAGCGCACACCTGTTGCATTAATCTCAATCTTCTTTTTTTCTGTAATTACAGCAATGAACAAACCTGAAAAGATTTTACTCCTGTAATAAAAGAAACTGTCACGCACTAGTGGATCAGCTCTATGTCCATTAGACTAGCAGCATCGTTTGACACATGAGATAAGTAATGTATTCTGACGCCCTGAAAATCAAAGTTAGTTAGTCGAATTTTGAAAATGTTTCAGGCGTCTTGGAAGAGCTTCACGCCTGTTGCATCTATTAATGACTGACGACTGTGTAGGTGGGAGCTGGGGGTATTAGTGTGATTCTTCACTGGAGATGTCACACAAACCTACACATTAAAAATGTGATAAAAGGAATATCATATCCTGCTCCAGTCAATATGACCGAGACCTCTGGGAAATAACCAGCCCCATAAAAGCCATCTGTTTATGCTTCCAGTCACCCACAGATTAATGAGGTGTGGTGAAATGGCTCATCATTATTGTCTCATTACCACCTCAACTCAACTCAGGAAGAGGCTTCTTGAAATTGTCTGTACCTGCAGGTATCCGAATGGGTTTCCTGCTTGGATGGTCATTGGAGTGTCATTTGAGAATTTGTAGCTACTTTGGCTGTCATCGCTCGTCCTAACGAACCCTGCTCAACGTAATTCCACACTCGCACCGGTCCAGTACTCCGCATCCTCGTAACAGTGCATCCAAGTGTAAGCGAGCTTAACAGGGCTGATCTAAAGTTATTACTGCTACAGTTGTAAGGTCATGAAAATATGTTGAAGCTGTTTCAGGTTTGGAGAAAGCACATTTGTTTCAATATGTGCGATATAAACACGCACGGTGTAATCACTCTAAGTATTTCTCCCTGGAAACAGAAACAGATTTTGGCAATCCCTCGGAAATACCAGGATGTCAATCCCAGTATATAATCCCATTTGTGGGCCTTTTCAGTGCATTGCATTTGTAAAGTCCAGTCTGGCTCCAGCTTCAGCTCCGTCCCACCTCAATCCGATGAGCACACATCAAATTAAGCAACATAAGCGAGCGTGACGGTGAGAGTGAGATGGGCGGGGTGAAGAGATGATCGACTCAGAAAGATGAGAGTAGCTCATGTCCAACGCCAACATTAAATATACATTAAAAATATAGTAACAACGATAACATGTCTCATTGGGCTGGTGATTTTTATTGGTCCACTGGTAAAGTAAAGGTCCAAACATTTGCACCCAAACTCCTGCAAATGTGCGACCTTGAACCGAACCTGCCTGTGCTGACTGACACGGCATGGCTAATCCTCTCATCTTAGAAGTCCATGTTTTGTTGCGTGTAGCATAATAAACACAGCTTTGGCTGTTTGCCCTTTGGAACAGTAATGATGATTGCTCATTCACTGCCATGGCAACGTTTGCATCACTAATTTGCTATCATCACACACACACATAGCCATCATGATCAGAGCTCTTGTTCACAGCCGGGTCTTCTGAGATCAACTCGGTTATTACACAAAATATCAAACAGGACTTATTAAAATGGGACTCAACCCAAGACCCGAGTGACCGTATGAAACGCGGATTCAGGTCCCGGGATGGGTCTCAGGTCATCGGGTTCATCCGGGCTGATCTTTACTCTAAAAGTTGTACACACGAAGTAATTGAACTGAAGTGTGAAAGAGAAGCAGACCGAAGATGTGGGATGAGGGGAGGAGATTAAAATCTGTATCTGTCAGACGGACACTGTACTGTGGGAAATCATACACTGATTCTCTGAGTCATTACATGCTACACACACACACACACACACACACACACACACACACCATTTCAGCCTAAGACATATTCACCCCTATTTACTAAGCCTTATCTGCAGAGTTAGGACTGTGTGTATCCATGCTGATAGCACTATCAGCTTTCAATGGGAAATGCACATAGCGCGCACACACACACACACAAACACACACACACACACACACACACACAATGCCACAGGCTAGCGTTTTTGAGCTGACTAACTTTGGCTCATTGCAGTTGGTGTTAGCCAGAGCGAAGGAGCTGCTCACACACAAACTACAGATTGCATGACATTAGTTGTGTGTGTGTGTGTGTGTGTGTGTGGCTGTCCACTCTAACCTAATCACCATCATCATCACATGTCTCTTGTCGGTTGGCAGGGTGGTTCACGACACACACTCACACACACAGTGACAAACATTCCACTCCCACATGTAAAACACGCCCCTCATCATTCATACGTCTGAATAATATCCCACGTTTACACACACACACACACATTTGCATGCAAAGGCCAAAATATTAACATGAGAGTTGATTCTCCAGAGGTTTTAATGCAGATGCAGATGTGCAGGCAGCAGCCAGTGTTTTCTCACAGCATATTGTGAAGAAAAAGAAGACGCTCACTCATTGTAGGCAGTGCTGCATAATTTATATTCACGTCGGTGGAGGCATCACCGGGGTGACAAAGTGAAAACGGTATCGGCTCAGATATTCCCTGGGTTAATGAACGCTTTTCACTTCAGTCTTTCATCCCTCATTTGTCAAATGCGCGTGACTTGCTTTGCTTGCTATTTTCTCTGCTTTATGCTCAGATCAAGAGTCACTGTCACTGCAGCTAGAGCTTGTAATTGTTAACATCCTGATGTTTATCAGGTAGTATTTACCGTGCTCACTGTATGTTAGCCTATTAGCACGCTAGCATTTGGTTGTTAGTGATTATTTGGTCCAGCTGTGTTAGGTACAAGTGAGTAGAATGTGAGTGCCCGTTCCCATTGGATGCATTAGCATGAAATTCAAAATTCAATTGATCTTTTGGGAGGTATGAATATTTGTCCTGAACCGATCTCCATCATCCATTTAAGTGGATTTGCCTGGATATCTGAAAACCAGGGATGGACAGTAATGAAGTCCATTTACTTGATTATTATACTAAAGTACTATGAGTATATGCACTGTGTATAATATAGTCAAATATTGCATTTTTGACTGATATTTGTTAAAGCATAACTAATGGATGAATTTACTTTTCTTTTTGAAAATAGAATAGTCCATATAATATAAAGGTTTTCCATGATTCCCCATGAACGATCTTTACTGAAATTGAACTAAAATGTAAGTAAACATTGTAAATAAAGTTGTCTGTGCATGTAGTAGTTGCTGTTTTTTATCCTATGGTTAGTCAAATTTTAATGGTGTCGTGCACTTGTGTCTATCTCTAGTGAAAGTCTGTATGAAAAGTTAAGGAAAGTCATCAAGGACCTTTGGGGATCATCCATGTCTGTACAAAAATGTGATGATTTCCACAGTATGTGAGAAAGTACTGAAAGAACTCCCACAACAAAACTTCAACAAGAGGCAGGCAGTGTGAGAAGAGGAGAGTAACGACTCCACTGAGACCACTTCAAGTCATCCAAACACGAACTGCCGGTTGATGAAACCCTTACACAGAAGAAATTTAATATCAAGAAACAAAAATTTGAAGCGGCAAAAGATTTCTCTTAGCCGACAGGCCAGAGTGACCTCAGAAAATCCAAAAATCTGACTAATACTGCAGCAGTGGTGTTTGTACTGATGAGGTCAGTAATGTCTCTGTGCACCATCACATTACCTCCCACACTGCCAGACAAGCAATCAGCCCTTTGGTCACTTTGCCCTAAGGCTGTTAGTTGTTGCATAAACACACTTACACAGCAGAAAAATACTGGACACTTCACTTCCACGCAGTGTTTCAAGGAACACTTCCTAAAAAAATGTGTATTTTTGAACTTAGCACCCCCATTTTGAGAGCACAATACCACTGTGGTAAATATCGACAGCTGTACATGTGTGTTTGTATCCTCTTAGGTGTCTTGCCTCTGGCATTATGTCACATTATATTTCATTGCCTGCTTGCCGAGCTCAGGTTCTAGCAAAGCACCAGCTCCGGTCCGCGTCAGCATTGCCCTCTGCCACAGGCCTGGAAACCAGCTCTGTTCGGGGGTTCAAAACGCCTGTGGTACGAATACTAAACAGCTGATCTTGGGCAGCCCAGCTGACAAACTGAGACAACATAAGCTATCAGCAGCTACAGTTCACAGCGGTTTACTGTATAGCCCATCAAGAGTTGATGCGCAGCAAACTGTAGCTTATCTTGCTACTCTTCCTACTTCCAACCTACTATCTTACTACTTAATGCACTGATATAGAGTGGGATCAACCTCTAATCTAACATTTGTAGATCCATTCGATTCCCATTATTGTTTTCATAATCAGCAGCAGCAGCTGTAGTAGTACTACAGTACTAGTAGCACTATTGGAGGAGGGGGCGTGTATAATCTCTGCTCTTTGAAATTTTAGTTTCAGTGGGAGTTCAAATCAAGGTCAATGTTTGGAGTGGATAAATGTGGTTATTTGCCGCTACTGCAAAGAATTGATTGGCAAATTTAACTGAACACTCTAGATTTAACTATTCTGTCACCTCCTGCAATTCCCCTCGGCCAGTATCGTTATCACTGACCTGATTGTAAAATAGACAGTTACACCCAGAGAGTGTTACACGCTCTTACATGCAGGGTGCCATAATGGATCGATTGTATGTGTGCGTGCGTGCTTTTGCTCCCATTTGTGTGAGCTGGTAACAAATACGCCCATAATGAATTGGGTTTTTCGGGGCCTGAATGAATGTTGAGCAGCTGATTAAAATAAAACAATCATCTGATGATTTAAATACGATTAAATCAATCACGAGGAAGTGTGTGGGGAAAAACAGGATGTGGATTGTTGCACTGACCAAACTCGATGTATGTGCTGTGTGTGTCGTAGGCTTGCATGCCGTTATCAGATGAGTCATGCTCGCAGTGGATGAATTAGACAAGGTTAAGCTGATACAGCTGTAATAGTAACCCTTCCCTCCCTGCCTGCTCTTAAAGGGAGTAAAGCTAGCCTCAGGCTAAAATGAGGGTTGAGCCAACTGAGCCCAGTCTGCCGGAGGCCAAAAGCCTTTCTGTATAAAGTGGCCTCAAGGCAACCAAAGTAATCGATTAAAAGTGATTTGTTTTTCATATTTATACAACAATAAATGTGTACATTTTACAAATACGATCTGTACATACAAGTGTGTAAATCGGGGTATTAAATGCTATTACACGTGTAAGCACAGAGGACGTGAGACGAACACAAAGACAGAGACGTGACGTGCAGCTCAATGCTGTAGCGAGGCTAATGCTAATAACACCTTAATCCATAGGGAGTGACGTCGGAGCTAACAGACCACACAATGGCTGTCAAAAGCAGACGTGTGTGTGACAATAAATGGGCCGCGTGCTCCTGATGTACAGTACGCGCGTGTGTACGCAGACAGGCTTTTCTGAGTATTTCCGTGTGATGTATGAGAGGGAGACGGATCCTGTCAGCTGGGAAAATGAATGCGCGTTTGTTCCTCCGGTCTGCGATGCGTAAAGCGAGCAACAAAATTGGCTGATATGTTTGTGGGTTTTTTTGGCGCTCATGTGACGTGCATCGGATATATTGGACACGCAAACTTGCCTCATGCTGTGATCTGTGTGTATGCACGTGCGTTATTTGTTGACATCACACATGCCAACATGAAGTGAATGTGTGTCGCTTTATTGCGTGTGTGTGGAGGGAGACATCGGCATAGATAATCTGTCAGAGGATATGATGTGTGTGTTTGTATCTAAAGCTCATATGACGCTAGGAAAGAGACTCAGCAGAGGTCGCTTAGAAACGACGTCACGAACATTACGGAGAAGTATTAGAACTTGAGAGAGAGAAATAGAGAAAATTACAGGAGAAGAGCGTGCTTTCTCTATCTGCTGTGTTAGATTCAGGCTCTGTACATGTGACATTAGCTACGTCCAATCCAGCTGAGGGTGGGGCTGGTGGCTTAAAACCAGTTGGGGTGCATCAGACTGTTTTCTTCTGCCTTAATAATACCTTAACCCCTAAATCCTGGGAGAGAAGTAAGGTTAGGAAAGTAGTTTTAGGGCAGTCTGACAGAAATGGAAAAGGTCACATAATCCCAGTCTAAGCTTTTTTCTGAATTGAGTGAGAATGTGTATCTGGAAAAGAAACAGGCTCTCTGTCGGTTTAGGAGGTGGCTGACTTTATAGCGAGGCTATTTTTTTCAACTATAATTGCATGTTATGTCCTGACAGACTCATAAAAAGGGAATGAAAAAACAAAAAGTAACACTCCTGTCCAGGAAAAATCACAATAGCTTTTTCTTCTTTACCATCGCACTCCATCCTTTGGTAAATACTGTGGTAGTCAGCTACATTTAGAGACGGGAGTCAGTGCCCGACACTTACAAAGTAATTTAAACCCTTGTATCTATTAAGACTCTCAGTCATCCAACTCATAGGATGTCTAGGAGTACTGATTCAAAAGGAAATTGGCTGCTTTGCAATTTGCTATTCAACCAGAAGGATATCTGAACCCATTAAAATGTCTAGGACGGCCAGTCAGTATAACAGATGAGGCCTCTTGAGTAGAAAACCACCTTTAAGACCCAACAGCATGTCCAGTTGGCCTTGACTAAGTACTTCAAAATAACTTAAACCTTTGTGATTATTTGTAAGAACCACAGCTCACTCGAGTCCTTTCGCTATCTTTTAGCAAGGTTCGCTCACCTACGGGAATGAAGGACGCGGCTTAGAAAGACGAATGTTGAGATGTCGCATCTGTATTTTACATTTGCAGCCAACAGGCCGTCTTGCCCTGCAATAATCCCGTCCTGTACTTTGCAGACATTGTTTTATTTACCGTATCATCGCGTGGAAAGATTGGGTATTAAAAAGGCGCGAAGGAAGGAGGCTTATGTTTAAGCTGTCAGACACAGACGGTTCTTGAAATTGATGGTGAATGTAGCAGCATCAGGACATGAAGGCTGTGACAATGAAGGGGTAACACACAATCACAGAGCCTAAGGGCAGACACAAAGAGAGAGAACACTCAAATATACAAATGCAAGCAGAAAAGGACATTTGGTCTGCTTCAGCTAACCGTAATCCTGCCACAGTAACTTTTTTGAGGGAGGCGACTTAATACTTTTTATACTTTATAAATTAAATGAACTGAACTGGCAACAATGTTTTATTATTATAGTCATGTTATTTATGTCTTGTTTTGCACTTCCTGTTTCAATTTCTCTCCTCTCCTCGTGTCTGTAACTTCTTGCCCCCACTTCTGATTGTCCGTTCCTTCAGACAATATGAAATATGGATGTCGTGTCTGTGCCCCACAGGTTTCTGAAGACCAGCTGTGAAGCCCAGAGCGTGGCCTTTCTGTCTGTCGCCGTCTTGGCAGTCATCCTCTGCCAACTTTGCTTGCAGTGTCTTATTCTGTATGCAAAGCTGATGAGGCCTGAACGCCTGAGTCATCCCTTCACAGAGGCCCAGAGAATCTGTACTGGAGCAGCACCTGTCCCGACCTTCCAATCACCGGTCTCCAATATGACGCATCAACCATCTCAACAAGAACCACCGGGCAGGCGGCGAGCTCGTGGCTTTGTGTAGAGCTCGGATGAGTTCATTTGTTGCATAGGGACCAGGCTAAGTTAACTTTACCGATTTGCATGCACATTTTATTAAATAGCCTCTGCTCACTTCTTCCCCCATATGAGCCGGGATGCAACACCCAGCTAATCTACAAAAGGGCAAAGATGTGGATCATCTTTTCAGGTATTAAATTACTTTTTTGAGAAACTCAAAAGGCCCAGTGAAATGGAAGTTAGAGCATCTTTAACTTCCGTAATTTGGAGAACAGAATCAAAGAGCAGGATTTGATCAAACTGTTCGGGATGTTTTGATTGGATCGCCCAGAAGTGGCCATAGCTTCTCTGGGGTCTCTGCAGAATCACAGCAATGCAGGCGTATAGAGAGTCACATCAGCAGCCGAAGGATGAGGGAGAAATGCTACAATAATAATCTTGGCCAATCTCTTTTGGAGTTCAGAAATAGCCAATCATGACCAGTTAAAAACAGCTTGTAAGTAAACATTGTTTATGCCTCATCCAGGGAAAACAACCAACCAGTACATGATGTATTTACCTCTTTACTGTTCAGCTCTACAGCACTGTTTAATGTAATTATGCATATGACAATGAAGAACTTGAACCAGTGCAGTGCACCCATGTCAAATCTGGGAAGATAATAAAACTCGATTAAGCTCGCGGGTTCAACTCGATTCTGATGATCTGTTCATGTTTCAGCTTGAGTTCTGCTGTCCTCTGCGTCCCGTCCTTCCCTCTCATCTCGTCTCATCTCTGATAGCCATTCCAACCTTATCTCAATTAAGATGCTGTGGAAACAGCGCTATCATCACAACAGGCAGCAGAAATTGTTTTGACCACGTATTCACTATGGAGAAAAGCACGGCCACTGCAGAGGCTAATTTATGAACACTGAGCTCTGCGTTTTATAATAGACTCTTACTGAACATAAACATTGGGAGGCATGTCGCGTTCAAGGCCAAGGCCACACAGCATGTGGGATGTGGGACAGTTTGTGTGTGGGAAAGTGTGGGAGAGGAGATATGGCAGGCATGATGAATGCCCAGGCTTAAAAAAATATAGATATATAGATATATTCACTTGCAATCTTGATGACACACACACACACACACAAAATACAGGTACAGGCATTGATAAATATAGAAGTCTCATGCCTGAATACATCGACCCATGCACTCAGTTTGCAAACAGAGTGTGTGGTTTGCCTTCACTCAACCGTTTCTCGTTGGTAGGAGCACGCACCCATGACTCGGCGTTGCAACATGTGCGTTTGCAGAGCTCAGCGTTATGTAAATGAGCAACAATGCGTCCGGGCGAAGTGCAGAAGTACTCGCCTTGTGCTCATCTGTGTGGCAGCTGAGCAGTAATCCTGTCTGATCCCTGAGAACCACAGTCCAGCTTTTGGAAAGCTGTTTGGAGACTGAGGGCATGTGAAGGCCGTTTCCAGGCAACAGCACACATATCCATACATCATGCCACACATGCTGTGAGTCCTTTGGAGAGAAAGCATCAGAGACCAGAGTCATGATCACTGGCAATGATGGAAGTTATTCTGTGTGCTGCTTCTTATACACATGGGTCCAAAATACTCACATACGCATGGCTAACAGACACGCATTAGAGAGGAGATGTCAGAGACGAGAGTTCAGCTCTATGCTTTGCCCAAGGGCACCTCAGCATTGCCCAAGAGGTAAGCTGGCACCTCTACCACTCCACACTCATATACTACTGTAACATGATTTGCAACGTTCCAGTTTCCAATCGAAATTCTGAGCTACTACTGCAGCTACTGCCGACCAAAATTAAATGGATTTTTCTTTTTCCGTGTCTCCTCTCTATACTCACATGCCACCGTGGTGGAAACAGGAGAGAGTGCAGCAGGTATCACAGGTAAAGGACTCAAAGAAGAACCAGCAATACTCCACCTCCAAAGACATCGACACTGGAGGAACTCCTTTGGGACTCTTCACTGCTGTTGAGCCAGGCCAGTCCAACAAACCGAGGGAGTAAAACACTGACAGAAAAGAAACACCTGTATGCCTCTCACTAGCTGTCAACTGGAGAAGAATAGGGTGAAATATTCACATTCATCCTGTGCGTGCCCCTCTGGCAAAAGCATACCCCGCAGTCCCCAGCAAGTTTGCTTTGCAACCCTGAACAGTTAACTGCTACATGAACTTAACATGCTGATTTTCCAGTCCTCAATCAACGCCTCATGGATGCAGTGAGCACCAAAAGCATGAAGAGAAACTGGACGACAAAAGGCAGCACATTTCTCCCAAACTGTGTACGAATGAACGAACAAACGCTGCTCATCCACCAGTGCAAGTTTTTAAAGCAGTTTCTACTCTGCAAGGTTATTCATACATCTGATTTCCTCTCCCGCTGTGTCACTCTGCACAACCTGCTGTGTAAGCTTCCAAAATTTTAAAAATAATTTGTCGAGTGAACAGTGAACATTGTATTGTTTATGCAAATGACTCGAGTTCAGTGTATGACTTTGACCTTTTGTTTCTATCATTGCCATTCTGCGCTGAACTCTCACACTGTCAAGAAATACCAGAACCTCGGCAATATTAATCGAGGTACCTAACTTGAAAGGGAAAAAGTCATTCCCTTTTGGAAGTCCTCGAAGGAGAGTAAGGAGATTAAAGATTAATTCTGATCAGTAATGGATGTTGCAAGGAATTGCATGAAACAGACCTAACAGTGCACACAGTAATGCTCCGCTCTGGGGATTCTTTCCCTGTCTAAGGCAGACATAGAAAATATGACTGCAAAACAGAATGAGAAAACAATCCAAGGAAAGGGAAGAAGCTAAACCCGTGGGGTGAGTGAGGAGAGAAGACTTCACTGAGTGGACATCTCTTCGGCTTCCACTCATAATACGAGATGCCTTGAAGAAGATTATAGGAAGGCTCGGGATCTGTGCCCTGTAGTCACAATACACAGAGTCTACTACAATGAAGTGACACCCACTCTGCCCTCTCTATGACATGGCCTTTGTTAGGATGAGTCATTGTTCATGTACTACCGTCTTTTTAAGCTCATCAGAGGGACGACATTTTTGCTTAGTCCTCATTTGACTGCAGGAGCCACGGTTTATGTTGCAGTACCGTAGCAGACCACTTGGTTCACACACTTTATTTGTTGTGAACAAAAAAAAGTGTAGCTTCCTCACAATGTTCCTAATATTCTTCTATATCTATATATTCTTTATTTTTCATCCATCTACATTTCCATTTTTGAATTTGTGTTTTTTATTTGTGGGTGAAAGAAATTCTTTAATATTGCAGAAATGTCTTTCTTTCTTTATGTATAGTGAGTTTGGGGGAGGAAGGTGACTGATAAAGAAAAGCTGCTCGAGGTCTTTTGAAAAAAACAGAAAGAAAGAAAGAAACTGGAGGACTTGCATTGATATCTTCCCGCCACTCAACATTAATGAGTTTGTTCCACTAGAATAGGCGCACAAATAATGATGGAAACATGATTGTGTCCTTTGTCTTGGTAAAAAGAAGCAGCTGCATCACTGATGATTCTCTTAAATCAATAATGTCCATGGAACAAAATAACTTCCAAATAATGACCTTCAACTCTCTCGCTCTCTCTCTCGCTCTCATCTTGTATGTATGAGGCGTGATCATCAAACAGCTATTTCTGTGTTTATGTCGTGCTCATGTATGAATCGGTCCACATATGCATGAATTGTGTCTGCATACAGTAAACACAAATAAATAGGCCATTAACAATGAAAGCCTCATTTTCTGGCAAGCAGAGAGAGAGCCTTGAGGGCTGGTGTGAGATCTGCAGACGCAGTAAGAACAAGCGCAGGCTGTTTTGGGTATAAACACACAGACACACACATGCATGTGCATATAGGATACTTTAACAATGGAGAGGCACAATATATTACAAAGTAATGATTTTCCCACAGTGTTGTAGGATTAGTAATAAGATTCTGCAGCGATAGCGATCTCTGTGCAAGGTGAATGAAACTCTCTCTCTGTCTCTCTCAGGCTCTAAACACTGGAGAACACTTCTTTCCTGTTTTAAAATTCATAACAGACAACACTGTATAATGGGAAAACGGCCAACACTGTAGAAATCAGGATTTTTTGTAATGAAAGTGCTGCATGCACTGTACCTGGTGTAGCAGCTAAACAAAACTCACAACTCTTAGAGTTAAGACCACATTTGATTTCTGCCTGTCACTGTTAATCAGCAATCTCAGTACCCAAAACCGGCAACGCCCAATCTTTCTGGTGTAGCCAAAAACAGATAACGGATATCATAACGGGCCAAGACTTCCTCTGCAGTCTCATTAGCAACTTCATAAGCAAGATACCAGATGGTGTTGGAGGAGGTGAGGATGGACTCGACGGGCTTTTCTTGGTGAGGAAACTGATGTTCCTACTCGAAGACGATGATGTCCAGAAAGCAGAAGGATGTCGCAGTGTCAACCGGGGACTCAGATTAATCTGGTTTGTTTAAAATGTGTTTTTGGGGGTTTGGGTGATGTGCTGGTGTTTGTCAATGCACACCGACCTCTTCTGCAGCACTGTGACTGCGTACGTCACACCCCTAAATCCCACCGGGCATGGCTGTGACACATCCTAACTACACTGTGGCTGATCGCGGCCGTTCTTGATGAAGTTTGTCTTGAAGCTCCGCAGGGTGCACCCCAGAAAAAGCTCTCTGCTCCATGAATGAGGATACATGGCTTTTCTATTCTTGACGGATGTCGCGGTCTGCCTTCTCTTGCAGTTTGGAGCAGATCAAACTGGCCAGAAGTCAATTTTCAAAATAAAAATAGGCCAAACACTCCGTTTCTGAAACACTCCATGTTGAAAAGGGGAAATGTCATGTGATTAATTGGCTCTATGATTCACTCATGTATCCTGGATTCTCACTCAGATGCATAATTGAGCAGAAAGAGCATGGAGGGAAATATTTGCATTAGATCCCCGATAAGCTAGTCAAGTACTGTCCACAGCAGCACAGTGCACGGGCGGATAATCTGTCTTATTTATGAATCTTGTCAACATTTCCGCTGCCTTATTTCCCTTTCAAATCAAGATTTTGCTGCATCATCAAATCCTGCTGCTGCGTGGTCAGGATGAGCACATTTAATTTCTGAAAGCAGGAGAACGTATCCCCGACATAATGGTATTATCTGTTTTTCATTGTTACGGGGGAGGGGGTTGTTGTTATGAGGCACTCATTCATGCACACCTGCTCCATTATAGTGAAAGTATTCCATCATTCCAGATGATCCGCTTTACATGAAGCATCATTTTGGCCGCGAGGATCAAGCCACTGATCACCATTTTTATTTCAGAAAAAAACTTGAAGGCTGCTTTCTCTCTGTCACTTATTTGTTTTATTCAAAGTTTGGTCATGTTCTTCTTTAGAAGAGACACTGTAGAAATGCTTAAGGCCAAGATGTCCTTTGTGTTGTCCTTGTTTTCTGTCTCTTCCCTTATTTCAACTCATTTCATTCTTCCCCTGTATTCATATGCCCTTTGCTAATCTGTTTCCTCCATCGGTCCGTTTCTTTCTGTCTGGTCACCTACTCCCTCTGCCTCCTGTGCCACACACTGAACTTTTCATATTTAAACTTCTTCTCCAGTTGTCTTTTTTATAAAATATCACAAATGAACTGGATTGTGGTTTGGACATGTAAATTCATGCCGCTGCTTCAATTCCTCCAACCCTACACGCAGCCGGGGGAGCCATCCGCCCAGCTTTCAGCTCTGCGATGCGCTCATGATGCCTGAGGTGAACTTCTGCGGGGCTCACCCCAGGACCCGTGATGCCCTTTGAGTGGCACATAAACCCCACACTCTGTGTTTCACGTGCGTGGTCTCCCCCGCAGAGCCCGGGCCCCATCTCACCTGGTCCTTCATGGCCCCCTGCAGCGCCCCTGCCTGGGAGGAGCTGTCACCTGGAGCTCAGGTGATGAGTTCACTTTCCAGCTGTCATGATGATGAGGACGACTACTTTGGATGCAGTCTTGTGGAAACTCTGGAGAGACATACACTACCTCATACACTATGCTTAATGCACTGATACAGTGCATTAAGCATAGTGTATGAGGTAGTGTGAGGATCTTAAAGGCTAGGTTTGTTATTCTTTTGCATAAGGTGTCGGGTATATTTATCGCAATACATTATACACCTGAGTATAATAAACACTTTAAATATATGCTGCTCACACAGTTCCTCAAATTACCTCAAAAAAACATTGTGCTGCCAGGAGACTGCAGCAGCGGGAGGAGAGTAATACACTAAGAAAGCCTCTCTGGAAGAGTTGTTGCTCCCAAGGCACTGGACAGGCAACAATCTCTCACAAGCTCCATCATCAGTGATGGAGGCTGGGATGTACTTTGTCACTTTAACAGCTTGTGCATCAGACAAGATATACTGTTTGTTTTATCAAAGCAACTTTATATAAAAAGTGTTTCCAGCATGGTTCATCAGCACTGTATTTTAAGATTTGGCTGTTTGGTGTTCATGCCCGATCCTTGGCTCGACATTCGTTATGTTACCCTGAGCAGTTTTAGTCTGTTGCAGGTTTATCTGTGTTCTTCACCCCTTCAGAAATTGATGTGAATTATAAAAATGTACACACAAACAAGCTATCACTAATCTGTGCAGGTGTTTAAGGCTCAAAAACCTCCACCAAATCTCACATGGAGTCAAGCGAACTATACATTTTGCACAGGTTTGTCTTTGTATATCTTGGGAAACCACACCGATAGAGGATGAGGGGGGTAAACAACACTGTATACCATAAATGCTGTCATGATTTCATGCAAACTTTAGCTTTTCAAGTCAACAAATCAACATAAAGACAAGATACATTTCACCTAATTGCAGTTATGAACACAAATACCACAGAAAGAAAGCTACGAGTAAAAAACTTTCTTAGACCACAAACTAAATGTTGAAAACTCCCAACACCGATGAACCTGAAGTTGAGGGGAAACTATGCTTTTAAGGCTTGGCACAGCTGATGCCACTTCACTAAACAAGAAACCCTCTGAGCCAAAAAAAACCTAAAGCTTGATTTAAAGGGACTAGAAACACTTCTGCTGCTTTAAACACACAATAAGTGATGCATCTGTTGGGGGTTGATAGGTCTGTTGACCAACAGAAGTGACTCTACAATTAGTTCTCAAGGTGATGAGTCTTTGCCTTTTTAGAAATGACTGCGTGTCAGCACAACACAACAACTCTCGGGGAGCAAAAAGTGCCATGCAAAAAAAAAAAAAAAACGGTTGGCCAGCTAAAATGTTCCAGACGCTTTGACTGTTTACTAATAAGAATCAAGCAATAATGATAATTTACTGTTTGTCTCGTGCATTAATGTCTTAAGTCTTCGTCTGCGGTGGACAGTCGGTATGAACATGCCGTGCTCTTTGGAAAATATAATGAAAAAATAATGACACAAATTGTCATAAACTGTGCAGCCATAACAGTAACACAACAGTGCTTTTCATTATTCTTGATGACCCTAAGAGTGTTAGAAATGACTCATTATCCTCACTGTGGCTTTTTTTTTCCCTGGCAAAGGCTTTCTGCTGATGAAGCATTAATGGTAAGTAACAATATTAGATAATAGGAGACGGGAAATACTATTAACACGCAGGCAGTTTGATTTTTTAAGCAACAATGGATACAGATCCGAACAAGAGCAGACTATTTACTTAAGACAGGGAATTCTTACTGTATGCAATCAAGAGAAAATCAGATGAAATAACCAACAAACTCACACACACACTTGTAATTTCTTGTTGTCTAATAAAACTTCACACATCTTGTGCGAGACAATACAACAAGAGCACCACCGTGCTCTGAAACACATTATGTCTGATAGCTAGTGCCGTGCCGCGGCAGTCATAACCCAAAGCAGGGGATAAATTCACATTTTCGCAGTCATTAGGCCACATCCTGTGGGTACCTTTAATGTTTGTGCAAAATCTGATTCAGTAGATGTTTATATTTCACTTGATGAATGGAAACTTTGACTAGCTTGTGCTGCAAGAGAGAAGAAGTTACATTTGTGCCATATTTCATGGTAATCCATCCCACAGTTAGGAGAAAGGTTTCACGGACCGAAGTGGTGGATAAAAAGTATAATGTAGAAAGTATTAACTCACAGGTACTCGGGATGGAGTGCATTAAAAAATATGGGCCTGTCCAGCAGGAGGTTGCTGAGTCAGTCTTTCCTAAATGAGTCAAGGTCGAACAAAAGGATTAACAAGTGAGTTAACTGCAGATGTAGCTTTCTGACTTTCTGCTTTGCAACCGGCTCGACGTCACGGAACCTTGGCTTTCATCATTTATCCTCTTTTTACCATTACAGCCTTTGCCATCAGCGTATCGATTCCTGCCTGTAGCCATGATGATAATGATCATTATGACTAATGGATTACATGAAAGATACTGAGCCAGCAGCACGCGGCTAATGTGTCAACATTGACCAGGTTCAAAGAGCTTAAAGAGGCATGTAACCTTCAATAGTAAATTCACAATACTTGTAAATGACGCATGCACACACACACACACACACACATTTTCACAGGCCTCTGTGTTCTCATGCGGTACACGTTTTCTCCCAGATTTGTACCTCGACTTTCCAAAGAACAGTGCAAATTGTTATGTGCCAACAAGACAACAAGACATCGGCAAACACCTGCAGGGCAAATGTGTCAAATCAGTGTTTGTAAATATCACATCCCATTCTCAAATAACCATGATGTCGGGTATCATATTTAGCACTAACGAGGGCAAACTTCATTGGTTGCAATTCAATAAGGGGAAAGGAGTGTCTAATCTTTGCAAGAAATGAAGAAAGATGCTGCCCGTTGAACTGGATTAGTGCAACTAGAACGGCTAAATCTTCTGCAAAGAAATTGCATAATACTTCAGATTTCAGAGAATCTAAAAGTCATTACGTCACCCAGGCAAAGAGAAGCACACCGTTTTGTCTCTGATTAGTTTTATTAGCCTTGAAGGCTGGAGCAGTTCAAAGAGTATGAATCGTGGAAATGGGACAAAATTTACACTGCTTTGAACTTACACTAAAGTAGTACACAAGGAAAAGGACTTAAACTCCAAACCTTTCAGTTATGCTAATAAACCTTCGACTCCGTCAGACGTTTCTATCAGTACTGACTTTAGTACAATTCTAGACAACTAATAACTAGTTAACTAACATTCTGCAGATTGTACAGTATCTTTTCCGTACCAGGGTCCTCTGCTGATGATGCTTCGTACTTGCTACCTGCAAGTAAGCACCTTGGAGATGTCAAATGCCGTGTGTGGATCCTTGCCTCAAGTGTTTGGATCATCAGGAGTGACGGCGTCTTATTATGCCTGGCATATTACCGAGTCACCATCACTGAATGTCTGCAGCCTGCAACTGTGCTGTGCAAATAATAGAAAATATTGCCATAAAGAGTGTGATTTGTGACCTCACAAAATAAAGGAAATGTCCTCAATGTGGTTGTTACAAACCTTTCCTCCTGTTTCTATTAGCGTTACTACCTCGAGTCTTTTAGAGCTCTCTTTCCTCTGCACAAGGACGAGCATGTTGCTATTTGCTTTCTACTTATATGTTTGGTTGCTCTATAAATTATATTCTTTTTATCTCCCTCACGCTCTCTCTTACATCTCCAGTCTTTCTCCCATCAGCACGCCTATAGCCTCAAGGGATGTATTCTGCGAAAGCGAGTGGGGCTGATTGAAGACAGGAAACAGGCGGCAGAAGGAAAGGAGGAAAGAGCAGACTTGAAGAGGTGACAGTTCTGAACAACCCTCCTGGAATCACTGTTATCCTAGTGAAGGGGATGTGTGCCTGCGATGCTTGCAGCTGTATTGTCTGGAACATTCGCTGTCAGTAAGGTTTCCCATTGCGAATTTGTCCCCGGCTCTGGGGCAAAACAAAACCAGACCCCGTTCCTAGAAGTGTGTATTGTTTTTCCAACCCAATGAATAAAATGAAACATCTACTTTCATATGATGAAAAACCTCACCATCACCTTCAAACTTTTAATAATCCTTCCCTACCGTAAAAGAAGCAACAAAAAAAGTGATGAAGAATGCTGGTTCATTACATCAACCACAAGTGATCGATCCTCCACCAAGCTTTTCAGTATCACGGATATCATGAACATTACCCAGCACTGAAACTAAAACAGTCAACTTTTGCTGAATGTGTTTCTTCTCCTCAGCGCCAGCTACGCCCTCAACATCCCAAAAAATGCATCTTCCCTGGATGCCAGAACAGCTCCGTATCAACGAAGTGATGAAGAAGAAGTGGATTGTGAAGGGCCATGTATATGGAGACCTGAAAATCACCACCAGCAGCCGCCTCTGCAGGGCTCATTTTGCATCAGAGACGGACGAAGTTTTATGGACTGTCCATTTTTACTGGTGGATGGGGCTGCACTGACCATCAGCATCCCGGCTGAATCCTTGGTGACATCATCGTTCCGTCAGCTTCCTTTGTTCTGTGTGACATCACCGATCAGAATTCCTTTGTGGTGACTCTAAATACACACATAGAATATTCACTATTCACAACAGATCCACAGCATTTGAGACCAGATGCACTGATGGACAACACCAGAGCCCCAACCAAGAAGAAACCCATAAAAGTGGATTCAGGGATGGAGGTCATAAACAGGATCACCCTGGAGGAGGTGGAGGCGGAGAGAAAGGCTCTCCTCAAACAAGTTTCAGAGCTGTCTGCCACAGTAACGGAGAAACGGGCAGAGCTCAAACTTCTGTTCCAAAAGATGGAGATGCGGCTGAAGAAACTTAAACAAAAAAAATAAACAATGAGCAGCAAATGAACTTCAGCTTTATTTTTATTTATACAGCACCTTTCATGCAAGCATGTAGCTAAAAATAAGTGATTTATACCTAGAACCGGCGAGCGGGTCATGTTGACCCCCACATAGAAATCAACAGAAATTGTCTAGCAATTGTTTTAGACGTCTTTTGACTTCTTTTGATCCGCACTCACGCTATCACGAGCTACATCTGGTCCTATGTGATATGTATTAGGTTGGATAGATGGATTTGTAAACATGAGCCGGAGCTGAAGGAGAACAAAGTTCTGACAACGCTGAGCGAGGGAGAACCGAGTCAGGGAGAGCTAACGCGGACATGAGGGAGAATCAGATACAGCGACGTGACAACATGAGTGTGTGAGCGTGTATTTATGTGTGTGTGTGTATATTGGTGTGCGTGTGACTAACTGTTTGAAAGAGTGTGTGGGTGTGTGTGTGTGTGTGATCTAAAACATCCAATTCCATTAAGCGCTGCTTGCTGGACACTGCTTCCTCATTTGAAGCACAAAGAGGCAGAAAGAGAAGAACACAGATTACTTATTGATGTACACACACACACACACACACACACACCTTACATCCTAACAGCCCTAACTAGCTAACCAATCCTACTTCATCGCTACCAATATGTATGAATGTATGTATCTTTAGATAATATGTCACTTTTTTGTAATTAGTAACAACTACATACACAGAACTGCCAGAACTGTAAATGGCATTGGTGAAAAAATGATCAAATATAGCAGACGACTCTGCCTAATGCAGAAGACGAGGACCTGTTTGGACGATAGGTCATTTAAACCTTTCATGCAGTTATGATGAGATGAAAGCTCAGCGTTCTGCCTCATTATGAGGCTACTTCCCTTTTTGTTGAAGCTGTCACAGTGATCAGATGCGCATCTGCAGCCTTGTTATCACCACTCAGAGAAAACACGCAGGCAGTAATGTTAGTTTTGCTGAGAAATTCTGGTACACCATTGGTGAGTCACTCTTGATGAAGGCTTAAGGTTTAACGCACTCAGCTTTTGAATTGTTATTCTCCAAATTCTAAATATTTCCTGTACATTTTGTAAGCGTTGTACTATTTTACAAGAAAAGCACAAAAATCTTGCCACTCGTGCACAAAATACTTTACTTCTAAACACCAAAATCATTCCTGAAAGCCAAAAGGCAGAGCAGCTGTGCCATTATGAGTCTTACTGAGTAGACTTTGTGTGAGTTTTCACAGTGTATTTTCAGGTCGCTCGTTCAGCATTCCTCTCAATGACACTGAGGCTCGACACACCAAACTGCATTAACAACCGCGGCAGAAGATTTCAAGGTCTCGGGAGTTTCCCAAGGGCCTATGTGCACATAATGAGTGAGTTTATCAGGACGCAAGGCAGGTGAGGTTAATGGCAGTTTTACAGTTTTAAAGCTGAAGCTCACAGTTGGAAAATAGATAGAGAGAAACATGCACTGCACCCGGAGGCAGGCGGGTAGTCAAAGAATTAGTTTTAGTAGCACAGGCAGTGTGGCAGATGATGCTCCCACACCCTCCATATTCACCCCATGGAGCATACACACCACATGGATGTGTTTCTGTTATGGCCGTCCCAAACCAGTTAGTGTGGAGTGGAAGTGAACAATAAAAAAACTCCAACAGTGAACCTGTACCTTTATCCTGGAATTGCTGTTATAACTGTTTAAAATATGGCCATAACATCTGTGACAAGGAAGGTGAAGGTGTGGATCATCGGCAGACCTGAGGCAAGCTGAATGAAGCCTGGGCGTCCTCAAATGCAACCTGTAACGACACTCGGCTGTCAATCAAAGCGGCCACGCTCTTAATTATGCATAACTTTAACCCTTGATAATTTGAGCAGGTGTGTTATATAAAAAATCCACCCTCAGCGCAGTTGTCATGAACTGGGAAAGTAGCTATAGAGACCGGACTGTTGTACCAGGCTGTAAACATGTTTATTTCTGCTGTGAAGTTGGCCGTTTTAACATGGGGACTTATGGAGACTGACTCGTTCTGTTGCCAGCCTCGTGTGGCCGTTTGAGGAACTGCATTATGTTGGCTTCACTTTACAGTTGCAGAGGTTGCAGCTTGCACTGATAATGAAGTGCATCCCCACAGGTTTACCTGTTTACCTTCCACTTTAATGTGAAGCTTCTTCTTCAGCTGCGACAAAAATATGAAGTGACACCTGGCAGTGAAGGGCTAGTGAGTAGGGATTGGTTGCAAGTGCAAGTACAATGCAGCGTGAGTGCTGAAAATAAATTGCAGAGACTATTAAGAGAACGTGGAACCAGGTATGACGCCGATAAAACCATGGCAGCATGCAGGTATGGCAGTATGGTTCGTTTAAGGCTCAGTTTGATGGTCATTAAATGAAATGATTGTGCAGTACCCAGTACGTAATGTCTTCCAACAAGTGTGCACAGTGACATATTCAGGATATCGAATAACAAGCTCCAAAAATACATTTCACCCATTAGGAATATGCATCAAGACAGATGTCGTCAAGATGGGTGTTGAAAACAAACACGTAACCTGACTTGGGTAACAAATGTACCCTAACTATTTACCTATCAGCGGTTATGGTTGATTTGAAATGACACAGCCTCTGGAGTAAAACAAACTGTTGTACAAAAGCGGTATGCGAGGTTGCACTGCCTGAATTGTCTCTCGCTGAGTGAAAATGCAGAGTCAGAAGTTCCCGTTCAATAATGAATCCCCCCTCTGCTCCGGAGTTACAAGAAGAAGCGTCTGCGCTTGACTTTGATGCTAAATAATGTAGTAAAGTGAAATGCCACGAAAGGATGACTGTCAATCAGGCCGACATCTACACTGACATTTTAAAATGCCGCAAATGTGTCACGGTTTGTCAGATCATCTGTGTAATTATTGTCAAACTCAGGTTTTTACCTCTGCTTCAACACATTTAAACACTAACCCAAATCCAGCTGTGTGTGTGTGTGATGTGTGTCCCTCCCTCAGTGTTTCTGTTTCTGTCACATTCTTTGAGTCTCAATCCTTCCCTCTGTACGTTGCCCCATTTCCCCACAGCTCATTATTCCCCTCTCTTGTGTTCTCTCTTCCTTTTCATGATCATTTCCTTTATCTGCATCCCTTTTCTTTTTTAGGTATGTATGCATTATCCTGTCTTTTTATGTTTTCATTTGATAGGGACAGCTGAGGGGACGACATGCTGCAGTAGACGCTCAGCCTCGGTATATGGGGCGTGCACTCTACCAGGTGAGCTGCTGGGGCGCCCCAGTTTTCACCATTTTTTATTAAATGGCATTTAGAGTGGGAGCAGGGACGGGGCGAGAAAAATGGCATACACGGCATGAAAACATATATTGCAGTGACGTGGACCCACTAGTGGCGAAGTATCATAGTAATACTCACATAACAAAACCAATGTAATTAAATCCAGGGTTCGTAACGTTTTTGCCTTGTGTGCACAAAGACTGTCAGAGTGCAACAAAGAAAAAGGACACCTCTCATAGTCATTTATGCCCAGTGGCACCAGAAGACACAGCACGAAGCTGCGTCTGTATTCTCAGCACTAAGTCAAACATGTTTTCTGTGGGTGTTGGACTAAGTCAAGGTTGCCCCTTGTCTCAGATCCTGTTCATGATATTCTCAGACAGAATCTCAAGGCGCAGCCAGGGTGAGGAGGAGTGTCTGGTTTGAGAACTTCAAATTTGTCGCTCATAATGTGGTTTTGTTTCCATCCAATCATCCGTACTTAACTAAACAGAGAGGAGAGGTTGCCACATCACTCTCATTAATGGATCTTTACCTGAATCTGAATCAGACAGTGATCAGGTCTTCATATTGACTGACTCTGCACTTCACTCACAGTGTTTGTTCCCCGGTACTCCTTTAAGGCATCCCTGGTTAATTAACTAACTTGAGAGGAGAGGTTACCAGCACATCGCTCTCATTAGTAAGTCTTTGCCACTGACTTGCAAAGCTGTATCTGAAACAAAGGATGACTCCACTGACCATACTGATGTTTCTGTACTGCCTGCTTTGATATTAATCCTCACTGTCCCTCATTAGTGAATCAACACTCTTATGACAAATAATACAATAATTCTTGATGTAATTTAATCAATAGGATTTTTTTGTGTGAGTGAATATCAATAAATTACAAACCACTCTAATATATGCATATAAATACTAATAAATCATATTATGCCAAATCCTTTATTAACATACCCCCCCGCCACTGCCCCTGAACCAGCCTGTCTCCTCCACTGCAAAGCCGCCTTGCAGCTGTAGTAATTACGGCTCTTGGCCGTCACCAACAAAAGACTAAAAACTGTGACATTGTTAAAGAATGTGGATGGATGAGTCAGCAAAATGTCTGACTGACATGGATGATTGCTCATCATTTTGTTGTTTGCTACTGACAGTCAATGATGCTATCTTTTAACCATTTCTTTGCTCAGCATGTAACAAAGGTTAACGTTAAGAAAGTAACCAATGGCTCGGTTAACTGACCTCAACCAAGCTATGTTTGAGGCTACAGTACCAAATCACTTAAAGGTGCCATGTGTGGGATTTAGCGGCATCTAGTGGTGAAGTTGCAGATTGCAACCAACTGGATACTGCTTGCAGATAAGCTACAGTGGCCGTGAAAGTCGTAACAAAATGGAAAAGGTCCTATCAAGAGCCAGTGTTTGGTTTGTTTGTAGAAGCATTACGATTCAACATGGCAGACTCTGCTCCCTCCCTGGACCTTTAATTAGGTGTGTACAAACCCTTGACTGGTACTGTAAATCTAACGTAATCTAACACTTAACCATGGTGTTTTCAGGTCTTTAAACCAGTCCAAACTAATGGACAATGACAGTGTCACTTTATCAATAAAGGCATCGGATCAGAAAAAGCATGTTGTTCTAGAGGCCACTGACACACATTTTATCATTTAAATTGGAGGACTTGTTCATTTTATGTGTTAAAAAAACATTTATTTTCAATGTTATTGGCGACAGTGAAACCCGAACCATACAATCTTAATTTGAGTCTGTGGTTAATGATCCCACAAGAGCTACCACAAAACACAGAGGGAGTATTTCTGTGTAAAAATGATTCAACACGATGTATCATAAATATTCAGTTTGCTGTATTACCACATCTTGTGTACTTGAGCTTTTAGAGAGAAAATGATGACAGAACTGGCACTAACATTTTGGTTTAAATCTCTGGAGTGTAGGAGGAACGCCTACTGCCAAAATGTAGAGCAATAAACAGAACAGCTCAAAAAAATGTTGACAGCAAAAGCTGATGGTCAACTTGTGGTTCATCTTTATGTAAGTCCAAAAACAGCCAGTTCAGAGCACACAAAAAAACAAATACATTTTAATTTGGTCCAGAGTCTGTTCATTTCATCCTAAAAGCTTTCTAATTAAAATCCTTTCAGTATAGTCTGCGGGGTAGATTAGTAGGGTTTGCATTTTTTGGGAAAGTCCATTTGGTTTCCATTGTGCAAGAGATGCTCAATCGACCCGGCGGCAGTAATTGAATCTGTTGATGAATCAACCCCATTTGGGTAAAAAAGGACATTTGATCAGAACTCAGAAAAAAGAAATTCAGTTACTAAGACAGTTTTAGGACATACGTATTAAAGAAAAAACAAACAGGGCATGAGAGGTCACACACATATATAATATAACCATGGTGATCAAACATGGTGATTTCACGTTGTGTCCGTGAAATTACAAAGCTCAGAGTGTGGTGACTCTGGCCACTGCCATCTTGCCTCTTTCACCTCCCTGCTAATCTAAATTTCAGCAAAGACGTGCATGATTAAAGGACCTGAGGTGAGCTGAATGATCCCTGGGTGCTCAAACAAGCCCCCACTAACAGTACTCAGTTGTCAGTCAAAGCAGCTGTACTGTTAATTATGCACAACTTCAAGCCTTAGTATTATTTGAACAGGTAAGTTGCATAAAAATTCAGCACCACAAACAGGAAATTAGCTTCAGTATAGAGGCCAAAGCCTTTCCTTTGTACCAGGCCGTAAACAGGTTTATTTCTGCTGTGAAGTTGGATTTTAACGTGGGGACTTACGGAGACTGACTTGTTGTAGCCAGCCTCAAAGAGCTCAAATGAACTGAACACCTGTTGCGGATTTCAAGACCTATTGTCGGTATCATTGATCACTTGCTTGCTGTTCATATGCAGTATTGACAGCCATGGGCCCACATTTCTCCCAATAGTTTCTCACCATATGGCAAGAACAAATGATTCACAAGTGTAACGCAGTAGAAAACCAAACAACACAACGACACATTTGATCAGTGTCCGCATAAAAAATGACGGCAAAATAAATTTAAAAAAAGAGAGAGAGGCGTCTCCGTGTCCTTTATCTCCCCCCTGCTTGCTCTTCCCCATTTTGAAGCAAAAACTCACATCTGTTTACCAGGAGCCCGTATGTTGCCATTTCCTCCTGCTGTCCCCAGAGGGAGAGGCAGATAGAAATAAATGACACGAGGAGAGAGGGGAAACAAAAACATATACATCAGGACTACTTTGAGGAGGGACGTGAGAGGTAAATGAAATGGGCAAGTCAGATAGGCGCAGTGAAATTGTAACAGAAGGCAGAGAGAGAGAGAAATTACTGTAAAGAATGGCAGCGGGACAGAGAGAGACGGAGAAGAGACAAGAGGGATAATGGAGGTGCATGACTGGGAACATTTTGGCTGCTATACACTGAGGCGTTTAACAGTGAAACTACAGATCTGATCCGCACGCTCTGCTCATTACACACAAACAAGCGCGTAATTAAAGCATACACACACTTTTTCCCGCATGCATGCACATCACTGAGGATCTTCCATTTACTCAAATGGGTAAACACACACACACAGCTTTTGGCTTACTGATGCCACTGTGAAGCAATGGCCAGAAACAAAGAGAGATTGCCAGTGAAGTTACTTTTAAAGCCGGAAAGCAATTAAAAGCTGCTATATTTAGCTACCACCACATAGTGGGTTTATTACTCTAAGAATGGAGCACGCTTTGTGTGTGTGTGTGTGTGTGTGTGTGTGTGTGTAGGTGATTCTAGGTTAGTTAATTGTCCTCAAGAGGAAATCATTTTTCACAGCTATGGCACACAAAAAGCAAACATTGACACAGCAGATCTGATTCACAACAAACAGCCATAAATCAGCTGCACAGAAGAACAGTAGCAGACGGATCGTGTCACTTTCTGTCCAGAGGAGGAGTGACGCTGTTAGAACAAGTAACAAAAGCTTTTCTGAAATGATAATTTGCCTGTGACCCACAGAGCTGGAAACTTACTTCTCTTTATAGACTGAAACTTCAAATATTTTGCTCGTGCTGTACTCTGGCCGCTTTCCAGTGACTTCAGGTGTTTTCCGTCAGCTGTCACCCCATAGACTAAAAGTTATGGAAGAGGCACACGGATGGTAGAATATCCATTTATTCATTTAAAAAAACGCCGGTGGTGAGCTTCTAGGTATCTCAATGTCAGCCCACCACTTTGGTCCAGACTGAAATATGTTATTAAATATTTGATGAGTTGCCATGAAGTTTGGTACAGACGTCAGCTTTCCTAGAGGATGAGGCCTGCTGACTTTGGTCATCCCCCTGACTATTCCTCTATAGAGCCGCCACCTCACATGGACAGTAGACCTCTTTCACAGGTTTTCATGATTGAAGTTTTTGGCAAACTGCACTGGTTGGTTTTGGTTTTATTATTATATGAACTTGGTTCTAGTTGAGTAGCTTTCTTAGAAAAGCAGGTGGCTGTGTGTGTTGGACCAGAGTGCAGATGCGGGAAGACGAAATAGAGTGAATTGGTTGATTTGGGCTGTAGTTGCATTTCCAATTGACGTCTTTGGTGGCGAGGTCAGGTCGGTAAGAAGCAGGTGGGCCAATTATTGTTGATGTTGTGTGATTGGTTTTAATGAACCAGGTCATGATTCCAACTGAGAGCACAATGAGGAAACGAGAAGGCCCGATATGTATATATGTTCACCTATGCACAATGTTGTTTGTGTGTGTGTGAGTGCACGATGTGTGTATGCAATGTGAATTGCATACGTGTTAGTCTGAGTTAGCGACTCGTACTTGAGCACTTGAGTGCTTTCTCACTTCTGCACACTTGGCCACTGACTGCGTGAAATGAGCATGATTGTCAGATTGTCGGTTCAGAAAGCCTGCCTGCATGTTAGGAAAAGAAAAACGTTAATGTCCTTGTCTGTCTGTAAGAGTTTGTGTTTGCTTTCCTGCATGTGTGTACCGAACACGTTGAGCAGAGCAAGTAAAGATGGAATTGGTTTAACACGTGAAAGAACTCGTGCAGTTTCTGTTCTGTAATTCCATATTTCGTCACTTAGACAGTTCTGGCACACATATCTTGCTAGCTGGTTGGTTAGTTGACTCAAATTTGCATTAGCAATGAAAACAACAGTAGCCTATTTCACTGAGGACAGCTGCATTAAGGTTTGTAAGACCTGGACCAATAAACTTGGCTCAGACTGCAAGAATAGTACACACGTTACACAAAGTTATGTCCTTATACACGTACAAATTCTGTGAATTTTGCTGATTCTGTGACAGCTTGAGGTTGGATCTAGACCTTCTATAATGCATAATTATTTCTCTTCTATACTCATTTTGCATCATCTGCCAATTTCGTTGTATCAGTTAAGGACGGCTGAAGGCATTTTGCTACTCATCCAAAAGGCTTTATTACTTGTAATCAGTTAATTAGAACTAATGAGGCTCATCCTCAAAGAGAGGCGAGACAACTTGCAAACATTGGCTGTGTTACATATAGTTACATCATTTGATGTATCATATGGATGAAAGTCAATGCAGGTGCAGAAGCTATAGGACGCTGGTTTGTAGAAAAGCATTGCAGTGGGTGTGTTGGAGTGTGTTGGTACAACTACAGTTCAATTTATAGTTGATTTGACCTTGCACAACTTTAATGAGTGAATCTACACAGACGTCTTTATCCTGACTCTGACTCTGCCCTATTCTGCAATCATCTTCATCTTCATTTTGTCTCCATATGCATCCATCATTCATTCATCCCAAATTCAGTCTCTATCTATTTAACATCTCTCCTTCATTAACTTCACAGTGGTAGCCGCCTCACTTCTATTCCTTGTCAGTGCTTTTTATTTTTGATTGTGAAAGAACCATTCACACTGCAGCCACTTCTCTTCAAACTTTAATTAAAGCTGCCTAGTCTGGTGTCTAAAGACAGAACAACAATGGATTTTTTCCAAATAAATCCTCTTCAGATTCGGAGAAACATTTTAGCGATAATCCACTTAAAGTACATGCATTTTGTTTTTTGCCTGTTTTAATACATTTATGATACAAAAGAAAGAACTCAATCTCAAAATAAACAGCTTGTAAACAGCAAGTATCAAAGCCTTTCTAAGACATTATTGTGTCATGATGATGCTTTTCCTCCATGTGCTTCTCCTGAAAGGAACAGACCTGACAAAAAACTTGAAGGTTATGACAGAACATATCCTGAGGCCGGTTTAACTTGAAGAACTGTGTTTTGATGATGATGATTGATGATTGAGAATGATGATTCTGCATTTTTCTACTAGGAAACTTTTTGGTGCATACTTTTTGGTATTTCACTGTCTAAAACTGGAATTCAGCAAATTCAGCAAATAAAAATTTAGTGAGGATTCAGAGGCAGCACACTTCACTGAACTAAAGATGATGGCACAACATTTAGACAGTCTCTGTGTGAAGAAACAGACATTCACCAGGACAACACAAGCAAATAAAGAAAAACAACATTAGCTATACACTATAACAAAGTCAAAATAATGCTCTGAATTAATGAATGAATTAATACAGGAAATAGAGTGGATGCAGCGTACCATACACCACTAATTGTCTCGTTACCATGGCACCTGTCAGTGGGTGGGATGTATCAGACAGCAAGTGAACATTTTGTCCTCAAAGTTTGTGTGTTGGAAGCAAGTGTAAAGATTTGGCACAACTTTGCCAATTGTGATTGCGATGACAGGTAGAGCATCGGTACCTACCAAAAGTGCCATGGAAGGAAAGGTGCTGAACCTGTGACAGGGTCATGGGCGCCCGAGGCTGGCTAATGCACGTGAGGAGCTGGCTACTGTGGTCCGATCCAACAGACGAGCTAATGTAGCTCAAAATGCTGAAAAGGTTAATGTTGGTCGTGGTAGAAAGGTGCCAGAACACACAGTGTATCAGAGTCAGCGTGTCCATGCTGAACCCTGTCCACTGCCGAAAACGCCAACAATGGGCATCTTAGCATCAGAACTGGACCAGTGGAAGAAGGTGGCCTGGTTTGATGAACCAAGTTTTCTTTTACATCGCACAGATGGCATCAGTATGCATTATAGGAGGAAGGCAAGCCGACAGAGGTTGTGTGACGCTTTGGGCAATGTTCTGTTGGGAAACCTTGGTTCTAACCATTCAAGTGGCTGTTACGTTGACACGTACGACCTACCTAAGCATTGTTGTGGACCATGTATGCTCTTTCATTCATAGGAACAGTATTCCCTGATGGCGACGGCCTCTTTCAGCAGGATAATGAGCCATGCCGCAAAGCAAAATAATGTTATGGCAGATCTGTGACTACTGCATGATATTTTAAGGAGGACGTGCATGCAGTGGGAGGAGGTCCATTTGTAGTGTGTATTAAAGAATAAACCTAATTGTGTACAGCTCCCTGGTCTCATCCGTTTATGTGTGCTATGGCTTCATGCAGTAGTGATGTCCTCGTGAATAATGAATGTAAACAAAAGCTCAGTGACAGAGCCTTGCTCCCCCTGGTGGAGAATGCGCAGCCTGCTAACCACATGTTTGTGAATGTGTGAGTTTCATTCATCCTTCCATTCATTCTATCCCGGTAACATCTCTCTCTCACTCTGATTCGTTGCCTTCTTATTTCTCCCTCCCTCGTCCTTTTGGCAGACCGACAACCCCCACCCGTCTTCCTTCTTCCTTCCACTCTCTCTCCCTCTCTCTCTCTCTCTCTCTCATTCATCATGGTAAGCTCCAGTGACAGGGGAGCGCTGCTCGGTGGCAGTCCGCTTAGTAGAGCCTGACGCACACAGCCTTGAAGACAGCCTCGCAAAATGAAAGTGAGAGCGAGAGCGAGGGGTATCGGGCAATATGTTAATGAGGGAGGTGAAACGAGGGAGAGTAAGAGAGCAGGGAAGGAGAGACAAAGAGGTCACATGCTCTCACAGTGGAGCCGTCATTGGCCAACACATTCAGTCTAGGTGTGCATGTGTGTGTTTGGCGGGTGACCTTGGGCTCTATGGCCTTGTATCTGTGTGTGTGCATGCG
Organism: Nibea albiflora; assembly: GCA_014281875.1. Classification (NCBI taxonomy): domain Eukaryota; kingdom Metazoa; phylum Chordata; class Actinopteri; family Sciaenidae; genus Nibea; species Nibea albiflora. Next base: position 6,178,058 of record CM024797.1, read on the forward strand.
TGTTGTTGTTGCTCATTGTAATGGTGAACACTTCAGCAGCCTGCAACACAAAAGCACAGACTCACTCCAGTCATGTTTTCCTCACAAACAGCAGACTTTACCTTCTACTGTTCTGGTGGTGACTGCACAGCAATACCTGAGATAATGTTTGCTTGATTCTGTTGTGGAAGATCAGAGTTGGTGATGTTTTATTTTATATTTTAAGTCATCTTTGTCTGAGATGATGATGTTTTGTTCCCAGACTGTGCTGTGGAGGCAAGCTGTGAAAATTAGATTAAAAAACCTGATTTGTAATCAGTTGAATATCGGCTGTATCATAATGTTCATCAGGATCAACGTATCACATCATCATTTTTCAACATGGCTGCCTGTTTTAAGCTAAGCTGGGAGGCAGCAGAGGCAGGACTGACAATACGGCGATGGGCAGAGCCACCGCACACAGCCAACCCCAACCGTTGGGTTTCTGAAGGGACATCGCAGATACGACGTTCATACTAGAAGTAACGGTTCGCTCCAAAACTAAAGAGGTTAAGACTTCTGCTGTCTGACTGAATGAATGACAGCGCAGCCCTCTAAACCAGTGTTTTTCAGCCCTGGTCCTCGGGATACACTTCCCTGCATGTTTTAGATGTTTCCTGCTCCAACACACCTGATTCAAATGAGTGGCTCGTTACCAGGCCACTGCAGAGCTTGATGATGAGCTGAATCAGGTGTGTAGGAAACATCTAAAACATGCAGGGCAGTGTTCCCCGAGGACCAGGGTTGAAAAACACTGCCCTAAACTAAAACAGAGCTCTGTAGCTTTCATGATTTATTGCAAAACTTTTGTGTAGACAGCATTAGACGCTGATACACATTATTTCCAATACTCTTATTACTATATATGTTACGCAAATACGATACAGTCTATATGTGTATTAGTCTGTTGCCTAGGGACGCCTAAGGAATGGATGAGGGAATCAGTTATCTCCTTGTCATACTTCATCATGCCATTACACATGAGATGTCACTTTAACACAGATATAACATGCTGTCATACTGAGTTACTGCCGCCGCAGTCACCAGATGTGTGATGTTACATTACTGCTGTGATCATACGTGCGCAGTTGGCCTACCGTCAGAGAAACAAGGTCGGCTGGAAGCATTTTATAATTGCAATCTTTCCAATTCATGATGAATCATCAGCAGAATAAATTACCTGTCCGTCTCCTGTTGTTTTTCAATATGACTGCAGTACTCAGGCTGCCGGCGAGGTGTGTAATCCATTTCGTAATGTCATGTCAGCATCGGCATATTGTCTCCACCAGATGTTTAGTAATATGGCTCACGCTGAGAAACTAAGGAGAGAAGTTATTTACAGGAACTTCATGAAGTGGAATAGGAAGTAACAATGTGAAGTTTTATGTTTCTTAAAAGATCATTGTAAGAAATATTGCACATATTCAAACACCCTAACTTAAAGTATTGCCTCCAAATGTTTAAAATGATACGTGTATCTTGAATCATTGACTAGCTTATTGATAGTTGATATAGTGGAGTATTTAACAGCTAGATTTTTGCCTCAGGTGAGGGTGTAGACCAAAACAGAGCTAAAAGGAGACTGAATATTGAACTTAGATTCCAATAAATGATTTTGATATTTCTTCAAGTAACTCACCAATGTTACAGTGGAATTAGAAATGCGATTGCTATCCCTTAAATCTCTAGTTGAAGGTCAACATTGGAAATGTTTCCAATCGATCGATTTTAAAAGGTTTGTTTGCATTAATCCGATAAAACGTCCTAATTTTTCCATCCAGCGAAAGCGACCTCGTCACTCGTTCATCCCTTCCTTCTCTAAATTAGTCACAATAACATATGTTGTCAGTGGATACACACTGGTAATAGAATGATGATTAGTTTCATTACTCCTGTCGGCTCATTTTCTCTGATTGCCACTTATCACCAACAGATTTTAATCAAGTAACAACAGCATCCAAAGACAGTGCCGAACACTCAGAGCGACATCAAAGTAAATAAAAATGTATCCATCATTCGGTTTTCATCTGTGGGAAGATTAGAAAGCACAATGGGCAAAATAATTTAATTTTCTCGCGAATGCAGAATGAAGCGACCAAACAAATCACCTCTCAAGGTTCAGCGCTGTTTGTGAGGATGTTTGCCTTCAAAATGAGATATTGATTTTCGTCTCTTTGTTGCTCTCTTGATCTCTCGTGTTGGCTCCCTTTCGTTCATCGGCTTTCCTTCACCAGCCTCCCGCTTTCTCTCCTTTCACCTGCTTTCACCACACCGCCACTTGTTTTCAGTGGTCGGTCACTTGCCATCTCTTATATTATCTAATATCTGCAGAGAACACAAAACATTAAGGAGTGTCAACGAGCTGCATCCTCCCCTCTGGACAACTCATGCCTTAATTTGCTTGCTTTGATTTATACCACATTCCAGGCGAGTCGCCCTATTTTGGAGAATGTAATGTAAACACGGGGAAACACAACAAGCCTTTTTTGTGACAAAATCATTATGCTTGATATCCCCCGGAGGCCCGGGAGTCTGCAGATTTCCCCACAAACAGGGTACAGCTGGTTTTGGAGAATAGTTTCTCCTCTGTGGCTGCAAATCAGTAAAATATGTGCTCTATTATCTGCTTGGTAGGAAAAACCTGCAGACGTTCGCCACATCTGAAAGCAGTGAAAGTCTGCGGTCCTAACACGAATTGATCGTGCTGTTGTTTTTTCCAATATTTGTACAGTCTTCAACCACAAAGGATTAAATTTTCAGTGAAATCAGCTGGTCTCTAACAAGCCTTTAACGGACATAAAAAGTGTGGGACCTCTGATGTGTTCCTCTGTGCACAGGGTGTTAACAGTGCAGATGGTCTCTTTTATGGAGAGCCTCCTTTATTTTTACTCCAAGTGTCCTTTTCTGTTACTCCACTGGTGCTTTCCTCCCTCCAAATCACTCCATCTCTCGACTTTTCCTTCGTTCTGTATCCTCTTATACTCCAGGAGCGTCTATATGTTCCATCTACAGCAATAATGTTGTCTTCAGGCCAACCGGTTCCCCCGAACCTCTCTTTCATCTATAAATGCATGAGTAGCCTGTCAGATGTGTGTGTGTGTGTGTGTGTGTGTGTGTGTGTGTGTGTGTGTGTGTGTGTGTGTGTGTCAGAGAGAGAGCAGTAAATCACAGCGCTGCATGCTAAGCTCCTGTGTGTCGAGCATGCTTCCTCCAGACGCGCACACACACACATGCACAGAGCTGCATTCATGGCTGCAGAGGTGCACAAATGCACACATAAGTAATGACACATGGACGCACACACACACACATGCACACACACTGCTGCCTCACTGACAGCTATCAAATGGGAGCCAAGTGTATCTCAGTAAATACATATATGTATATATAGACTATTTTAATCTATCAGGCGAGCGTGACAGGCCTATTTCCCCCGAGTGGAAGATGCTGATGGTTTAGGGGAATTCAAAGCAGGCTCAATTTGTCACGTCTACATCAGTCTCCAGCCTGCATTACTAACCACTTCGCTATAGCAAAGCCAAGCAGCTCTCCAGCCACCACCCTTATTTTCTTGAACTCTGACTTCAGAATCATCAAATTATGACAACTGATCAAAATCTGCACGGAAAACTTTCCCCGCTGAAGCAGGAGCACGCAACTTTGTGCCCGGAGACGAGAAGTTTATCGGTAGGCTGTCCTCACCGCCTGTGTTTGGTCACGCCCCAACACTTGTCACTCAACTTGAGGAGTTGTCACCTAGTCTGAGGTTGATTTAAGTGACAGCCGTAAAGCCGCCCCAGACTGCAGACGCAGAATCCAGAACAGTACACGTGCCTGAACCTGAAAACACACGTGTTCATCCTTCCACTGTTTTCGCAGCTTGTATTTAGCCACGCTGCAGTGCAGTGTGCTGAGACGTGGACCTATTACTCAAATCAGCCTGCTGGGATAGTGTGTTATGCCCTCGCTGCTGACATTGATACCTAAATCAACACGCCCACACCAACGCAGCCGCTTGCATTTTCAGTCAGATCCCCTGGTATCCTGCATGTAACTTGATTTAAAGGAGTAGCCCAGTGATTTATTGGGCTCACAAGAGGCAGATTAAAAAAAGGTCAAAAGTGAAGTAGCAGAGGTTGAGATATTTAATAAATGTTGCGGTTACATTTCCCACCCACGACCAATAGGATTTCGTGAACACCCTCCCTGCCTGATGAATGCTACCGGCTTTCAGTCTTTACATCCATCTCTTCTAGGCTTCGCAAGACTCCTTTAAAGCCATCAATGACCGATGCACAGAACCAAAACATGCAGATTTTAGTACTAATTTGACATTTTTTTTCTTATATACTCATTTGAAATTGAACTAACTGTCATGAAACATGTACAGTGGTTTTATCCTCTGCATGTAGGACCGTCATCATCAGCATCATCACCTTAATGAGCCTTCAGCATCTGTTTCCGTTCACCTGTTTGGGCTCGAGTCGAAGCTGTGCTTAGCAGCCACTGAACTGTTCGGTGGGATTTCAAGCCTCTTCCCTCTTCATCTGTCTTGTATTAATAGAACATCATAACCATTACATAAGCTCGCAATGTCCTAATGAAGCCATCAGCGCAAACTAACACTTAATTATCGCTAACGGCTACTTACATAAAATTGGTTTTGGCTATTTACTTTCCAACCTTGCTCGTTACAGTAAACTTACATTCAAAGACGGTTTCTGTGTCCTGCGTCCCCCCACATGTAGCCGTAAATCAAATCAATCGATCAAAATAGAGCTGCTGGATACGCTGACGAGCAGACAGATAGATTGCCTCACTTAGCCTCTCTGCTATTCCACCCCGCCGCAAACACGCACAGTCAGAACCTCCTGTCACATCCCGGTGCACAACATCTCTTTGTCTTATTACTCACTTTTACAACTGGTTTCCTCTCTCTGTGCACCCTCCTCGCTTTTTCTCCATCTCTCTCCCCATCAGAACATTATGAAGTTGAAGTAAAAGCTCCACTGGAGCTGCCTCGGAGGACGCACATTCAAACCGCCGCCGTCTCCCAGGCCAAATATAAAAAACACAGACAGATATAGACAAGCAATGTCCCGTGTCCTCAGAAATTGGTTTCCCCTCCAACCTCCCCTCGGTTCTGTTTCTCTTTGCTTCGTCTATCAACAGTGTCAAAAATGATTCAGCTCCCAAAAGTACATAACATCATAGAGAACAGTGTCGGCAGTGTCTTTTAGAGTGACGAAGTACAAAGAGTGCAGGACTACGACTCGGCCCAGATAGTGATGGACACATTAACCTATTTCACAGGACAAAGTCTATCTAAACAAATGTCTGGTGTCTCTTTAGAAGAAAAATGCCATATATCACAATATAATGAAGACAGTACTGAAATTTGAAGAGAAACTGCATAGAATCCTCGACATTTTACCCCGGTAAGATCTGTGAGGAGAACAGAGGAACACACACATTTCAGCGTTTTAATCCCACCATGTGTGTTCGAGCAGTGACGGGGGGGCTGTTGAGCTCTTTATGCATCCCTCTTGTGTTTAATCCACTACCATCTCCGTCAACTGAACCATCAGCAGCAGAAACAGTGATGGCTGAGCCGCTGAACAACCAAACCATATTTATATTTGCTGTATAGTAGCAGCTTATACTTGTAATTCAGAACATAAAGATAGATATACTTACTAGTGCTCATTGATAAGCCAAGCACAAGCATCTATATTGCCAATTCGATTCGTTTTACTTGCAATAAAAAGTGTTACAGGGAGGCTGCACCCGAACCCAAGGGGAAACTTCTCATTAGTGCTCAACTCAATTAGCACAAAATCATCATGTTAGCCACTGGCTACAATGCTGCTGAATGATCCAACAGTGGCTTTTAGTACTTTCGGTGAGGTATGCGTGGCTCTTCGGGTCCTTTTGACAATCCCCTCTTACAGATGTGACTGCTGGGCGCTCACTCTCTGAGCTCAGAGATGTTTAAAACTATTAGAGGAGCCTAATGGGACATGGAGGACCAGAGGGTTGGACACTTTTTCCGAACGAGAAAGGAGTGAGAAGTGTGGTGTGTTGGACTTTGCTGGTGCATGAGTTTTCTAATTAAATCTAGGCAGGCTATACTGATAAAGGTTGTATAGGTATAACTCTATTGTATGCATATGCTGCTAATGTGCTGCTAAGTTGCTACATAGGGAAAAAATTAGCCTAACATTTTGTTTGGACAGACCCAGTGGTGTTTTTTGGGTAAGATGTTAACTGGACAGAAATCCGCAGTCTTGTATGTCATCGTGCATGTGTGTACTATATGACATTGGGTATCGTGTGTGTGTGTTTGTGTAAGATAGAGAAAATGTCTGTCAGCGTTGAACTTTAGAGGTATGAAATTATGGCAGTCAGTACGTGCGTAGAGTGTGTTGCAGGGTCAAGTATGTGAATGTGTGTGAGACTGAAATGCGCTCGTCCATTCAGGCGACGTCTTTCTCATTTACTGTTCCACGAAACTCTGACACAGACGTGACTCATATTTCATGTGTGTGTGTGTGTGTGTGTGTGTGTGAACTGTCAGCTCTTTCCGTCCCCTATCTTATATGTGTCACCATTCATAATATGCCTGCAGAGATACTTAACAATAATGCTAATGTGCACAATACCAAATGTCAGAAAGAAAGGTCACCACATTGTTATGGACTCCAGCTCATGAACGGAGCTATGTGAACACGATTTCACACTCACATTACCAAACCTCTACCTCATTTTATGAACCATGTGGACTTAGTTTGGAGTACAGAAAGTGAAAACAGATATTAGTTTGGTCAGAATAATCAGGAAGTAAAAGACATGTTCAAAATAAGAAGAGGCCAGATGCAAAGTGGAATGTGCATTAGCATAATTTTCCTTAGATTTGCATTCACGTTTGTGTTTTAGAAAAACGGCAACCTCTGCTGCTGTGAACTGAAACCAAGGCTGAACATAAACATGTTTACAGCCTGGTACAAAAAATCTCTCTAGCTAATTTCCTCATTTGTAACAACTGATTTTTTTTTTTACATAACTCAGCTGGTCAAATTATATTAAGGCTTAAAATTATGCATAATTATCGTGGTTGCTTTGATTGACAGGTGAGTGCTGTTCCACCTATAAAGTAATGTGAATATGAATACATACGCACACCTTTGAATGTAGTTAAACTCTCTCTCTCTTTACGTCCCCCCGCAGCATATCTAGTTAGAATAAGAAGTATGCGGGATGTATTTGCATAGCGCATTTTGCTTTTTAAGAAACTATGCAAAACAACCTTTGTGCGTAAACATTCACAAACTGCAGACTGCTGCACTTAAGTGCCTGACTGATGTTCACCGAACACACGGAAAGCTTCAGTTTAGAGATCATGTTTCTATTTTCTTCAGAGTGTCCCAGTGTGAATTATCTCAAGCCGAGAGCTCAAACACACAGCTTTGTTTGTGTCTGTGTGTACGTGTGTGTGTGTGAGTGTGTGAGTGTGTGAGTGTGTGAGTGAGTGAGTGAGTGAGTGAGTGAGTGAGAATTATTTGACCTTTGAGGTTATTGTACCGTGCACTATGCTCTCTGTTATGAATAAAGTTGATGAGCTGTGTGTGAAGCTCCTGTAGAAAACACACACACACACACACACACACACACACACACACACACACCTTCTGTGGTCAAATACCAATCATGCAAATGAGGTTTGCAAATATTCCAATTAGAAAAAGACCAGAGGGGCAGTGTGGGCGTGTTTGGGCGTGAGTGTTTGTGCCCAGCTGAATCCTGGCATGATGTGGGAGGACGAAGGGAGGCAATTCTGATCAAATGACCACAGAGTGTGAGAATCGGGACCTGTAGAGCTGGGAGTCTGTATTTTAATGGGGTTTTCTTTTCACTGGGACTTGTAGAAAGGTTGCAGTTTCTTTGTTTTTTTTTTCTCATTAGCTTTAGCACAGTTCTTGTCTCGGTTTTTGGCAAGAGATTTTGCATTCATTAAGCCTAATTGAATGTGTTTTTGCACACTTCTTTTAGCGTTTGAGCGATCACATGCAAAAGCATCCACTGAATTAATCAAAAATCTGCCTGACATGCATGTACTGTATATTCCATAAATATCTAAGACACTGAAGGTTTGAGATGATGCGAAATCCAGACGAACAAGAGCGACATGATGTCCGCCAAGAAGATGAGGAGGTTCAGTTTGTTGTTTATTACTGAACTCCTCTGAGTTTTATCTTTATCATGCAAACAGACTGAGGCTAAAGGTAACAGATACCAGGTTATTATATTATGCTAAGACTGGGCCAGCTCATGATATTATTCTAACAGACCGAGGCTAAAGCTAACAGGTCCCAGGTCTTGATATTATGCATTTTTATTGTCTGAAAGATGAACCGTTGGACCAAAATATTAAAATGACCCTGGGCCAGGACAGTTATTTAAAAAAGAGAAGAAACAGACAGAGAGGTGTGATCCAGAGGTTCAAAAACTGGCTGGAACCGGTCTTGCGTTTCTCTCATCTCATCTGTGTTCCATCAGCGAACCAGCAGATACACACCGTCAGCAGTGCGGCTTTGGCCAAGGTCAAACAGTGGCTCATCATTGTGTGTGTGTGTGTGCGTGTGTGTGTTTGTGTGATTTAAGCCTCCCATGGGTCATTTAAGTGTTGATGATGGAGTTGGTGCCTCTGTGTGTGATTGTGTGTGTGAGGCTACTAGCTGATTACACCTATTAACACATTGAAATCTCACTTTTCGTTGAAATGAACTGAGGCATTAGTGTCACATGACCATTAGAAATCATTGTGTTTCCATCAGAATGAAGGTCCTCTTCCACGGAGTAGCCCAGAGTGGACAAACTAACCTGGTTCTAGGTAGGGCCTTTTAGTTTGTACTGTTATTTGTCCTTCACTCTTGGAGATTGATTCAGTTATATCAATCAATCTTATTCATTTGGTTGCAATCTGCAGCCTCATCCCTTGATACCGCTAAATCCCAAACACAAAGGGGGGAGGGAGCTAAATGCAGCTGGGGTTATTGCAGTGCAAGTGGCCTGTAAACTCTGTGCCCTACATATTTGCTGCCTGGATTATGCGTCCTAACAAAGATTTTTTGTAGCGTGAGAACTGTAAATCGTTGAGGTAACGGTGGACTTAGAGAGTAGGAGCAGATAATCCTTTAACCATATTCATAAAGTAAACAGTTTGTTTTCCAAAAGTTTACCCCCTCTAATCTATAAGTAAATAATATGGATTTTTTTCAGTTCAGTAAAATCTATTTTGAATTTGCTTTCGCATTATGCAAACCTGGACGTATTGGCTTTCTATTCATCATAAAGAAATGTTTTGTGTGTGTGTGAGAGAGAGAGAGAGAGACACACACAGAGAAACACCTCACAGTGAGTGCTGAATAAACTTGAAACTCGATTAATGTCTCTTTAATTCAGTTTCAAGCAGCCAGTCTGATTCATCCAGTCGTAACGTTGAAATGACAGCTGCAGATATTTTGGCCCGAGCGTTGAAAGAACATATGCACATGTTACGGGTGTCATTCCTAACTGGTTGGATGAGGCTGAGGCTGTCCAGTTAAGGCTGCAGTGAGACGCTTGTGAAGATGACAGACAGCTGCTTTGCTGCCTCTTTCTTTATGCCACTGATACCCATAAAAAAATGAATGCAGGCACATTTTCAACATAAAATCAGCAATGCTCCATCGTGGCACCACGTAAAGTGCATGACGTGCTCCTTCTGTAGAGATCAGAGAGCTGTTTTTAGACAGATTTTTAGAGAGAACTCTTGGTTATATTGATTTCTTTGATTTGAACACCATCCTCTGTTTCCCTTGAGGTTTACCTCACCAATGTATTGTAATTAATCCAAATAAATAACTCTTTCATCAAGTACAAGTGGTTTCATGTTACTTCCCAGCACGAGCTGGGTCGTAGCCAATGATAATGAGTGATTTTGAAGCCAAAAATATGCGGCACGAGACGCCGGCATGTTGGATGGACTGCTTCTTCCAACTTTGAGCCTTAATATCATTTGAACAGGTGCGTAAAAACAGAATTCACCCCCATACTGTTGTCATGAACGGGGGAAATTAGCTATACAGTCCAAGTCCATTGTCTGAACCAGGCCGGGAACATCTCTGCGGTGAAGATGGATGTTTTAATAAGGTCGCTTATGGAGATTGACTCACTTGTGCAGCCTGTCCCAAATGGCCGCTCAAGAAATTACTGGAGGTTGCCAATTGGTCGTAACAACATTATTTCCCTCCCATGGCGACTTTGCACACTCCTGGCATTTTCTCAGTCGGCTTCATGAGGTAGTCACCTGGAAAGGTTTTCGGTTAACAGATGCGGCTTGTCAGAAGTTAATTAGTGGATTTTTTTTCCTCCCCTTTCTTAATGCCTTTGAGATCAGCAGCCGTGTTGTTCAGACGCACTGCTGGTGTACTGTGAAGTCATTCCAATAAATTTCAAGAACTTTGATTGTGTGCGGTTGCAAAAACCATCAAACGGCATGATGAAACTGGCTCTCACGAGGAGTTACCTCACAAAGAGAGAAGAGAGAGGAGAGTTACCTCTGCTGCAGAGGATGGAAGCTCATCACAGTTACAGTAATCGACCAATTAACGCCACCTTTAGTGCCTCACAGAGCTTTAAGCAGCAATTTTACACTTTTCCTGTTCTTCAGATAATTCCATGTGTGTGAGTTCATAGTTTTGATGTCTTCATACGATGTGAAAAATGAATGGCAAATAAAGAAAAAAACACAGAATGAGAAGTTATGTCCAAACACTTTGGCAGAAAACTTTTCAGACCATCCTTTTTTTTGCACCTTTAACCGCGTTCTTCACTGTGATTATGGGTAATTTAGTGGCACTGATTCCACAAAGCACAGCCAGTGGGTCTTCTTTTTTTTTCTTGTATAATTACAGTTAGATTGGCTAAGTTCTGCTCTCAGCTTACATTACTGTGATGAAAGGCATCAAATGAGAAAAATTGGTTCAGTGACTATTAAACCCTCTCAGGTACCTGCAGCTCTCTGCAGCCATTTGAAAACACAAGCGGCTCGTTTCCTATGAAGAGTTTAAATGCATTATGAAAGAACCTGAGTTAAAAAAAAAAAAATCTCAAGAAACGTTTTGTTTAACAAAGATCCATATTGGTTTGGACCCTGATCTTCCACAGTCAGAGCTGTTATGATTTTAACCATTAAAGAAAAATCTATTTGTGAATGTATGGGAGCTGAACGACCGAGCTTCCAATTATTACTCAATTATCTGGAGATAACAAAGCTTGTTCTCTCAAACGGGAAACAAAAAGCTGTTTTCTAAAGATAACGAGATAATCCATCAAGTCTTTTGTCGCTGAGGTACAGCTGCCCGTGAAGTTGCAGCCAATGCAGCAACGCAGTGCGCAATGGGCAACTAAATAAACTCAACTAAACTGTCATCACAACAATCTCTCTCTGATTGTTTATTTACATGTTTCAATTGGCGCATTCAAATAATCACACAAAATCAACAGCGGGACGCGTGTAGGTTTTCCTTGTTGAGAAGGATGCTACATCATCATCACGTTTCCCAGCCGTTCATGCATACACAACCACCGCTGGGGGTCTATGAGGCAATTTGAATGCAGGATGGTCGCCCTTCAAGAGCCTTACACACCGTCTGAGTCTGAGATTTATTCTGCCTTAACAAGGGGTGGTGTGGCGGGCGGTTAAATTAGTGGTTTCTTCCTCTCTCTCATGTGAAGCTCAAATTAGGTCACAGTCTTGGCCTCCAGTTAAACCCAGTAGCAGCATGTCAACTTTACTGCGTGCGGAGAGATTTGCTGGGTTTTAACAAGGGCTGTAGTCAGAGGCTAAACTGTCGACTGTTTCATTTTAACCTTCTAACTGCAGTCTATGTTTAATCGTTTGCTCTTTCAAAGGAGGGAAAGCTATTAAAAACACGTTCTGATGCTTAAGGAATGAATACATTCAAATATTTTTTGTCTGCATGGATTAACATCATCGTCAGTGTTTTAAAAAAAAACTGCAACCACTGGCAGAGTAAATCTAAATTCAAAAGTTGCAATGTGAGACATAATTACAGGGAATGAACAATAACCATAATAATTACATCGCGTATACAGACTATCAGAGTCTGAATGGATTGTCGGTGAAAGTAGTTTTCTATGAGCATTAATGACTCCTGCAGTTTGATGATCTCCTGGCGGATTTACCCCGACATTAATTCAATTAATTCATTCATCAGCAATGCATTTTCTCTGCTCTCTCAGATGATTTTCATGGAGCTAATATCACAGCAGACAACCCTCCAAACAGTAGGCTATTAGTTCAATGAATTCATTCTGTTCATCTGTTGAAGTGTGAGTATGTTCAGAGGCAAGAGGAAGAATGTGAAGTGGAGTTAATGTTGACTTCAAAGGCGTCTTTAACAATGTAATAAAAATTAATTCATTTTAAGGAGCCAGATGATTTAAAACAGGAAAAAAAAGTGCCATTTCTGTTGTTCTCTGATATTTAGGCACTCATCCTGAGTGACAAGCAACACGCTGATTTAATACACAGGATTACTGGAGTTGTTCAAAGTCTTTTATTCATACATCCTTATTAAGACTTAAGTGGATGAAATCATCAGAAAATCCTTTTACTGCCCTACCAGGTTATTTCATGGCGACCACGTTTCCCACGGCTGACAAACACAGCAACATAACAGGTGGCGTTCTCGCCAATCATCCCAATGTATCAGTACTTGATGACTTGGGAGCACAACCTTCACCTATTTTTTTAGCAGTATTTAACTCAACAACCAACTAGCCAGTGACTGTCCCAGAAAAGTATATATATATGAGTAATGCTACTGAATTTAACTGCAGCATTTGATACAGCAAACCACTCATCACTTTTAAGTAGTATAGGTGAATGTTCATTGAAAAGCTATAAAATGAATTGTGGAGTTCCCCAAAGTTTTAAATTTTAGGTCCTACTATCTTTAACCATTGCATGCTGCAGCATACACAGCGTACATTTTCGGCGTTATGCTGATGACACACAGCTTTACATTGCAGAGTCTCCAGATGACTCATATGAAGAACATTACCAGAGTGTGACCTCTCAAGCCAACACAGGGACACAAATGAAATGCAGACCTTTATTACTAACAGAACTGACTATTGTAAGGCTCTTTCTGGTCTCCCTAAGTAGAATAGATATATTTCAGAGGTCTGTTTTTGTTATTGCAGAGTTTTGTGTCATGTCAGCTAAAATCTGTTCCTCGGCCAGCTGCAAATTTAGTGTTGAGCATGAGAATCAAACAGTCTTCAGTGGTGTGTTATTTGTTAATGATGTGGTCTTCATATTGCCTCCCGCACATGAACAAAATCTCAACAGGTTGGAGTGTGACTCAGCTCGGGGTGACTCAGAAGTGTTGGGACAGATTTCTGTGCTGTCTCTCAGAACGACGCCGAGCTTCGGCACAGCAAAATGCAATTTAGACAACCGTGTCTTCATTAAAGAGACGTGTCACGTTCTTCATTAGAGCAAATTAAAGTCCACGTGACATGTAAAACAAAAGAGAAGTGTTTCTGTGAGCTTGTGACGGCGCTGTTTGCTTATTTCATGATTGAAATGAATGATTAAACGTGAAGAATGGGCAATTTAATAAGGATATTCTGCCGTGTGTACTGCTCTGGGGGGAAAAATGTGACATGCCTGACATTTTATTTAAACGCGCACACAGTGGGGAGAGCTCCTCCTGCTGCGTGTGTGTTGATGTCTTCTATCCCGCTGCGAGTACAGTACATTCATGTCTGCATGCTTATTTTAATTTATCTCTGGGGTGCGATTATTTCTCCATGTGTTCAGTGTGTGTGCTGTGTTTTTGAGCCGTGCTGTTTCTCAGTGTGAGGTCTCCATTGTTTGATATTTAGAAGCTGGACCAGGAGAAAGTAAACACACACACACACACACTGCATTGCACTCTTACACACATCTGGCCAATTATCAGCAGGAAACCTCCCATCTGTCTGTTGTCAAAACAACAGCCATCACGGGTCTGCATTCATACACACACGCGCGGTATACGCAATTATACACCTTCTGATGTACTGTACTGATGCGACACACACACACACGTCTGTCACCCGAAACATGCTGCAGTGATGCAACAATGACTTCACCCGTCATCAGCATAACTTGAAAGGCTTTTTTTTTTTTGTCTTTCTGCACCCGGCTTTGACAGCTTCACAGACTCAATGACACCCTAAACATATGAAAGCTGACAAAGCCTCATCAGGACCAGGACTTGGAGGAAAAACATTATCGTGAATCAGCAGAAATCTCAAGCTGGAGCCTCATTTAAAAATCTTTGGATCCATCAAAGTGTGGCAACATCTCTGTAACCTCCGGCCTTCTTTCGTTCATCGGTGTCTGTCCTCTGTGACCAAAGTCCTTCTAACAGCTGAAACCGATGGGGGGGGTCACACTTTCCACCTGGTGTCACCCGCTTGGTCTGTTTTGGGGGCATAGAACAGCTGGTGTTTATATACTCTGCAGTCACTGTGTGTGCCTGATCAATCAGTCATGAGGAACGCAGTCATTATCAGTTTATGTTCAGCTCAGAAGGAAATAATGATTTCAGCCAAGTTTTGGACCAGCGTGTGGAAATCCAGTACAAAAAGCCACATCTCCTGCTGCTCATGATGCTCGTGATATGTTCGCGTCTCTCCATCAGCGTGATTTAAATTCATGAAGAAATAGCGATGCATGGTGCCAAACGGACAGAAATTCAATTACAGCCATTCAAAAGCTTCCATTATTTTCCTGTTCATTTTAAGTTGGTGCTCCGCTGATTATGAGTGTGATTTGGCAGTGATGACTGACTGATCAGACCAAGTTGGATCCGGTACGGTCTGGTCTGAGTCAGCTGGTGTTGACAGATCAAATCATTGGGATTATTAAAGCAGTATTGTGCAGATTTTGGTATTTTTGCAATATTTCACAAGTCGGTCCCAGATTTACTCTCGTCCGGAGACTTCTTGCTCAGTCACTCGCTCCTTTTCTCTTTCTTTTTCTCTTCTTCCTCTGTCATTATGCCTACGGAGGCTGCTGTCCAGCACTGCTTCTGCCACACCATCGTCTCCGCTCCCGGCCCATCCTGTGCCTGAAAACTTCCTCTTCTTCGTGGTGGTCCAAAACACCTGTGGTACAATCACTAACACTCCCACGGTGCTCCGAGCTCACACTATAGGCAGCCCAGCTTACAACCTGAGCTAACATTAGCTAACAGCAGTTACAGTTTGCAGAAGTTTATTTGGAGACTAAATCTCATAGAATGAACTCAAATTTCCAGTTTCTCCAAATTAACTAAACTGGTTTGTAGTGTGCGCCGTCATACGTTACGTATTTCTTGTGACTGATCGTACCCAGAGAAGTTACATAGATTTTTTAGTATTTTCGCACATGGCGATCAATTCAGGGATCGATACACAGTCGACAGTATGTGCAGTCAGCCCAAAAAAGTCTCATAAGAGCAGGATTGGACTTTAACATGACTATCTGCAGCCTCAGCTGTCAGTTGAGTCCCACAGAATGAAGAACAATGGCTCAAGTCGCTTAGGGGCAAGAAGAGTTTGACTAAAAACTCTCCTCAACCCACACACACACACACACACACACTCTGTTTCTCTAAATAATAACTCACACAGCATCGTCTAAGCAGTATGTGTAGTCTTTCAAGCACACAGAGGAAAAGCCAGAGGTTAGTGGAGTCCCTGATGAGAGATTTCCACTTTCTTCACACCAGTACAGTGTTTATCAGCAGCAGATGTACAACCTTTCGCCTTTGTTATTTCTCCTACAAAACTCTTCCCACAAAGGAATGTTGTGTGATGTGCGCCAAACAACTGGACTAGTTTTTTATAAGTTAGTTAGTGTTCTGAATAATCCCAGTAATTAAACTAAAGTCGGTCTGAAATTGAGGCCATGAAGACTTCTTCTTTATCTTGAAACCTTTATTTTGAAAGTTAATAAGGAAGTTAATCTGTATTGGACACAGAGTGGAACAGTCACGCTGCACTGACAGATGTTTCCCACATGTATTGCATCTTATTTTTCCAATTCCAATATTTTATGCCTCATGTAAAAGTTGATTTAATGGTGAGCGCAAATCAAAATTTATATCCGAAAGCCTTTTCATCACTGGAGTTAATATTGAAAATACTTTATTAGCTGAGGCTCTCCGAGTGCTGCGAGCATTCACAAATGTAAATACACTTTAAAATCAGAGCTGTGGAGAGAAGCAGGGGAAACTTTCAATGCGTTCGAAGAACCGAGACGGAGGTTCGCTGACTTATTGATTGTGCAGCTGGCAGTGTGAACACAGAAGAGATTTTTGTTAGAGTTATTCATTTATTTTCATGCTGCAGCCAAACGTTGCATAAAAATATATTTTTTTACCAGTTTGATAGTTTGACATGAACCTCACAAACTGTAGTTTTGTACATTTTATTCTATCTATCTATCTATCTATCTATCTATCTATCTATCTATCTATCTATCTATCATTGTTACCAGATTTTCTCGTCATCTGGAGGCTTACTGTGGTAAATACTCTTTATTCAGTCATTTCCATCATGTAATTCCTGCTTCATCCACAGCTTTTCTTTCTCTTGCTCCCTCTTTAGAGGCCCTAGTATCCTTCAGTTTCACTCCCCCTTCCTTCACCTCTTTCCTTGACCTTCATTCACTCGATTCCTTAAGCTTTTTCATCCCTTCTTCCTTCGTCCCTTATTTACAGTCTCATTCTCTCTCTCCTCCTGTGTTTCCCGTCGTCCTCGTGCTTCCTGCCATCCTTCCATCACTTTCCGTCCGGATTTTTGTGTCGAGTCATCATTTCTAAATGACGGCGGAATATCTTACACAGCTTTGTGTCACTGTGAATTATGAGGCATCAATAATCTTTAGGCTTATGAATAGTGCATGATGAGGTGTATGTGTGTTGGTTCGAGTGGCGTCTGGGGAGAATGTGATGAAAAGGCGGCACGGTGTGTTGAATAATGGATGCTGTCTATGACCATTCATTTACATCAGTGATTGCTGAGCAACATGTCAGCTCTCTCTAAGTTTTTCCTGGCTAAAAGTCGTGCATACTCACTGTACACCTTGTGCTCGGACATGTAACTCGATTGACTGCCGTCAATCTCTCTGCATAGCATGGTGACCAAAATGTAAAGAGATATAGGCCGAAATATGATGCTCAGGGTTAACACGGTGATGCCAGAAGTTTGTCAATGAAAGACAAAAAATTAAAACAAATCTGCTTCAAAGGGATAAAAAAAAGGAGAGAGTCGAGCTTCCAGGACAAACTCACAAAGTACAAAGAGAAAAAGGCAATATGTACTTTCTCTCCACCTGCCTCCTGCTTTATTCATGCAGGATTATTACATGATTGGCCTCTGGGCACAGACGCGTCTGCAACCTCCACCATCTCTGATCACACAGTTGAAGAGTTTTATGATTTCTGTGAGCGGGTTTGCAGGGCCAATTTTGTATGGTGTCAACACCGGTGTTGGAAAGCCACTGACGTAGTTGCTCCTCCGACGCTGTATTCCAGAGGTAAATATGATCCTTTTTTCAGTTCACTGCATTTATCTGAAAGCTAAAGCTGCTAGTTTCTTTGCAGAAATGACCTTCTTATAAAATATGACGCATCACTGTAGATTCAACTACCAAACAGTGACCTTTGCCAGCTACGACGTAAAATATGCTTCTTACCATTTGAAAAGGGCCATCCTGACGCCACATGTGTATTTTTGTCTGTGATTACTATATTACTGATTACTTTTACTTAATGTTAAAGTCTAATTCTCTCTATCAGGAAGAAATAACAATCACAAGCTTCCTCTTTAATCCGATACCAAACGTGTCGCATGTGAACCAACCTTGATTCAAATAGCACTAAAACAGTCTCACCTCCCGACTGTTTGGAAACTCTCCCTCAGGAAAACAACCCCTGTCTCTTGAAGGAAGTCAGGTCCCGCTCTTTATCTATGATGATTATGTGATGAAATTTCGAGCAACCCGCATTGTTATAACAAACAACTGCGATGTGTGAGCAGGTAGTGTCTTTGGCAACAAATTTATGTTGAAAAGTTGGCTTGACCGGGTCAGTCCTCCCTGCCGACTCTTCGGCGAACTTACAGCCTCCGTCTCCAGCTCAAAATGTCTTTGAATGGGCGCTATGGAGGTACTTCCTCCACCAATGGTCTGCACTAGACCTAAAGTAAAATAAATAAAACACACTGTGGGTGTCACGATGGCTTCTTTGTCATGATAACCTCGGAGTGAATGGCTTTCCCTTTGGGCTTGTGATCCTTTCAAGACTTTATTTGACAGACTTCAGAAAGCAGGTTTAATCTCGATGCACTCAGCTGGAGATTGTTATGTGACCAGAAGCTACAGGGAGTGTTTCTTCCAACCGAGCCAAAGTCTGACCGCTTCCTCAAATCACAACCAATTATTACATCAATTTCTCCTACTGCGAGAGTGGAAATTGCGCTTTCTGCCTCCCCTGTACAATAAATTTCACCTTGCATTACCGCTGAACGTCGGTGGCTCCTTGAAGAAGCTTTTGTCCTTGTTATGACGCGTCGTGTCCTCTGACAATGTCTCAGAGTGATAGAGGAAGAATATCGGCATCATAGCCAAACCCTCCCTCCTGGCAGATCCAGAGTTAACCACTGTTTTTATTCAAACACACACACACACACACACACACACACACACACACTCATCTGAGTAAACCTGGGTGCTTATAGACAAATACACACACGTAGAGACACCTCCTCTGCTTAATTACTGGTAAACCTGCACATACATCTGCACAAATTCAAAGGAAGCTAATTTCCTTTTCTGCGTTGGACTCCATGTTGTTTTTTCACCTCTTTGTTCCAGAATTTAACAATTACAGCTACATCAACTTACCGTGGACACAGAAGTGCTATAAAAAGAGTTGTACTTGGCAAAACAAAGTTATGTGCTGTCAGAAATCAGGATTATCTAACTAAATTAAACCAAATAGGAAAAAAAAATCTCAGTATTTAACTTTCATCTAATAAAAAACA
Source organism: Nibea albiflora (assembly GCA_014281875.1). Classification (NCBI taxonomy): domain Eukaryota; kingdom Metazoa; phylum Chordata; class Actinopteri; family Sciaenidae; genus Nibea; species Nibea albiflora. The sequence goes on from CM024797.1 coordinate 6,197,228, forward strand.
GAAGAACAGCAAACATCGATCTAAAAATATCTCTGTGTGTGCTATTAACGTTGACAATTAACTCTGACAGGTAAAATACCAAGAGACAAGTTGGCAAGTCCAAGTCTAACCCAGCTGCGACCATGATTGTCAGGCTTTTCAAAATTAAAGCCGTTACTTCCTCAAATTGGATCCTGTGGATTGGAGAATCAGACGGGGGGGTGCTGCGCCAATCAGGATCCTCCAGCTCTCCAGGAAGAAATGACGAAGGTGGCCAGGCGTCATCAACTGGAACCAATCGGGACCAAGAGACAACACCTAACTTAACACGGTTATACATAGGAGCATCACCGGCACCAAAAACATCTCAGAGGGAAGAATTATCTCAAACTTTGTAGTTACTCAAAGACTGAACTGTTTTATTAGTCTACAAACTTTAAAATCTACATTCTTCATTGTTTCTCTTTAAGCTTTCACCACATTCGCCTTGTGTTCCTTTCCTCTAATCAAATTTTCATGATTTATGCGACTGTCACAAAAGGTCTATAGGGAAATATACACTCTATATTTTTGTGTGTATACAGTATACATATGTATTAGAGACTATAAAAAGCACCCACACAGAATGGAAATCTTTTGTGTTGCTCAAAGAAAAATGAAACATCTCTTGCTGCAGAGACACACTTTACAGGTTTCCGACTGAAGTGTCCTGTGGCATTCTTCACAGCGGTGCTTTCTGTGTCCATCCTCGTTTCCTCCCTTCCTGCCGTCCTTCACCACTCCTACATCCTCCCTTCATTCTCTCCTCCTCTTTTTCTTACCTGTTTTTAGTCATTTTATCTAACATCTTATCGCCATCCTTCTTCATCCCTGCCTCCCACTCCTCTCAGTTCTTACAGTCCTACCCTCTCTCTCCTCCCTCCCTTCCTCCCTTCCTTCCTTGGTTTGTTCCATTCATTGTTATTCTGCACACCAACAGCTACAAGGCAAGTAATCTGGCGGACAAAATGGCCACCATGCTGTGTGTATATGTACAGTGCGTGTGTGTGTGTGTGTGTGTGTTTAACTGTGTGGTTTTATTTGTGTGTATGTTGATGTGGAACTGAACGGCTGCAACAAGGCTATTCCTCTTCTGTCACTGGAGTCCATTAAGTCTCCGGCATCTATGCCTGCAGTGTGTGTGTGTGTATATGTGTGTGTGTGTGTGTGTGAGAGAGAGTGTGGGAGGAGGAGAAGTGTGTTTGTTTGCGTGTATTTCCTGACAAATGCACTTTACCTTCGCGCAGGTAGGAGGGCACTTGGACTGAAGGGTGCATTTGTTTGTTTGCTGATGCATGTGTGTAAATGTACTAAGACAGGTGGTGTGTGTGTGTGTGTGTGTGTGTGTGTGTGAGAGAGAGAGAGAGAGGTCCTTCCTGTGCAGTGAGGCGTGTTTTATGAACTGACAAGTATTTTTGTGAATAGTTTGGAACCCTCTGTTCCTTTCAAAATCACTTTCTGCACAGACGACATGAAATCCAGGAGAGTGTTTTTTTTTTCTTTTAGATAATAACCAGATTGAAAGAGCAGCTCTGCGACAACATCATGTTATTAACTGCCCACGATTAGACGTGACGTGGAGGGAAATTTGCCTCCATGAAGTAAAATCAAGGCAAATCCTGTTTGCTTGGGGAAAGAACGATAGCTCGCTTTACCTTTATTCTTGATTCTACGTTGAATGAATGTTGGCATTGAGTGTACATCTGAATCTAACAGGAGACTGGGTTGCAGGGATAAGATTTGCGAACAGAAGAAGCACGCATTTGTCAATTAGGGCATCTTTTCTTATTCTAATACCCCATTTACACTCGGCCAGTTCAGGCATCTTGGACAGATTGGTTCGATATCAGGTAAATAAGCAGAGATGCAGCCATCCCATCTAAGATGCATGTGAAGTGTGAGTAAGTCTATGGAAATAGCCACTCACGGCGTCTGTCACTGGTGCTAATGGCAGCTGAACATGACATTGACTTTAAAGTGCAGTTGCCATTCTTCTTCCTGTCACACGTAACGCAGCACGTAGATGATCTGTCTGGGTGAGGGAGCGGCATCGATGAGAGGATGAGGAGAATCTCTGTCTGTTGGACTGCGTTTTGCCTCGTTGTCAAATGATGTTTTTGTCAGAGCCCCAAAAACGGAATAAAACCTGATTCCAATTAGCAGAAATCAATTTGTCTGATTTAAACCAACGGGGAGACAATGATAAGTCAGATTGTATCTTCCGGTATTCATGCCAACAAAACACATCTTCAATCAAAGAATGCAAGTAATCAGAGAAACCACCTGCTTTAACGATGAACCATCTCGTCATTTAAACTCTTGTGTTCGCATTTTTATTTTTTGCAGTTCTGAATCTACCTGTGAGTATGTTATTCACAGTCTGCCTTCCTAGTTTATTTTAATTTAAAAAAAAGCAAAACTTCAGCAGAAGTGGAGTTCATACGCGTAAGACCAGTCCATCTTCCATAATGGCTGTCTGACTTTGCCTCGTTATGTGCCACATGATAATCTATAAAAGTGAATATGTGACCTGAGGCTCTCTACTACATGTTCGCTGCTTCATCAGCAACTTCGGGGCTTTAGCTCGTTCTCCTTTGGTAGCAAATTAAAGTAGATTTGCGAGACCTCTGAGGCCTCCTCTGCCTGTAGAGTTAGACAGGAGTGGCGCTTCTATATAGATATGTAAAGAGGCCCTAGAATAAAATAGTGCATGTTGGAGTAAAGAAAGTTACCAGTTAGGAAGTTATAATCTTGTTAAATGTAACAGTGTGCTACTAAACCTGACTGTCACCGGCTTATTAAGTCACTCATAACTGCTGTAAAAGGCCCAAGTTGACATGATGAATGACTTGGACGTGATTAATGGCACAGCGACCGTAGTTACATTTGACCCCTTCTTTTACTGAGAGTAGTAGTATATCGTGTTGTGCTGAGGGGAGAGAGACTCACCTGAGCAGAGGTCACACACACACACACACACACTCCCTCCATGTTTTTATAGTTTCATTCCATCAAATAGATATTTCCTTCATGTCTTGCGTATAATTTCACACACCATTGTCCAAAAATTCAACTTGGAGCCAGCAAAAGGTCTGTGGGTGCCGAGGGGCTTCAGCACTGCAACGTTTTCAATCATTTGGTCAGAATCCTGTCTTTTCCTCCAGTCCTGAACCTGTCCATGGCTCTGACAGGGGTTTTTTTTCCAGCTTTTTGAACCTTTATCATATAGTAGGAGCTGGAGAGTGACGGGTAGGTGGGGAAAGAGAGAGAGAGGAGGGGGGAATGACATGCAACACTGGGCCGCTGAGGACTGAGCCTTTGTACACGGAGCACACACTCTATGGTGAGCCCCATGACAGGTTTTTATTGGCTGATGTATCGACTCCAACACACTGATGACCATGGAATGAGCTTGTCTTTAAACATTTACAGGCCTACCAGTCACGTGCTGTCGTTTTTGTTTGTATGTACGCTGTGCTTTTAATATTTTTATCATTGGCTCAGCCGGACGCTGAAATCTGCTTTCATCCTGCGTTCAGCTCGGATGCTTCATCTCATCTGTCATCGGACATTATCGTGAAAATCACAGAAAACAGCAAAAAGTTCATTTTTGTACACACACGCTGCATACTGTGTGATTCCCGGCTCACTGTGTCATTCCTTTGGCTACTTATTAGAACAGAGAAGGAAAAACTACAGTGGCCGTGAAACGGGCAAAATGTAATGTAATGTAAAACACCCTGTCTGGCCTGTCTTTGTCTGTTCTGGGCTAGTGCACTTTGCTAGTGGGCGGCCTAACATGGCAGCCTCTGTTCAAGAGAACCCACAGCGTCTGTAGATTAAAAAAAGAAGAAGAGGCATGTTATATTCCATTTTCACCTATTAATTTATCAAAGATGAAGTGCTTGCTAACGTTGATATTACACACCTGTGAACAAAATTTGAGAGAAATAAACATAGTGTGCAGAAGAAGTATTCACAGTCAAGTCAGAAAACTGATGCAGTAATATCAGCGGCTTAAAACTGCTTGTTAGGCTGTTTTTTTTCCCACTACAGTAACCTGAATGTGCTTTCAGCTTTTACACTTCTAGCAATGAAGCTAATGGATAATTAGTCTCATGAGCTGTTACTGCATTAAGATGCAGTGTGTGGCTGGAAGAGCCTGGAGGTGGTTTTAGCCCTAAAGGTTTTAAATCGAGTCTCTGAGACGGAGACGCTGCAGATTTTCTGTGTTTACTTAAATAAAATTCTGGCGTGAACATAAACAGGGAAATGTCTCTGCCTCACAGTTGTTTAAACTAAAGAATAAAACACAACCAGGAAGCAGTGAGTATACTTGACATTGTGTAAGTTAACGTTTTGGAGTGGTAATGTGTGGACGCAGAGCGCGGCGTCGGTTTGCAGACTGAGTAATGCGATGAAACATGAGCTTCAGTAATGTTTCATTGTTTTTCCCACTGCCCTCTGCCAGATAAAGAAACACAGAGTATATAAAAACAGTGGGCTCATTCATAAAGTTTACCTCAGAGACGTACACACACACACACACAGCTCCTGTGTTCCTCCGGCACAACACATGAGGACACTGTGACTTTGTCTGGCAGTGAGGACAAACACACACACACACACACACACACACACACACACCGTCTGTCTGGATATATTTGCACATATGCACAGACAAACAAATTCATCCTTCAGTCCTGGTTCTCTCTCACCTGAGTAAGAAGTAAAGTCCTCAAAAATGACCACTGGCAGCACGCACAGCTGATTTCTATTTAAAACTTAGCGTTAATTAACAAGTTGTTAACACGGGCCCCATTCCATTCAGGTCAAACGGAGTCAGGGTGATGTTGGTTCACTGGAGAGGCTCTGCTGCGATAAACGGAGCGTTCATGTTCAATCATGTTTCCCTCCCTCTCATTAAATGCTGGTCTAATTTTTGATATGAATCCATATTTCATCAAGTGATTGTGATTTTAATAATTCCATCTTTATCTGAGTTTAACTGCTCTTTGTTTCTCTGCTCTGCGTTGTTATGCCCAGCTCGTTCAAGAGCATAACCAAAAAGGGAGGACCACAGCGACCAGTTAAATTAACCATAAATTTATTTTAAAAAACAGAACTTAAATGTAATCATAAGGAAGCAAAAGAGCTAACAGAGCACAACCAGCCCCAAACAAAACAAAACAAAACTATGGGGTGCCTGGAGGCAGCAGCCACCCAGGAGGGAGAGGGATCAAGAGAGAGAGCCATCTTAGAAAGGCCATGCCTTTATAGATGAGGCCACAGGTGAGGCGAATCTCCCCAACGAGGTAGGAGGAGCACAGGCAGACTGCACCTAGGAAGGGAGGAGCACAGACAACAACCAAAACACACAAAATGGCAGGGGCCATCACAGCGTGCACAGTGAGTGCTTCAGCGACCGAAAACTCACTCACAGTGACCTGCATGTTTTTTTTTTGACTGCAAGCTTAGCAGTACTATTCTAGTGTTTTTGACATCGTGACTCACTCCACTTTTTTTTTTTTTTTTCCATTTTGTGTGCAGTTCTCCGGTGTACCTCGCTTTTGTTCAGCCAGCACTCTCAACTGCATCCTTGTGTTCATTCTCACAATAAGCTCCTTAAACCGTAACTTAGCGTGTTCGTGACAAAGGGAACGAACGTGAGGAGGTCAGTGGAGAAAGAGCCGAGGTGTAAAACTGAAGCTGAGGTTGGGTTATCGTGCACTGACAAATGATCCAGTGCCGTGTACTGAAATATATAGCTGTGACTCCTTTACTGTCACTGTTTCAGATCCTACAAAAGAAAGAAGGTCTCGGCGGGACCGGAACCGCTGGCAGCTTTGGCGGACTGCTGCACCTGCAGAGTTACAGAACCAAAGCAGAAGAAAGTGTGGAGGGAATGAGCGAAGAGCGGGAGTGAGTGACGGGGTCAGTGAACCGTTTGAAACCAGTCGCAGTACTTTGGAACATGTCAGCAACAGTCTTTGCAACTCCATCAATACACATCAAAGTGTGTGTGTGTGTGTGTGCGTGCATGTAGGTGGAGCACAATGAGCTTTACTAATGGTGTTATCGAGCTCTCTACTTGCCAGTCTATATGCGTTCTTGTTTTTACTTATGGTAAAGCTTTGTGTGTGTGTGTGTGTACAGTAGGTGTGAGTATTGACTTGTTTTTGTGTGTGTGTTGGTGTGTGTGTGTGTGCAGTTCAGTTTGTAGGTCAGTGAATGGGAAGATGGATTATTGATCCACAACTCCCACAAAGCTGAGAGAAAGCAACGAAAAGCTCCATCTTCATTCAGACACGCCGATGAAACAGTTTCGGATTCGGGGAAGCCAGCCTGTCTTGCAGACTTGCAGCTTTTCGGTGTCGACGTGCCGTCGATGATTTCTGAAATAATTTATGAAGAGAAGGAGGGCAAACAGAGGAGACACGTGTGGAATGGCAGCATTGAGGAATTAGGTGCTCCAATCTAATATCCCAACTAATCAGCAAACACAATAATCATTTACAAGTCCTTCATGGAGGTGATTAAATGCAGAATTTGACTGCCCTCTCTCCCCCGTCGTCCATCCTTTACGTGTCTCATTACTTCTCGCCTCAGCTCATACCTTTTTTTCCATATTCCCTGCTTCCAGAAACAGCAACTCTGCAATTTCATTTTGCTCGTGGCCACATCTCCATGTCCATTCCTCCCCTTCTGCAGCCCGGCATGAATTTGTTTTTGTGTTTCACTCTCTCACTTTCGATCTGTGTGTTTACCTTCCAGCTTACATTATTTATCCCCTCCCTCTGCCTTCCTGACGCTCCTGCGTGTCTTTCTCTTTCCGTGCACGCCTTCTTGCTCCTGTCAGTCAGTCTCACTGGAATCCCTAATTCCTCCTCGTGCTGCTTTGGTCTTTAAAGCATCCAGTCTCTTGCCTCTTCTCTATAATCTCCCTGTACACTATCATAACAGTATCTAACATCTTATTTTCGTGGGAAAACATGTGGCACAAATATTTTCGCCTGTTTAGCTTGAGTTAAGCACATTAGCTGTGGTTAATCATGCTGTCATAAAATGTAGAAAACATGTCACTGATAACAATTATACACTAAAGATATAAAATGTTTGGAGCAAACTAATTATTATACACCAATCAGCCACAACATTATGACCACTGACAGGTGAAGTGAATAACACTGATTATCTCGTTATCATGGCAGCTGTCAGTGGGTGGGATATATTAGGCAGCAGGTGCTGCAGCAAACTTGACGTGTTAGAAGCAAGAAAAATGGGCAAGTGTAAGGATTTGAACGACTTTGACAACTTGTGATGTGAAACTCTCGGCTCCGAAACCGCAGCTCTTGTGGGATGTTATCAAAAGTGGGTCACGGCCGACCAAGGCTCACTGAACCAGCGAGGAGCGAACGGCCCGCGTGGTCCAGTCCAACAGCCAAGCTCAAGTTGCTGAAGGAAGAAGTCGGCCTGGCCTGATGAGTCATGTTTTCTCTGGCATCACGTGGATGACCAGGTAACTACAGGTGACCCCAAAAGATCCAAATTATGGTACAAATGCAAACATGCTTAACAGTATCCTAACAGTAACCTCCCATTGGCAGCATGAACGCAAGAAAAGTGAATCACCTTCATCATCGAATTCCCAGTATACCCAGAAAAAGAGTATTAACACGGGGCAGTCCCATTTTGCTCCCATTCTTAAAGGGTTGCAGGATAGAGTTTTGGAGGTGAAGTTTATTCTGCTTCTGCCCCTTGAATCCCAGCTGAACCGTCTACTGAATACATAAAATGTTAAAATGTAAATTGTTGAACCAAAGGCTAAAAGTAAAATAACAATGAGGTTCTTAGTCAAATATTAACATAATTACATTTCATATTTGATCCAGAAGATTTTTTTTTTTCTACCTTCATTCATTTTCTTCGACTGCTTAGCTTTATCAGGGTCAAGGGGGTCTGGAGCCAATCCCAGCTGACATCGGGCAAGAGGCAGGGTACAGCCTGGAGAGGTCAACACTTCATAACACGACTGACACAACAGAGACAACCAGTCACATCTACGGCGGGTTCTAACTGGAGCTACAAACCACCAGGAAACATGTGTTGCCTTGTTGCCATAAGTTATCTATTTATTTGAAGGAATGGGTGAGTGTTCATGCTAGGATGATCGCCATGGTTACTGAGGATTCATCCAAAAGACACACGGCAAACTCTAAATGTTTTAGAGCAAAGAGGGAGTTTCTTTCAGTTGCTCCCAACAATCATTGCCATCTGGGTCTTGCCTCTGTGGACTTATTGTAAGTGACTTTGGACATGAGCGTCTGCCAAATGAACCGCATACTCGTTATGAAGTTAAGACATTGTGTTCATGTGGTCGTATTAGCACTGAGTCTCAAATAATAAGAGCCGATCTGAGAAATGTGTGCAGTGAGCTCTCCAAAACGTCCCCGAACAAACTCGAGGTCTGGAATTGTATCGTCAACATTATGTTGAACAGAGAGGAGCTGATCCTGCGCACAAACACACACAGAGTCAATCAGAGCACTTAGCTGTGAAATGAGTTGATCTCAGTGTGACTGAGGCGAGCAGCCGCAGCAGAGAGCAGCCACTGAGTCTTTGCTCTGCTACATGTCAGATAGTAGACACAAACCTCTAACACGCGTAAATCACGGCTTTGCATGCGCACGTTTGTGTGTGTGTGTGTGTGTTTGTATTCCACAGCTGTATTCTGCCCTCTGCTGATTGCAGCACATCTCCAGTCGTGTCTTAAAAACTGAAATGACTGACAGCAGAGTCTGGGCTGCACAGTTTACACAGCAGAAAGTGTGAAAATGTTCATTTAAACTACAATTAAACACTTGCGGGTCTTCTTGTGTGTTTTCGCAGCAACTGACACAGGACGTATACGTCACACATCAACAAACAGACTGAATGACTCAAGAAAAAGTCATCTATTTTTAGGATTGGTGATTAATTCAGCTTGCATCCAGTGTCCTACCCTCACCTTTGGCCTTCTCCTTCTTATAGTATGTTTGCATTAGTTGCAACAGTATGTTGTTTGCTTAGTCCTCCCCCTTTCTTCTTGGCATATGGAGCTTTCCATCACAGCTTGAGAATACTTTAAAAAAGTACTGGAAACTTGACTTAAAATCAATTCTTCCATAGCTACAGTATACTATAAAATATACATGTGACTGTTCAAAGAGCCCGACTCTTCTCGAGTCAAAATGCTGAGAGAGTTCGAGCTTTTGAATACACACAAAAAAAACAAACAAGGTAACAGACAAATCCCACGGCGATAAACTGTAAATCTGAACAGGATAAATTCCTGACAACCACAACCAAAGATACTAAAAATCAGCTCCAGCTAGCACAACAACAAATGTAAATGAGAAGTTTGTCTTTGCAGAACGCTGACAGAATAATTCAGTCACACAGCAGAGCTGCTTATGCCTCCCATACGCAGGATTGATTCAGCAATTTGAAGAATGGCAAAACAAGGTGTGTGTTTGACTCTGGGTGCGCCACATGGCGTTAACAGTGGCGATGACCTGCTGCACCCACAGCTACAGCTGTGACAGAAAATCCTGCATAAGTGACAATATATAATACAGACTCAGGGCACTCTATTTCCAGGATGTGGCAGAAATAGAATATAAAATACATGACTACGGCTTTTGTTTCCATACATCGAGCTTATTATAGCCACAAATGCTGCTGTTCTTACAACATTTCTACAGCAGTACAGTTTGCACATTTTGCAGAGACCATAGTTTCTCCACGCTAGGAAGGAAGAGGTGAGGTGATAGGGTACTAATTGCTACATGTCACTAAATCATGTAGCAATTAGTCCTTTTTTACAGACAGCATATGTTTAAATTCATCTCAGACCTTCAACGGTTCCAGACAACCCTGTCACCGGATAGAAGCGTGGATTTCTATCTATATATTCAACGTTCATTTTCAAGTTCAACATTTTGTTAAGTGAAAGGTCCAAAGGTCTTAAATTCTTACTTTCTACATTATCTCTCTCCCGTTCCTCTTCTCCATCTTTTGTCCACCCACTGTCGCTCTAATCCTTAGAGCGGAGAAGAGACAGCTCCCCCACTCGGCTCCCTTTTGGTTCCCTTCTGTCCAGCCAGCACTGGTCCATTTCTGAACACTTTCATCCATTTATGAACCCTGATTTCTCCTCTCATCCCTTACCCTTCCATCCCTCAACTTTCATCCCTTCATCCCTCATCCTTCAACATTCCTCCTACAGTTCTAACCATCTTGGTTCACCTTTATCCACCATGTAGAGAATCCTCCAAACGTGACGGAGTCAGATCATGGTGTTTGTATCTGAAGAGACGTCTTAGGAGAAAGGTGAGCTGAAACATGAGCGAGAACAGTATACAGATAATCGGACACTTTCTTGGTTCTCCTCAGGTCACGTCTTCCCGAGTCACACACTTTTTACACTGGGATTATTTACTGGAGCTATTCGATCGCACATCTCATTTCTGCTTTGTGCATTAGTCTGTTTTGTTTTATGGCTCTTACTTTGGTGTCAAAGCTGTCAGTCAAAGTGAAGACGCAGGCACTTAAAGCCAGCGTCTTACGTCTTGTAAATTAGACATATTAGATTTGATGTCATTAGGCAAACAGCAGGTTTGTTTCCAGGTGTCTGTTTGTGGCTGAGCTGCCAAGATTTTCGACAAATGACTGTGAAAATGGTGAGAGAAAAAACAAAAAAAAAGAAAAAAAAAAGTTTAGCTCCAGTTCCCTGCATCCATAAGCAACCAGGTAGGTGATAGATGGGTCTGTTTACTCCCTTGGTGAGAAGGATGAAGGAAGGGGAGGAGGGATGGAGGAAAAAGGAAAATAGGGGAAACCAGACCGAGATAATGAGACAGAGGGAGCGAGGAGAGGAAAGGAAACGGATGCAAAATCAAAGAAGAAGGAGAAATGGATGGAAGTCAGTGAAGGACAGAAATGTGAGTGAAGGAGCGGTGGAGGAAAAACAGAGAGGAGGTGGAATGAAGACAAGTAACATTGAGATAAAAAATCGTGCAGCGGGAGGGAGGTGAACAATGAAGATGGAATGAGGTGAGGAAGATGTGACGGACAGAGAGAGAGAGAGAGAGAGAGCTGGACAAAGAGGGATGAGCTCGGGCATGGTGACAGATGCTTCAATTTTACTTCAAGGGAAACTTAAAAAATGATTTTCAAAGGCTAAGTCATCCGTCAACTGTGGCCTGTTTTGCAATCCACCTGCTGTGTGTGTGTGTGTCTGTATGCGTGTGTGTGGTCACTTGAGTTTTGGCTGCGCTCACAGACCGATACACAATCTTGTAGTCGCACTACGACAGACTTGCAGCCTCAAAAGACACACTGAGTCACGGTTCTGTGCGTAATGCGCAGGTCACATGCAAACCTTCATGTGGCCTGTGCAGACAGCTGCGTTGGTTAAAATAGAAACTGTTCTTTTTTTTGTCAGATGAGCATGAGACGGACGACTCACGACGAATCAGTCCGTTAATCTAATCTAAGCACCAGCCATCATATTTCAATTTTAACTACATGACACTGAAGTTGACGTATTAAGAGAGAGCCGCACAAAGGTTGTCTACGAGGCCAGCCGTGGTGCACGCATCACAGCCGCGCCTGGTGGGATCCGGCAGTAAGTTTGTCTGTCAGCCATGTGGTTCTGGACAAGCAGCGTACTTACTTGAAATGATTTGTGAGACGTTAAATGCTTCAAAGATTTGGAGGGAAGTGTAGAGGTTGAGTAATCGGTTTGTCACTAAGAGCTTTCACATTATACACAATAATTTCTCCATACATAAAAGTATCGATTGGTACAGGTTTAAGATCTAATGACATATGCTATGCTGCAATAAAGTCCTGCACATCATTAGGGTCTCATTAGCTAATTTCATGTCTTCTTTGGCAGTTTTTGAACACGTGTTCTCCGCCAAAGCTCCAAATTAATTTCCTCTGGCACCAAACATCTGCAAAGATGGCGTGGACACTAAACCCAAACGACGGGCTGGTCTGCAGCTTGTATTCACATTGTGAGAGTCTACAATAAAAAGCTAACTCTACCGTTAACTATGCCAACAGAAGCTTGTCTCATCAGAGAGGACTGACTGACCGAGGTCAAACAAATGAAGACAGAAATAACTAACGTTACCGCAAGAATAAAAGTAAAGCAGCACTTGCACACAAAGAGAGAGTGCAGCCTCTCCACTGAATGATTCTCACTGTGCAGGGATATTGAGCCCTACGGGTAGCATCTAATCATAGACAGCGAGATTTGTTCTGCTTCCTGTGTGAATCACACAGCTCATGAACACAAAATCCTCACAACGCTGTCAACAAAATCACTACCGACATTGCATTGTAGGAGGCACATACATAAGTTACAGGACAAAAAAAATATAGGAAAGCATTCACACTGAGACAACATATCTAAAAGGGTTGCTAGAACTGTCCAACCCACTGAGATCCAACACTCATGGCTCGGCAGCAAAGTATAAGTAGAACCTTCATTGTGTAGTGAGTGAACAATAGAAGGATAACCTAAATGAAACAATGATATGATGTAGCCTGGAGCCAAGGATTAGCACGTTCTCGGCAGCAACTGATCGCATCTTTGAATAAGGCATCACACAACTGGACATTTCAAAGAGTCCTAACCTGTTCAGGTCCTTACAAGAGCCAAGTACGTCTCACATTAATGGAGCTTTAGTGTTACAAAAATAGTTGATATGATGTCGTGATAATCAGAACAAGGACAAGAATGTAGGGCTATTCTATAAAGTCATATATGCTAGCCTACTTTCACTGCATTTAATTTGCCTTTCGCCTGGACACACTTTACGAGCAGAGACACACTCCAGACATCGTTTTGCTACCGTTGTCTTTAACTCGTCTCTCTCATTGACCTGGTCGCTCCACCTTTGTTGGCAGATGGAAACGACGAGTCCTCGGGAGCAATTCTTGCTGCTCTATCACCTTGTTCATTACAGCATGATAATGACAAGATGTCCCACACTGCGCTCTTAAGACACTAACAGATATAAATACATCGAAGCGGATGCACATTCACAGCAGCATGATGATGGCATTATGTCAATTTCAACTCTTTTCGGTGACGCGCATTGGACACGGTGGTTACACGAGGTTAAAGTTCTCAAAGTCAGCGCTTCAGTTCACCTCTGGTTTCATAGCGGTATGTGCTCGTGGGGAAAGAAATGCATCTACTGATGTTGTGATATCAAACTTACCTGTAAAATTTCAATTTACTAATGTGATCCATCGGCCTCCAGAGAGACAAATAATCTGCCAAAGATCTGCTCCTGCCAAAAGAATCCAGGGAGAGAACTTCCTACGTCATCTTAAAATATAAAGATATATTTTCATTAGCGTCTTATTGAATTAAGTGGATTATTTAATCGAATTCTGTGTGCATAAAGATAATATAAAACGCGCAACTGATCATGCCTAATATATTCCACGGAGGCTGTAAGTGATGTGTTATTACATTGAGCAGGACTGCAATAAAAACTAAAGCTTCAGGCTGAAATACGGTCCTTTAATATCCTGTTATTGTCTATTTGCTCACTAATCTTAGGAGAGTGAGTGTGTCGTCAGCATAGCCTTGGTAACTGATGATTGTGTTTGCTGATGATGCAGCCAAAGTATGAGGGGAACCACCATTTCGGGTTCCTCGTTGGTTCTTCACCGTCCACTGGTTCACCTTTTCTTTCTGCCATGTCGTGCTGGTTTGTCGCAACTGGCTGCCTGCAGTGTGTTGATGACTTATACGATCTATCTGCAGCCAGCTTTGTTGAGCAGCAGAGTTGGGTATTAATTCTCAGTGGATTAGGCTTCCTTGTTAGTATCTGTGTCAAAAAAAATCTTCCTTCAGAGAACTATGCAAAAATCACCCACTCAGTGCCCTGCAACGTATTTTCAAATGCATGAATTATGATTGTCTTGTTCTAGTCTCATATTATCTTATCTTGATGACTTGATGGCACAGTTTCAGGCAGATCCTCTTCTGGCAATGTCTCTTTTTTTTCCTGCCAGGAAAGTTTGGCTGTGCACAAAGGAAACCAGCAGTGGGTTATGTAATGGGCAGGTCACAAGAATGTCAATTAGTCACCATAGAAATATAAAAATAAATCACATAATTATCCATACACTAATTACGTTTATAATAATCCCTTTAAGGCACACTGGTGTAACTCCAGATCATCTGAGAATATGCGAGCGTGCTGGACGTGCTGGTCTCTCAGCTGTGTGTTTGTGTAATGCCGCTGTAAGAGCTGCTCCGGAGTCAGTCACCCTGCATTAAACCTGTGTCTGCCCGGTAAATCTGCAATCCACGCACTGAGCCAAGATCGGCCTAATCCTAATCCTCAAATCTTATTTTTGTGGCAATTTCACATTCACAGAGCGTGACAGATGGTGTGTGTTTGCATGAGAGAGAGAGAGAGAGAGCGGGAGAAACAAACCCAGAGAAAGAACAAGGACTTCCAACATGCTTCTTATGCTCTAAACTCACAACCTTAAAAGAACAAAATGCATTTTCTTAACTTGCAGAGGGTACAACACTCAATCCTGATCTTAATCCTGTTCAGCAGTGTGTAGCTGCAGGAAACTATGATGCAGGGAGGTATTTTCCACAGCAAACACAAATGGTCTATCGATTTTTGTTGTTGCATCATGCCACAGTGGGCTGCAAAAAAAAGTTTCAGAGGAACTAGTTACACCAATTTATTAATTTTCTGCAGTCATCAACGCCTACACATAGACACATTACCCTCACCCTGTAACATCCTTCATCTGCTGATTCAGTGACCTGCTTTATGGTTTATATTTATGGTTGTTGTAATTAATTAAAGCAATGGTTTATCATAAACTGCAGCGTGGTATCCATTCGATTTATGGCTTTAACGAGCAGACATAAGGCCAGTAAAGCAGAAATGCAGTAACAATAGATAGCTTCACCTGGCACATCTTGAAATGCTACAAATCCCTGGAATAGTCAGTGGAAAACTTGAGTTCAATCCTCGCCTCTCCGCAGTGTTTTTTTTCCACTCCATCAAAACTTTGAGGCAATAATGCGGAAAGGCAAAATGAATATTTCACAGCTTATCTATCTGCAATATATCAAGATTAAATTTCGGTCCCTGCGCCCCTACAGGCGTGACTGCCGGATCTGAAACAGCAGTCTCCGAGGTTCTAGAGAATAACAGCACAAAATCAGAAATAATATTTTTATAAGAGCAAACGCTATAGAACTGATTCATAAGTCCTGTTGTCTTATAAATCTTACATTTGTGTTATTGTTCTTCTGTTATTGTTAGAAATGTTGAAACAGGTACACCGTGGGGAAAACATGTACACACCTGGAAAAATGGCTGCTCTATCAGCTTGTTGATGTATTACACCAATGCAGAACATGTGTGTGACATATTTAATGTATTGTATTGTATCCACACCCAAGCTAACGGCTGCGTGAGGCAGTATGCTCATATGCTCACAGTGGCCAACCTTTCTTACACTTAGATATGCTATGTGCTAGCTTGTATGTGTTGCAAAGTAGTATTTTACTAAACATGAGCTGACTTGTATCACTTCTCCTGGACCATCTTCAAAATGTAATTGTCTTTAAATCATCGGCAAGCGAGCACATTGCATATCTAAGTGCAGGAAAGGAGAAAGTCGACCAGGGCTTACTCAACTGTTAATGGGTCAGGGCTTAGCACAGTACAGCGGAGGCTATGGATGTCACCAAAGTCAGTATAGTTAAGCCTGAGAAGACTACAAATGGTTGTATAAGACTGTCAATCCATCATGTCCACGTCAATAGTATTTCAGCATGGACCAAAGTGGAGAATCACCATCCACAGAGCTTCGGACGTAGTATCTGTGAAATCACTCACAGGTTTATGAAGAGCCATGTGGTGTCAGAGTGTGGTGGCTGGCCGTCAGCCACACTCTTAATTCTGCATAACTTTAAAGCTTAAAATAATGTGACCTGCAACTGCAATGAGGCTGACTCAGTACAGTTGTCTTGAACAGTGTAATAAGCTGTAAAATACCAGGCTGTAAACATGTTTACTTCTGCTGTGAAGTTGGACTTTTAAACATGGAGCTCGCGGAGACTGACTCGTTCTGTAACCAGCCTCAAGTGGCCATTAGGGGAACCTGCAGCTTTGGCTTTACTTCACCGCCTCAGAAGTTGGCGCTGGCTAAAAACAAGTCGTTTCCTCCACACACACTTCTAGTTTTCACAGTTCTTACCCCTCCACCTAGCCTCAAATTGTCTGTGTCTACCATTTCAAATGCCTATCAAATCTTTTTTTTTTTCATCCTGCGCTGCTCATTTGATTATCATCTGTTATCATCCTCGACCAGCCAGCGAAGCATGACAGTTGCTTCAGTATAATTATAATGAACATCTTTTTCCCGTGGTCTAACCAGAATACACTCATTAGCAAAGGAAGGCTCACACATATCCCCATGCATGCAGAAACGCGCACTTACACAAGTTGTTATAGACAAAGGAACACTGGCAGACGGTAACAGGGCAAAGGACTTCATTTAGAATTGCAGCACTTTTTTCTGAGCTGTCATGCTTAATAACCACTCAAAATGTCCTCGTTGAGCTGAATGGGATGATGACGCTCAAATGGTGGAGCGGCTGTTCACATTGTACATTAGTCACGCTGACATTTTTTTTTGGTTTTGCCACCACTCGTAGGCAGACTCTTTAATCACAGAATACAATAAATGTTCAAAGGTTGACGCATTATTCAGTCACTTGCCTCGTATTGAGTATTTCTTATGAAAATTAAGATATATCGATCCTTGAAAGTTGAATGAGAGTATCAAATATCGTGGAATTTGCCGTCTTTAAGTTCCCATAAAGCAACTCTCTTTTGTCAGATGAGGAGTATTCACATTTAATTTGATGAGCGAGAGAGATATCAATGCCCGCATCAGAAATGATCGATTAGCTTGGACAGGCTGTGCACAAATCAGAGAGAAAGAGAGAGAGAGAGCGAGACGGCTAACTGGTTTTGATAGACGCAGTGAATAGATCAATCAGAGCTACAATGAAAAGATCAGACTTTAATAATACAATGCTCAAAAATCTGATATTCTGCCTCTACTCTAATAGTTCTGTATAAATGCCACATATACTGCGCAGTGCTGGCCCACAATAGCTCCACTTATCATTGAGGTGACAGGCACATAATAACATGGCTCTATGGCTAATGGCTCCCACACACTCTCAGGGCTTAAAATGTATTTCTCTCTCTGACTATATAACTTCTGCCCCCCCCCCCTTCCTTCTCATACATGATGGGATAATACATCCAACAAAGGCAATGATTCATGGCTAATGACTAGCGTCAGTGTAGATGGACTTGTTCTTAGCCCACAGCTACAACCTGTACAGAATTAGTTTGTTATATTTTGTTTTGTTTACTTTTAAGTAAGACACTTCTGGTAATGATTTAGACCACGGCCCTGTAACGTGCAGCCTGAATCCCAATTTGCAGGGTAATTTCTTGTACTGTGTACAGACTGTAACAGTACACGAGTAAAGAGCAGACGGATACGTACAGGGCAATGCACAATACCATGACCCTGGAACTACAGTAGCTCACTGGAAATGTCTTTAATCTTAATTTTATTTGTGCATACTTAACCTAAATGTGACATACATTGACGCCCATTTTGATTTGAATCCTCAAATCTGGCATTATGGATGTTGCCATCTTTGGGTTTAGGTGGTTAGTGGACTAAACAATGTTCAACTACCTAGCTAGACTTCTGAACTAATGAACAGTTAGCAAGTTAGACAGCCTCTAAAATTGCCTAAAATAGATCTTACTTACATTCACACCTATGGGCAATTTAGAATGACAAATTAACCTATTAAGTCCTAAGCTAAGCCTATTAAGTCTTTGACTGTGGGAGCAAGTTGGAGTAGAACCCACCCAGCCACGGTTCGAACCTTCATCCTGTGAGGCAAACAGTGCTAAGCACTGTGCTGCTGACAAAGGCTGCTGCCTGAAGCAAAAGAGACACAGAGCTGGGTGAGTTTTGCACCAGAAAACGAAGGACTGGCAGCACAGCGAGAGAATATTATGTAGAATATACAGCTGTATGTAACATAAGTAATTAAAGAAACAGAAGTCTTTTCATTTCCAAGAGTAATGGGACAAATAGATGTTTTAATATTCTAGATTTATATATTGTAGTGTATGATTTCAGAGTTATTTGAAGCACGTTGTTCAGACTCACCAGAGCAGCATTCCTCTGTCGCTCAGCCTCTGGTGTTTCGTCCTGCCAGGTAGTTAATTGCGTTCACCTGTTGTCCCAGATGGAAACCCATCCTCTAATCAGGCTGAATGGCCCCCATCATCCTCCGCACTCCACTTCTATGCCAGAATCCATTTATGTGCTCAGCTAGTGCCAAAAAAACAGTTGGGGTTTGGTTATCAGGCAACAATTACAACAGTATCATCACAGGTGGCACCGAGCCCGTGACGAGATGACACATGACAGAATGGCAGTAAGAACATTTTTGTTTTTAATTGTGTTTAGCTGCATGCTCGTGTCTTAATTAAATCACCCACTGATGCATGCTGTCCGTTCTAAATTCGTCTTTGACCTTCCCGTCACGCTGACGTTCGTGACCGGCAATAAATTCACACAAATGGGACAAATCTGAAAATACCTCATGTGGTAGTGCTCTGTTCTTTAAATAATAGATATTTTTCACTGAAGGCATTTTGATAAAACAAAAAGAGATAAATAAAAGCACCGGAAAAGCCCTCTTTGGAGAGTTGTGGTTTAATGACTTTCTTACCTTTAGTTTGATGGAGGGCTGGGCGATGATTAACTGAGATTAAAGTGAGAAAAGGCAGCTACGGCATCTGCAAAAAGAGGATTAAACACCTCACCTGTAACTCCAACTTTGTTAGCTTGATGTTTCCATTGGTAAGCCTCATCTGTGACTTCAGAACAACAATCATAATAGCCACACTGTTGGTTATGGACAACTTTAAGCCTTGATAAAACCTTGTTAAATAGAATTTTAGCCTCAGTACAGTTGTCATTAACAGGGAGATTAATTATAGAGGCCAAAGCCATTTTTAGCCATGTTTATTTCTGCTGTGAAGTTTTTCACTTTAACATGGGGGATTATGGAGATTGACTTGTTCTGTAGCCAGCCTCAAGTGGACGTTTGAGGAACTGCAGTCTTTGGCATTTCCACCTTGGCTTCACATCACAGCCTCAGAGGTGGCCGCTTGGTTCACACTGTCAGTCATGGCTAGATGCATCCAGGTGGTGCAAAAAGTCTGGAACAGCGTACACGTATCTCTTCTGCCATTTTGGCTACGTAGCTGCTGGAAATTAAGCGTGCTGCAGTGAATACGGCGATATACAAATGTAGGTGGTGATGCTGCACCTGGAGGCCGTTCAGAGATACAGAAGCCCAAACATTAGTTAACTTGTAGTATAACTCTTAATCACCATAAATATGTTGTATCGTATTTTTCTCTGTGAGTGAGGGATTAAGTGGCTTAAGCACATTTCTTCTGTTGTAGCATTTCAGTGTTGATGAAAAACGACATAAACGCCATTTTCACATTTATCTGCATTAGTGTTGACACACCCCTGTAGGCAGCTTTCATTGACAACAGAGACAGCTCTTTCCCTGACTACGCAGCGAGGATGCAAACCACAAATATCGAGAACCAGCTGGGCTGTGACCCTGATCGGCCAAGTAGAGGACAATAAACTGCATGATTAATAGGGCAACTGGCTGGGCGATTATCAAATCCAATAATTGATACCTTTGTACTGGTGGAGGACGTTTCGATCTTGCAGCATCGCCTTCCTGTCTGTTCCCTTCCTCGCTCTCTCGTTGTCCTCCTTTTCCTGCCGAGCAGACCCCACGTGTGTTTTTCTTTCTTATTTTTTACGCTTCATTACTTCGCCCTCACCTGCTTAGCTCCATCCCGGAGGACATGGTGGTAGCAGTGTGTGTATGTTTGTCACTTTGGGACCTTTTAGTTTCTTCGATGCATCAGCTGCCAAGAACCTGATTAGAAGCTCATATTACAGGCTACAGTTGGTGAACGCAGAGCCTTCTGTCTCGTCGATTAAAAGATGTTGTCAGGAAGAAGCAACTCAGACATTTCAGTGGGATAATTTTCAAAAATCTGCTGTAAAAATGGATGACAGGATAGATTTTTCAAACATGTTTGTAAATGAGGTGTCATGCTGACGTTTGTGGGTTATTATGTAAGCTGGGCGTTATTATGACATGATTTTTCCTGAAAACGCTGCAGAATTTCAAAATGATACTTAATATTTACTGTGGATTTTTGTCTCACATCATTTACATCGAAAGGCGATCTCTTGGCAGGTGGTCAGTACGCACGGGAGGAACAATTCCAGCAACAAACAGTGCTTACAGTGTGCGACTGCTAACATATGTTTTCAGTTTTTTGTGAATTTCAATTACAACTTCTTGGTCGGTCTTGGTTTGGGAGCACAGTGCAGCAGATGAGATGATCCCCATTGCAGACGGAAACCAATTTGTGAGTGTGAATGTGTGTGCGCGTGTGTGTGTGTGTGTGTGTATACAACCTAGTGATATAAATCACTGCCCCAGTTGATGAGTGATGTCTCACAGTGTGCTGCTGAGACCCCTGCAAGGCATAAAATCAGAGGCCATATATGAACAAGGTATTGCAAAAGAAATGAACCATGTGAATGTGTGTGAGAGCACACCTATGTGTGTGTGTGTGTGTGTGTGTGTGTGTGTGTGTGTGTGGTGATCGGTGTTTGCCGGCTTTAGCAAACAACTGTTGGATTTAAGGCGGAGGTTTATTATATGTGTATGTGCATACACATGTTCCTTACTTTCGTATGTGTGTGTGTGTGTGTGTCTTTCCCCGTGTAAGTATGCGTATAAAATGTGCGTGTGTGCGTTATGGTCCACTAAATCACATCTTGTCATTATTATGGTGTAGTGAACGTGAATTTGTAGGTCCTTCCATCGTGTGTGTGGTTTCTTATTAAAATAAAATGTGTGTGTGTGTGCGTGTGTGTGTGTGTGTTTGACAAGAGTAAAAGACATCTTGCCATTATCATGCTGCACTGAACTGTGGCGGAGCTGAAAATGGCTCAAAGGTCAAATTAGTTCCATCTGAAAATAAGAAGAAACTAGAAAGGCTGTGTGTGTGTGTGTGTGTGTGTGTGTGTGTGTGTGTAAGGAGGTTTATCACCTAAATGGTAGTTTGAGATGTTTTATGGCATCGATGGAGCCTCAGCAGATGGTGTGATAGGCGCCTTCCTTGCAGTATGATGTTTGCTGTCCTGTCAGTTAAAATAGCTCAGACCATAAATGACTAATGGTGATGGTTTCATATCTGTGTGTGTGTGTGTGTGTGTGTCTAAGAGGAAGAGAGTGAAATCAAGCAACAAATGCCGTGTTTGTGTGCAACATTTAAAGAAAGTAGCAGTCTACTTGAGTACTTCTTAGTGTGTGTGTGTTTGTGTGGATGTTTACTTAGTTAAGTGGATGAGCTGCTGGGCACTGTTTCAGCATCATGACATCATTTGCCCTGAGCAGAGTCAGGAATATCCAATACAGTTGTACTTGTCTAACAATGAAATTGTACTTGCAGTGTGTGTGTGTGTGTGTGCGTGTGTGTGTGTGTGTGTGTGTGTGTGTTGGGAACATGTTTACGCAGACCTGGTAACTATCTCGGTCCGGAAGATTGTGTTCCTCATCATCAAACTGATGAGGAACATCATGACTCCAGAGTACAAATTTCAGTGTACTCCATGTGTGTGTGTGTGTGTGTGTGTCTGTTTATCAGAGGGTAAAGAACAAACTGTGCTCATAAATGTTGCTTCTTTTGAAAACACGCTTTTGTTTTTCAGACTTTGTGCCGCAAACTGAGGCCTCGGGTCTGATGCCACCATTTAAACTGCTTTCTCCATTCCTCGCATGGGCAGGAAGCTTTCCATGAAATGATAATATAGTCGACACAAAAGCAGCTCACAATGTTTCCTGGACAACGGAGCTGAGGTCCATTACCTGTGAGAGTGGAGTTTGTGTTCGGGTTTGTGCTCTTGTCTTTCGTGTGCTGAATTTGTTAGTCTTGCCCCCCCAGTCTGCGCAGGCTGGGTGTGACTGACCTGATTTCTCCTGCCATCCATCCACTCATCCACACTTGCTCCTCATCTCCTCACCTGATTACCACCTCGTCCTGCGGCAGTACTTATACCTGGCTTCATCCTCCACTTGCTTCGTCGTTGCCAGCTCAGAAAACACTCTTTTGGAAGAATCTTTTGGACATTGATTTTTGCGTGCCTGCATTTGAAGTCCACCTTTTGCTTCTTCCACAGCCCAGTCACACTCAACCTGCCCTTAGTTTGTTCTCCGTTCATCACCCTCACGGATTTCACCCCTTTCGCCATCACTCTCTCCCCTCCCAGGCCGCGTTACTTTTGTTGCACCTTTTGAACCCAAAAAGGTTCAAGCAGCTCAATCCAAATATAAACACGCAATATGAAACTCAGTGAAGAGGCTGTAAGTCCTCTCGGCAGTGAGCGCTGAATTAGAAGGTTCCTGTTAAAACCCCTGTAATGGGAAGCATCCACTTTGAGCAAGCGGCTGAAGCCTCTCAAGCTCCACTGATTCTCCCTGCACAAAGTATAGGTTTGTAATTGAAATATCACTACAAGGCAAATTTAATGTCAGGAGTTACATGACATGCACCCTCATTGGCTTTGTCCCCGCCCCAGAGTGAGTTTTAATCATAGGCTGTGAAGCATTAGCGCCAGGGGAGTGTCAAAGTCCTGCTCAGCTGTCAGAGCTCCTCTGTGAAGCTCCGGATGCAGACAGAATATGACTGGAATATATAATTATGATGACTCTACATAGAAAAGAGCAGAACCAGGGAACAAGCTCGACTGTTTGCTTAATTACCTGCCTCAACAAATGACTGCGGCTCTGCATGATGGAGTATGTCTATGCATTGTGCAATGCTTCTAGAAGCAAACCAGAAGGTTGCTGGCTCAAACACCTTGAACCGCAGGTACTGCCACACAAAACCTCTTCAAAAACACTGAAGTACATAGGTGGGATGTGATGCAAATGTAACCGAAGTGAGACAGTGGGGATTTTGTGGGGATTCTCGGCAGCTCCCTGATGGAATACTGAGGATGAGCGTGAATAGAAAGCCGGCCGGTCGCTGAAAAGGAGCAAACGTGCTCAGCCAACCTTTTCCTTGTAAATAAATGTTTTAAATTACTCTCGCAAGAGAAGGTGGCACCTCCGGCAAAAGGTTATGAATCAGACTCAAACCCAGAAGTAAGAAAAGAAAAGAAAGTCGTGTAAGCTCAGCACAAATTGGGCAACACAGACCGATAATTCTGCCTGTACCTCCTGAACAGATGCGTAATTTGTCCAGAAACCACATGACTCTATGTGGATCTCTGTTGTTTGAAACTGTTGCTAGGGGTCCAATGACCTTTCATTGTCCCTGACCTCAAGTGTGGAAAAACCGGTGCTTCCAGCAAGGCTAACAGACAGACAGACGGAC
Organism: Nibea albiflora; assembly: GCA_014281875.1. NCBI lineage: Eukaryota > Metazoa > Chordata > Actinopteri > Sciaenidae > Nibea > Nibea albiflora. The sequence goes on from CM024797.1 coordinate 6,220,891, forward strand.
AGAAAGAGGATAACAGGATTATTTTATGGCGGTTATGGTTCGCTGATCTTAATTGTAGTGTACATAGTGTGGCTCACAGCTACATCTCTCCACGTCAGAGAGAATTAAAGTTACAGCGGTTCAAAGTAACTTTAATGTTTAGCTGCAATGCCCTCAGCCCTGCACGAGTCTACTTTTATCGGCCTGCTAACTCTCCTCAGTCTGCTTTCCACTGCAGGCCAGGGCTTACTCATTGCACTGTTTACTATGAGAGGGTCAAACATATTTAGAAAATATTTTCTAATCCACAGGTGCCTGTAAGCAAGACTCTGAACTCCCACCTGTTTTACTGGACATGCTCTCTGTTGAAGAACGTGTAACTAAAATGTTACCATCAAACAGGGTTGTTGTTGAGCAGGGGAATAAACAACAGCAGTTTCGTTGAATGCAAATATCTCAAGAAGGGTGCAAATAATAGATTAAGTGTCAAGTGGGTGAGTTTTAAAGAACGCTATCGAATATGGCTGAATATAATATGCATAACTGCTTTCATTTGTGTTTAATCACCTCTACATCTACAGTACACTCAAATCATCACACACAGGTCTGTAGTTCCTCTCAGCTTTGTGTTTTAGTGTCTTTAAGCTCATTGTTTTCGGTGTTACGACCTAAAAAGTTATTGTTTTGGTTCAGTCCCACTCCCTGCACTATATTAGCAGGAGATACGCGTGGTAAGTACAGTAGTAGTTAAAGAGCCAGACATTTCCCTCATCAGTTGGTGGAGACCAAAACAATGCTCGAAGCAGAGTGAAGATGCTCTGTGTTTCCACTTGCTGCCCTCAAGTGGCCAAAAAGATACCATGCAATTATTATCGCTTCAACTATTTAAAGGCATAAACAAACATTAATAAATCCTCATTTGCTTCCTCTGCTGGCTCCACAGAAGCCCTGAATAAACCCTGCCTGGCCCTGATTAGCCCAGTGTGGCGTTTATCTTCATTTATCTTCGTCTGTCTCTGTATCCATCTCTCTTCTTCCTCCTAAAGCACTCTACACTCAGAGTGGAGTATTATCTGGGGAATTATCCCACAACCCTCTACATTTCATTAATAGGCTCTCAGCAATGGATAATTAAAGCCACAGAACTCACCAGTGACCCTGACACAGCAGCGTACGGGAAGGTCAAAGATTTACAATTTGTCATGCAAACCTTGACTTCGCTGCAGAGAAAAGGCTTTCACTGTACGGCGGAAGTTATAGATTCACTTGCACAATTGGTATGTGTTTAAAATAAAGCTCATATTTCCTTCCATATTTTAATGAAGATGGTTTAACGTGGCAGATTTGGGCTTGGAAGGTTTTTTTTGCAGCATTTTTTGCAGATCTGCTACTATCTAGCAACTATCAGAGCTCAGTGTTGTGGACTTGCTTAAGGGTTAAAAGCAGTCAAGCTGCAGAGGAGAGAAAATGGACGGAGGGAGGGAGGGTGAGGGAGTTTATGTAACGTGACATTACAAGAAGAGCTTTGCTGTAAAGTTAGCTCCACTGGCTATGCTAGAGGTGTGTGTGTGTGTGTGTGTGTGATATCCCTGCTGACATTACAGCCTATTGAGGATCACCCTTGTGCTGCCTGAGAGTAAAGATTAGTTTGCCAGGCACGCCGTTCGTTCATTCTTATCCCATCATTCAAGACGCTGGCAGATAAAGCAGATGCGGACAGACAGGTTGCACTGCAGCGATATCACCCAAGACATGAAACAATTTGTAGAAATAATGGAGACCATTTGTAATTTTAATCCCGCCGTGTCAGGTAACAAGATGACAAGTTTATAGCCACGCAAGCAGCTCTGTGCTAACACGCTCGCATCGGAAATGTTAACTTCCTCTTAAATTTAGTCCTGTTGTTGTCGATGTGTGAAACTGTTCCTGGTTCAAACCCTGGCCGGGGCCCACAGTCCAAAAACATGCAGGTTTATAGGTTAACTGCTGATGGATGGACTTGGTTTAGGAACGATCACGGTTTGTGTTACGAGGCGGGTCATTCATTGATCACACGGTCGGTGGCAGCACAGTAAAGTGCTTTATAAATGTAGCCATTTACTAGTTATAATAATACCAACATGCTTAATGATCATACATTACAAAAAACAATGCTGACTGTTGATTGTCCAGTACAGGAAGTAAACAGTGGTCTCCCATGTTACACTTGAACATAGACATATGTCATTGTGGGCCACTCGCTGAAATAGAAAAATAGTTACTGTGTTAGACTTAGAGATTGTCAATACAACAGATGTCCAGAAAAGTCAACTTGCTGCTAGAGGAGAAATCGGGGGATCACAAGAGTCCAGCGACCCATCCAGTAGTTAAAGTTGTGGACCCACAAGGAAAACAACCCTTGAGGAATCTTTTTCACTTCTCCCTCTTAGCTCTCAAAAATCCAATTTCCCTCCTTGTCAGGAGAAGCAGAGGCAGTAATGGAAAGCTGGAGGAAGATTTCAAAATACACTGGTAATGGAGAAAATGTAAAATCTTGACCTTACATAAATGTATGCAACAGTGACGAGTTAAGAGAATTTCATTATCTGTCCTGGAATGGAAAAAGGTTGGTGGGAAATACACAAATGAAATGTTTCTACAATGTAACATGTAAAGGGGCTTAACACTGTTTTCCAATTTTCTCAAGGATATGGTGTCGGTACGTCAAGGTGATTCCATGACTGATGGTTTAATTTGCTACCTATCTATAGAAGTTGCCGGATAAATCCACACTTTCAGCCCACAGTTAGCATAAAACCAGAATGTTGCGGATGCTGCAGAGGGGGATCGTTTCGAAAAGGTTTGGATCCTCATTCTTGTACAATTTTTCACCCGGCTCAAAAGGGCTGTCATGCTTCAAGGTAAGGATAGTAAGTCATCTGAGGAAATCATACTAAGGATGCAGTCTTCTGAGGACAAACCGCCTCTATTGGACGTGGAAAGTGTCTCTCCTAAAGGGAAATGATGATGGCTGTAAAACGTTCTCTCCTGTAGCTCACTGGCCATTAACTGTTGGACTTAAGCCATGCATCACAAACAGGATGTTTAAAAATACTGCTGGTTTATGCTGCGTGAGTCACTCTGGAGATGCACAGAGAAATATGACGTGTCCTCCCTGCGTTCAGTATTGATCTGGTTTGGCCATGACCAGATTAAAAATATCGCCTGCATGCAGCGGTGTTGTACGACGTTATAAGTGTTTGAGCGTGTGGAATAATTCAATGAAGTGTGTGTGTGTGTGCGCGTGTTACTGCCTGCTTGTGTGTACTGTAAGGAATCACTGCTGGTCATATTTACTGCAGTTGTATCAATTTCCACTGCTGTCTAGTTTGTTACTCTTTCCAAATTGCCTTCTCCGCGTCCTCATCACTTACGCCGCAACATTTGCGGTGCTTCACTAGGCTGACAAGCTATCGGACCGGTCTCTGGCTGATTTATTGTAATGTTACTGTAAGGCAGACGCAGTTTGCAAAGTTGGCAAACAGCCTCACGTTTACTGGACACTCACAACCAAAAATAGCCCTGCGGTCCGGGTACTCCGGCTTCCGTTCGCAGTCCAAAAGATGCAGGTTAATTAGTGACGCTAAATTCCCCATAGATGTAAGTGTGACCATGAGTGGTTGTTTGTCTCAATGTGCCAACCCTCTGATGAACTGGCATCTCGTTCAGGGCGTATGCCACCTCTTGCCCAATACCAGCTGGGATTGGCTCCATCCCCTCGTGACCTTGATAAGGATCCGGTGCTACAGGAAATGGATGGGTGGATGGGCATGATGGGACGTAGTGGTGGGGGTACCAGAGACACATAATACATGAACCATTAGGTTTTGAGTGACGGGTGGCACGGTGGTGCAGCGGTTAGCACTGTCGCCTCAAGGTTCCTGGTTGCGAACATCAGCTTATACACAAGATAGCATAACCTGGAGGTGATATGTAACTGTGCGGAGGAAACTTTCCAACAGCAGTGAAATCTCTGTGACAGTTGGATTTGGCACTTCAGCCACAAATGTCTGCGCAGGGCGACATGTGAACTGATCTTGATAAGTAGCTGTTAAACCCAGAGAAGAGAGAAGACTCTTCACGCAGATTTCCTCCCAACAGCTCTCTCTCTCTCTCTTTCTCAGCTTCCCTCTCTTTCACTTTGTCACTGTCATTAAAACCCAAACCTAAATCACAACCTTATTATTTTGCATAGTTAAATCCATATTTTTCTAATTCATTTCAAACAAAGGTCTCCGTCCTTTTTGTTCTCTTATCTCGCGTCGTCTGTTACTCACTCTCATCCTCGGCTAATTGCGAGCGCGCGGGTTAAAATCGGAGCCATTTTTATCTCGCAGTAAATTATTTATCAGCTTACATTATTCAACAAGTGTAATAAGTACAGAATGCTGGTTAAATGAATAATGGAATGGCAATCATTTAAAATACATTTATCTCGGTCTAACTGGCAACAGCTTTTACATGACTGCAGGGTATTCGGCTGCCTTCCAGAGCCGTGCCATGCTGAGCCAGTGCTGTGTTAGCTTATGTCCTGATGCTCATGGACTCTAATATAAATAGTGAACATAGCTTCTGATAAGTGAAAGTACCTTGCATTATTACTAATGACCAGCAGGAGGCGACTTCACTGGTTGCATAAAATAAGAGTCTTATGAGAAAATGACCCTACTTCTCACTTGATTTAGCACCTCAGTAAACATTTTCACTATTCCTTTGTCTGCTGAATATTTTTCATGGAAAATCCACTTGACACTAAATGTTTATTGTAATCCTGCATTGTTCTGGGAGGATTACAAACACATTTGCAAAGAATATGACTCGAAAAAGCAATCTCACCTTTGTTTTGGCTTTAAAGGCCAACAGCACACAAATTAAGACTTCTCACCGGTACTAGATTCAACAACAATACAAGGGGTAGAGCATATAATTTGCTAATCCAGAAGCATACAAATGATCACATTCACATAATAATGTAAGTGCTAAACAATTCCCACAGGTCTGTTTGTCCATTTGGAGTCCATTGGCTACGATGACGATTTAGTCCCTGGGTCAACGGGCAATGTTTCTGGGCTGATATCCGGATATACCAAACTAACTTGACCACTGATGTAACTGTAATAAGACCTTCCATATGAACCCAAGCAGTGTCTCATTGTGTCATCACAGTGTGTCAGACAGAGAGAGTAATTCCGAATAATCCCGGTCACGGTCGGTCATCACTGCAGGTAAAAATGTGACGCCGTGTTCGGTTTCAGCTGCGCGGCGTCTCTCCCTCTTCACGACTGTGAAAGATGACACAGTTTATCTGACATTCAGAGAAGGTGGCAGAAAAAGACAAATTGCAGATAATGAACAGATGTCCAGAGGGGAAGATATATCGGGGTTGAGGTTAAGTATTGAATTTACTTAAATGTCAAGTTAAACTCTGTCTGTGCGACGAAGCGAGTCGAGATAAAATCGTCCGAGCCTGAAGGGATCCAGACTGAATGACGCCTAAGCATGCATGTATCTTGAAAATCGTCCTCAGAAGCGAAAGAAGGCAGCTCACCAATAAACAGGTTTGTATATCCCCCTCTTGTATTAACATCTCTCCTGTTCTCTCTTTTTTCTTCCTTGTTGGTGCCTCTGCAGTAACTAACAAGTCAGTTATCGCCCCTTCGTTCAGAAAGGGATGAATGTGCCCTTGGCCTCAATATACCAGAAGCTATGGAAATCCACAACCAGAACCTGTCTTTGACCTTAATTAAAAATAATTTTAATCCACAATGCTTCGTTTTTTTATGATCTACCGTGAAATAACGGCTTCCGGTTCTTTAGACGCTTTTCGTTTCATGCTTTTATCCAACTTAATGATTCCCTTTCTTTTTCTCTCATCCGTCCTTTGTTCTCTGTGGGTGTCCATATGTTTTCCTCCTTATGTTTTCACCCTCTTTTTCTTTCTTTATGTCTCATTAGCTTTCTGCTGCGAGACACACACACTTCCTCTCTCGAGTTTCTTGCCATCCTCCTGTCATTTATCTCTCTGCAACTCACAGTATACTTAAGCACTTATAATTCCTTTGTTTCCCACATGCCCTTCCTTTCTTTCATCCCCCTTTTCCCCTGAAATTGCTCAATCGCTTCATGCCCCTTTTTTTTTTACTCTCAATCTCCTTTTGCAAATCCCTCATTCATTCACTCTTCATCACTCACCCTTCTACAGTCTGCACCTCCCTTCATTCCTCTCTCCCTCCTCCCACACCGTCCCATTTTACTCTCATTCCTTCCTGCTCCTTTCCTCCTGAATGCTTCCCCTCCCCTGTACTTCCATAACAATCCTCATCGCTCCATATTTATCATTTCTCCCCTTCCCTCAAATTTCTAGCGTCCCATTTCCATTCTTTTCTTCTCTACTCCCCCCTTTTCTGTCTCCTCTAACTCATGTCCCCTCAACCCTTCACTCCCTCTTACGCTTCCATTCATTTCCGTCCCGTCCTGTCTCACAACCCCCCCCCGTCTTCTTTTGCTCACCTCACCTATTGCATTTAAAACCTAATTTTATCCTCCGCTTTCTCCCCATTTCTTCCCATCTCCTTTGTTCACGTCAGACACATACAGGCCGGCGTGCACAGCCACACGGACACATCACTTTCTAACCGCTTCCACAAACTGAATTTTTTCATTTCCGCTCCTTCGGTTTTCTCCAGCGTTTCTTTGCCTCTCCTACACTTTTCTCTTTCTCCACGTGCCCCCTCCTCTCCCTCCCTCAAGCCAAATGTATAAGTGCAATTGGATTTCATCATTTCATCCTCCTCCTCCTCTGCCTGTCTTTTTCGTATTCCTTTCACCTACTATTCCCCCTGGCAACAGTAATGTTTTTTCTACCCACCGCCTCTGTACCGATTCCCTCCTAAATAACAACTTTATCAGCCTGTCAGGACTGCTGTCACCAACTTACAGTATCCACACCATTTACTCAGGAAATCCTTCCTCCAGTCATCTTGCAACTGTTCGACATCACTCGGTGATGTTTACCGCATTTAGTGTGATTTTGTGCTGAAATTTGACATCTTTATTGAATTCATCTACTTCTTAATAAGTGAATGATTGCCTGCATTTCCCAAAATGCCTTCTGGTATCTGATATGGGAGCAATTTAGCTTTGGGGTTATAGATTTTTATGCTTGCAATGCATTGTGGTGCGTTTTTTCTTCTCTTTTTTTTCTCTGGGAGTAGAAAATTGTCTTTAGCTGAAAGATGGTGCAAAGAGGAGCTTTTTTTTCTGTTTTACTCTCAAGGACGGACACCATGTTACAGATTTATGACACATCAAGTATCATTGTCGCTGCTGGAAATGCCTGCATGTCTTTTTTTTTTTTTTGCCACAGTGAAAAAAGGAAACATCATGGCCCAAACTAATGGCTGGCACACGTTGCAAGAGTTCAATGATGCTTTTGTCCAGAAATATGTCGTGTTGCCCTGATGGCAGATAAAACATGATAACGTGCCCTTAACGGTGGCTCAAAGCAGCCTCTGAGTTTCCCTTCCAGTGGAAAAAAAAACATGTTGAAGTGCATATGGGCTGCTGTGCAGACTAGAAAACTTCTTCATGTGCTGGTGCCCTGAGACTAAATGTTAAAGGTGACTTTTGATATCAAACACTAGCAGGTTGGGGTGCCCTGGTAACGTTAGCTGGTAGAGCATGCACCCCCATGTGCAAAGGTTCAGTCCTTGCTGCAGCAGCCCATGGATCGATTTCAGCCTGTGGCCCTTTGCTCCTTGTCATCCTCCCTCTCGTTCACCCTCCCTTCCTGTCACTCTTCAGCTGTCTCTATCAAGCGTCCTGTCTGACAGCCTTTTATCTCACGCAGGTCTCACCAACGATCCAAAAGTCAGTCTCAGATTTGCTCTCTCGTCCTTCTTTCTCGCTAACTTTCACCTTTGTCTCTATTATTATGTCCACAGAGGCTGCTGAGCCCATTTACATTGCCCTCTTGCCCAGCAACAGTCCTGGTACGACACCGGCTCCTCTCCTGTGGCACAAACACTAACGTTCATCCGGTGCTCTGAGTTCACAGTCCAGGCAGCCCGGCTGAGCTAACAATAGCTAACTGAAGCTGTAGTTTGCAGCAGTTTACCTTACTGTCCATCAGATATCAGTCAAACTAGTTTGTGGTGTGTGATTAGTGCCGTACCTGTGATCACCTCTTTTTTTATGGTAGAGGAGTGAAACAATGTTGGATTGGTGATGATTATTGGTTCGTACGGTCGAAGTCAGGTGTGATGTCACCTCCCCTTGCCTCATGTCCCGTCCGTTCTGCGTGAGGATGGAAGAAGAGGAGGAGGAGAGGAAGAGGAGGTGTCAGAGAGTGGACAGCAGGGAGTTACAGTATCGATCCACGTCAAGGTATAATGATCTAAACCCCGCTCACTCTCTAACTACCTGGCCCCTCTCTTTGTGCGTCCTGCTGCTTGGTGCTTTTGCTCATTCTGCTGACGAGTCACTGCCTGATTTCAGTGAAACTCAAGGTGCTTTGGAAAAAGCATAAACACATTTACTGTTGACAAAGTGTTTGTCAGAGTGTGTCTGCAAAACAACAAAAACTGCATTCAGTTGTTGCGAGCTCATTTCTTTTTCTTCCTATCATCTCCACACAAAAAATAAATATTATATTTAAGATCTGTTTGAATGTACAGCAAAGAGTTACCTACCTGTCAATCAAAGCAGCCAGGCTGTTAATTATGCATAACTTTAAGCATTAATATAATTAGTTTGTCATGAACAGGAAAATTAGCTATATGTACTTTTTTTTTTGTACCAAGCTGTAAACATGTTTATTTCTGCTGTGAAGTCATTTTAACATGGGGACTTATGGAGATTGAGTTGTTCTGTAGCCAGCCTCCAGTGGACGTTTGAGGAACTGCAGTTTTTTGCCACAGGTAGCATGTAGTGGGTTTGTCTGGGTTCGACAGTGCTGAGAATGAGCAGTCAAGAAGAAGTCACAGAGGAAGAAGTCACAGTATGACAAACGTTTTTTTTTGTCAATGTCTGTGTCTTCTTTTCGTTGCAAACTGCCCCTTGTTCCCACATGTCTCCCACTCACTCCCATATATTTCTGATCTTTTAACTCCATATATAACACCGGCACTTCTCAGATCTGCTGACCAGCAGCTGTTAAATGTTCAAGACTCCACATGAAGCTGTGCTTTTGCAGTTTTAGCTCCGGCATCATGAGGAGGAACAGCCTCCTCCTCAGGTCAGCTGAGGCCAGACTTCATTGTGAAAGCTTTTTTTTTTTAAACTATTTGAACTGAATGTTGTTGCTGACATTTGTCCTGTTATTGAGATTTCTTGGTTTTTACTCGGTCGCTTTGCCGTGTCTTGCCTCCTGTTGTGGTTTTAACTGTGGATTATTTATAAAACTCAACACAAATAATCACTATTCACGCACTCTATCCAGCTCCTGACTCGCTGGCTGGGGAGAGGAGGAGAGAGTCCTTGGCAGTGTGATAGATGTGTACCTTTAATCTCTAAAGCCACCTGGAGAAGACAGACGACTGGAGGATTTCGTCTCTCTTTCTCGATCAAGCTGTTCATATTGTAAAAGTGTGTCAAACAGGTTGTGTCTGCTCTTCCCATAATATATTGAATTTCATTTTGAACACATTTATCTCAAACTGAGGCCAAAGTATGTAGTCCTTCAACAACTGGTGGATGGAAGATTTCCATGAAGCGTGTCATCTGAAATATCTCAAACTGCAATTAGCAACAGTCGTATGAGAATGATTGCTGATTTGAGCAGGAGGCCAACTTTCATGCCGTCCACAATTAATACCAGCAAATGAGCAGCAGCAGCTTTAATATCAGGTCTCGTGCTATACAGAGGAGTCTCCAAGGAGGGTCAGAGTTGCAGTTCAAGACAACGGATCATGCCGTCTAATCTGGATGGGCTAAAACGAGGACGAGGAGAGAGGTGGAGGTGATGTTTAAGTTCAGATAAGAGCATGGCGGAGTGTACAGAGGAGAGAAAGATTGTGATTAAGCAGGAAAAGGTGATGTGAGGTCTTATTTCAAGCCCTGGGATTTCAGTCTTTGGTGGAAAATGAGGAGTTCAAGAATAATAAAGACGAGATTGAGTATAACAAGATGTAACATCAGTCAGTCTGGGCCTTATATGTGTGCAGAATACCTTACCACAGGAGGAATGTGCTCTCTTTGTGTCTCAGTGGGATTTGTGCATTTGCTGATTTTGGGGCCGTACTTTAGCCTTTAAAGACCAGCCATAATTTTGACAAACTAACCTAAACAGATAGAGGACGATGAGCTTTTTGTTCTGAGACGCTTTCAAAGCTCATAAACACCCGAGGTTCACCCACACTTGATTAAGCTTCTTCTCAGGACAGTGTGGGCAAATTACTCAATCTTCTCTCCGGTTTGTTTTCTTGTGCACTCTCCTGCGAGCGCAGGACAATTTATCCCCTCACAGCTTAGATCCAACTTAAACCTGAGAGCTCTAATCAGCCCGAATAATTGAAAACTCCTGTGCAGGCCTTTTTAATGATCATTTCAGTGTTTCCCCAGCACAGAAACACCTGGATAAATTCACATACATCCATACTTACAGTTGCTATTTTGTGCTTTCACACGAAATTGAACGTGGAACGCTTGACACTTCTCGCCCTCGGTCGCCATTTTGCTACGCAGCCGAAGGAAAAGGAAACACCGGCAGTGTGAAAATGGCAGCCGGGGGAAGCTGGAGTTGAAGCGGCAGCCAAACGCTCTGGTTGGTTGCAATTCAGCGAAGAAGAAAAAGCAGTAAAGTGTTGCGATCAACATTTCCGGTAGATGCACAACAGTAATTAAATTGACACAGAGAGCACACACTGTACTACACAGACGTGTACTAACAGAAGTATTTGAACTGAGGGACAGCACTGGTTTATGCTTGCAAATTCAAAATGCTGTGTGGTTGTAATCAGGAACAAAACACTGCCCCATGACTGCCAGATGTAGACAAAAGATCAGACCTGAAGCTGAACAAATTGTGATTTGTTTATAGCCTTTTTTTCTCCTCCTTATCCGGCAGCAGTGGCGTCTGCTTGAAACACTTTTTTTTTCACATTTGATCACTGTTTTGCCCGATGCTTCTCTGTCTGATCGATTGATTGTGCTCATCTCCTGCACTTGACTCATCTCGTACAACTGCCACTCACCTTGTCTATGTACAGAATTAACTGACTTTTACACGCAAGACAACGTCCGACGTAACAGCTGACCTCTCTGTCTTGAAACAGCCCACTCGAACCAGACTGCATCACTTCGACACTTTCTCAGTGAGCTGCACTTCTGTATTTCCAAGACAAACTTCTCTTACTTTGACTTGAGTATCACTGAACTCCAGCAGCACTGTGCTTACCTCAAAAAAAAAAAAAAAATATTTTCCCACTCCTCACTCCTCCGCTCTCTACTGTACAAAGCCGAGAAAAGTGACTCACTCTTTTACATAAAACCTTGGATGAAGCTGTCATTATGGGGCAATTATTTTGGAGGAAAGTTACTGTAGGAAAGGCATTGATTCTTTCAACAGCAACTCCCACCTCCTGCTGTCACACAGCTGGACGGCTGTTCTTTCTTTAGCAGGTCTTTGATTGCAGATCTCCACTGCATTGGAAAAAAATGGGCTGTAATATTGAGAAAATGATCTTAAATACGGTGCAATTGAAACATGTGCGGTGGATAATCACCAGTCTCTCAGGAAATCATGTCCAAAGGCTAGAAATGATTGGTGATATAACTGTGAGTGTTTTGGCATCCGCCAAATGGACGCGTGAACATATAGATGGGCGGCAAATCAACGGAAAAAACGGAAGAGATGAGTGAAGGAATATAGTGAATGTAGATGCCATCCAGGGCTGTGAGGTGACATTAAATGGTTTCATGAAAAGGATGTGATCTCATCCCAGTTGAACACCCATGGGAGATTTCGGACCACCGATCCTGCTGGATGTTGTTCCATCCATCCGGTAAGATTTTGAATGGGGGGGTACCCTGCAGAAACCGGTGGTGGAAAGGTTGAACCAGATCTAACTTTTGGAGAGTCTTGGGAGAAACATCCCGTCATCATGCTGCAATGGCCGATTCGACAATCAACCGATCAAACCCCTCGACAGCCAGCCTGAAATGTCACTCACACTGAGCGCTATCCGGGTGGAGTTCATGATCTAAACCGCGATACTCTACCTGTTGAGTTCTGGCTTGGTTTATTTGGTTAGTATCTTGCATCTCTCAGTCTACGCTGCAAAACACGACGACACAACGTCTGATGGTTTGCGACAAAGAGTGGTCGACTGACATAAGCAGTGCATGCAAATGTGTAGCTCCACGTAGCAGCGCCATGGGAGCATTTAGGGGTCCGGTGCTTTGCTCAATCAAAGGCATCTCAGTGCACCGTACTGTTGTCTGTGCTAGGACGATTACTATTTTTTCTGTCTCAGTACTTGTCCTCTGTGCAAATAAGGTTTAATCTAATATAGACAGACGCCTATATGTTTAAGAGATGTTTATATTTCCCAGTTCGTTTCATGCTGTGTGGATGATTGACACACACTTCTGCTATTTTATTACCATCTGTACACAGTGTTTAATCCCCCCACCATCTCCATTCAATGTACCCTCTCATACCTTCCTCCTGTCTCTTCTCTCATCTGCAGTGCTTCACCTCTCCCCATCTTCTCCACATTATAATCATCTTGTTTCCTCTCCTCTTGATGTGATAATTAATATCAGAAGAAACGGGGGAAAACCAAGGCTCTGTGGGGTTTTATATATGCAGCCAATCAACAGACAGCCTCCTGGAAAAATCTCCGTAATTAGTTTTCCCCCTGATTTTTCTCCTCACGGAACTGGGAGCTCATCAGAAACATATAAACACATCACTCACGTTCAAATTATATTCGCAGAGTGTGTTTCATACAAGTGGTGTAACTCATCAGTGTTACAAACCCATTTTTAAAAGCAGCAAAGGCCGTTCAGTTTTGATTTCATAATCAAATTGAACCATCGGAATCAAAATAAAGTGGAGAAACAGAAATAGTAAAAGACACAGAGGATACAGAGGTGAAAGGACAGTGTGTGTGTGTGTGTGTGTGTGTGTGTGTGTGTGTGTGTGTGTGTGTGATCCTTATCTATGATGTGAGACAGTGCCAGCAGTTGCAGCAGCAGTGTTTTATCGAGGAGCAGGAGGTGATGTTATGTGTTGTTTAACAGGGAATGAGAATGAGGAGGAAAGAATTAATGAAGATGGAGGAGGAGAAGACAAGTTGTTTTGACTGTTCGATTATATTGTTCAATCTAGTCCAAGTCATTTATGTTCATATCTTTTCTCTACTCCATTGAATCTGCCTTCTTTTATTATGTATTATCATAAAAGTGTTTTTTGATGTTGTAGAACTTTTACTTTTCTTCCAAAACATTTCTTTCTTATTTATTATTTAAGTGTCATAGCATGATGGGAATGGGAGGAAAAAAAGCAGACTAAAAGTTTTATTTGGAGAAACACGAGCAGCCAAAGTACCAAAAACTGCAGTTCCCCAAACAGCCACTTGAGGCTGGCTACTATATGTTCAAATGTCCAACTTCACAGCAGAAATAAGAGCCTTGTACAAATGACAGATTTGGTCTCTATAGCTAATTTTCACTGTTTGTTTTGTTTTAACTTAACTCTGTTTTAACATACCCGTTCAAACTGTGCTGACAGCGTGGTGGCTTAGATAGATAGATAGATAGATAGATAGATAGATAGATAGATAGATAGATAGATAGATAGATAGATAGATAGATAGATAGATAGATAGGCATAATAAAAACGTTTAAAAAAAAAAAACTACAAATGGGGATAAAGGACTGTGTACAATTAAATTAGGCTGTAAACAAATGAATGAAAGTCACCGTCACAGCATGTGACCCAATAATAATAATAATAATAATAATAATAATAACAACAACAATAATAATCATAATCGTAATCATAATAATAACGTGAATATTTAGGGAGAACAACACTAAAAACATAGATTGTCGTATTTCCGTATTTTCCAACAGGCATACTTCAGCCGCCTTGTTGTCCCCTGAAGGACCCTTCACAGCTCCAACATGGCGGCGTCCATACGGGTGTGCTGTGCCCTCCGCCTCACAGTTGCAGGTGAGTTTGTTGTCTGCTTTTTCTCTTTTTCCTCCACGGCTCAGTTAAATCAGCTCGGAGTGTTCATCGGAGTGTGTTCATGGTCCAGGAGCCGGACCTGTTCGGCTCTGCTCGGTTCTGTCTGACCCGGCACGAGCTGCCGCGGCTGTCACGAACAGAGACGTCAGAGGGTGTCTCATCTTCGTCTGGTCATAATGTTTGTAATTTAAGGACATATTTAACCAAACATAATGTCATTAGAGGCTGAGGCTCAGGAGGTGGAGCGGGTCTCTGATCAGATGGGCGGTGGTTCGAGTCCCAGCCTCCTCTCCTCTCCTCCAGCCTGCATGTTGAACTGTCCTTGGCCGAGATGCTGAACCCAGGACGGCTTCCTGTGGACACTGCAGGACTGTACGCGGTGTCTGAACCCGTGCTTTAATTATTCATGATTATTATTTAACTGGAACAACATTTTATATCAGTGACCAGGAGAGAAATGATGGAGTCGGCTTATATGTTATAATTTAAATATGTAATATTTATTTATATCCTTTTATAATGTCTTACTGTATAAATCATGAGTACCAGGGGTCTTCACCTTTTTCCAGAAACAAACAGAACAGGCACCCCCACATAATGACACACTATAATAACTTTATTTACCTTTTAATTCACCTTCATTAGCATGTTTATACACTAGGATGTTAGCCTGTATGTGTTGATGTTAATAAAGAGTTCATGCATAATTATTATTGATTATTAAATGCCAAGAGTTGTGCGTCTTTGTACGTGTCCACTAATTCATCCACCTGGAGCGCAAGTGCTTCCGCTGTTTGTAGTTTCTTCAATTATCTGCACCGCTCACAGTCACAGGTGACAAATTTGCAGACCCCCTGCAGTCCCTCTGTGGACTCCCTTCGGGGTTCGTGGACCCCTGGTTGAAGACCACTTTACAATCAAAAATATTGGCTGCCTCAAGCAGCAAAGCAACCCCGATACATCAGTGAACCTCCACCATGTTTGACTGTGAGGACCCTTTTTTTTTCCAGCTGCTGACACAGAAACATTAAAAAAAAGCAGATTGGAGTTTGACCAAACTTACCTGAAGAAGCTGAAATCCTCCTGGGACAATGTGGACAGATGAGACTGAAATAGAGCTTCTGTTTTCAGAAAATGAAACGAGGCCTTCAATAAAAAAAAAAACGTGGTCCCTGCAGTCAAACATGGAGGAGGTTCGCTGGTGTTTTGGGGTTGCTTTGCAGCTTCAGGACAATGACCAGATTTGGCTTTTTTCTTCATTTTTCATGCGTTGTTCAGTGCAAACAAAAAGAAATAAACATGAAATTACCAAAGCATTTGTAATTACGACAGTTTCCTGGTAGAAGTAATCACAAGGGTGCCATCTATACAGTATGTAATCCATTTTAACCATTTTACTAACGTGTGAGTCTTTCTTCAGTCACAGTAAAGTCAGTCCTTACATCTCAGTCCAGTTACTCGATGTTCATTTATCATTTCTCCAGCAGATCTTTGCTGTTGTCTCTCGTGACGTGTTTTCTGTCTCCGTATGTTAAACCTGCGTTACGCCGTACATATTGCAGCTTTGATACATCTCCCTTTCCTTCTGTGGATGTCTTTTTCTCTCGGGTGCAGCACCGCTGCGTTCCTTCGGGGGAGCAGTCCAGGCGTCCCAGTTGGCGAGTCGAGCCTCGGCTGCTTCTCCTCTCCAAAGAAACCCGGCGCTTCCACTGTTCCCCGTAACGGCTGTGGCAGCAGACCAGAAATGGCAGCTTCTTCAACAAGTGTAAGTATATGAAAAGATGACTTCCAAAATCAGAAGCACTGGATCAGTAATGTGTCAGTTACAGCTTAAAGTGACCCACTTTACTTTGACTAATTTATTTTACAGAAGCACCTTTATGTTCTGTTCGTTTGATACCTCAGGACGAGCTCATTCTTAAGATGAAATGTGAACTACGTCATGTTCAACTCATGATATGGAGAGGATGAGGACGCCACGTTGTTGGGTTACTCAAATCGAACTTTGGGAAAGACTCTTATTCACTTTCTTTTATAAACGACTGAAAGAGGTGGAGGT
Source organism: Nibea albiflora (assembly GCA_014281875.1). NCBI lineage: Eukaryota > Metazoa > Chordata > Actinopteri > Sciaenidae > Nibea > Nibea albiflora. The sequence continues at coordinate 6,237,165 of CM024797.1, forward strand.
GGTTAAACAATGTAAAAAACAATCTGCAAAGATGTGGATCGTCACCTGGGTGCTCAAACAAGCCGCCTGTAACTCAGCCACCTGTACCAGCCTGTAAACATGTTTATTCCTGCTGTGAAGTTGGACATTTCAACATGTGGGCTTATGGAGAATGAGTCGCTCTGTAGCCAGCCTCAAGTGGACGTTTGAGGAAGTGCAGTTTTTGGTACTACTTACTAGAATCTGTCTTACTTGTCGCTCCTGCTCCGTCTCCTTCTCTTCTTCTCTTTTGCCTTTTCCGTCGATATAAACGTTACAGCAGACGATGTGTCCATAAGGATGCGTGACACTCGTCGTTCTGGGTCTGTCTGTCCTGGTTTTGAGATGTGGCTGCGTCGTCAGGGTGTCCACATTCTGCCGGCCGAGTCGCGTCTGTTAGAAGTGCAGCAGATGCAGGTGCATGTCAGCAGAGCTTGTTTGGACAACACGTCAGTCTGATGGCAGTCCGGGGGCATGTATAGAGCTGTCAAACTGTCTCTCTCTTGCTTTCCAAGTCTATCTGTGGCTCGCTCGCTCAACGGCTTTATTGTGTTGGCAAACAATTATTATACTCTGTAACTGCCTGAGCATCCTGTGTGTGTGTGTGTGTGTGTGTGTGTGTGTGTGTGTATTCCTGCGATCACAATGCAGACACCAGGCAGCGCATCACATCCAGCCTCTTTAAATATTTACTCTCAGGATTTTCACTGGTCTTAATGTGTGGATATACTGCATGTCCTTAACTGGCTATACTGTAGGTGCCTTTGAGTTTAAAAGTTTATTGTATTTTAATTACAGTCCCCCGGCGATCCCATATGTCACCTGCTCGAACGCTGTGCTCCTGGCCGTTACAGCCCACGGAGTCCATACATCCTCAGAACAGCTGGCTTTAGTGGGTCGCCTAAATTTAGCTGCATAATTCCTGAGAAATTACATTCATTCATTACTTCCTTGAATTGTGTGAGCCTTCTGGCTTCGTGAATGGAGCTGAAACTCTCTGCTGTGAAGGTGTTGCAGGTGACAACACGGATGAAACTGACTAATTCTTTGGCTTTTCAGTCAGGGAAGAGATGACTGAGAGACTAGTTAAAGGCCCAGTGAGTCAGATTTGCGAGAATGTGGCAGAAATGTAAGATAATATTTACTGAGCATCTTTTAATTGGCGTATAATCACCTAAAAATAAGAACTGTTATGTTTTGTTGCCTTAGAATAAGACTTTTATACCTACGATACGATGCTGCGCGTCCACCGTGTTGAACCGCCGTGTTTCTACAGGAGCCCTGAGCAAACAAACTGAACGATGGCCAGCGTAGCTTCTCCTTTATGCTAGAAAGGAGAAGGCGAGGAGGTTGCAATCAGCAGCCACTGCTAGAAGCCACTAAGTCCTCCACACTTTGTTCTTATGACAACTCTTTGGAGGATTTTGATAATAACTGGCCGTGTAACCATTATTTTCACTATAAATCCATCTGCTGATCATTTTCTTGATTAGTCAGATAGTCATTGTGTGTGTGTGTGTGTTTACAGTGACGGCTGAGCAGTTGTGGAAAGGAGTGTTGGCGGAAGGGGGGTGCCGGAGCCAAGAAGGGACGAGGGAAGCGAACCAAACGCAAACTGAAGAGGGACCTGAACCGAGGACAGAGCATCGGCGAAGGTGAGACATCATCTGTCTGTCTGGAGATCTGTTTAACGCCTTAAACATATTGCAATTAGATTCTTGTTGTGTTTTTGTTGAGCGTCGCTTCTTTCTGTGACACGCGAGAATATCCAGCAGTTAATGTTGATTTATTTATTACAGCGCTCTGCTGTGGAGAGGAATTACCCTTCATTTACTCTGTCTGTCGTCGCTTTCCTGTGCTCGCTTTTCTCTAGAGGAGCTATCAGCCTTCATTCAGACTCAGTGTCACAGCAAAGGAGAGTAGCTGACGAGACTTTCACTTTAACTTA